>VZSV01000011.1:4876304-4902577 GCA_013398735.1 Nothocercus julius | reverse complement strand
CCCCCTACAGATTAATTTGACTTTATGTGTAGGAAATCGAATTAGGCTTGGGAGGGACACGGGAAGAAATGAGAGGAGACTCGTACTGTCTGTTCCCTGCTTGCCTGGTGTTATGCAGGTGCTGATGCCCTGCACGAAGCGGGCTGCAAGCCTGTGTGACCCCCTCTGCCTTTTTAACCCAGTTCTCTTAGCCCAGTGTTTGCTTAGGACCCTTAGAGTCCGAAAGGATTACTTGAGGCACTGGGGTTGCACGAGCAGAGCTGTGCAGCCCCCACGTCCCCTGCACCCTTCCCAGGGAAAGGAAAGCAGCCGTGTGAATGTTGGGAGCAACTGCTGCAGCATCGCTTGGCTGCGCTGCCTCTGTAGCACAAAGCCATCTCTGCCTTCTGTGTTTGGTTTTCAGCTTATCTGCAAGCAATTTTGCTCTACTGCTGCTTTCTGGTGAGCTAGTGGGAAGCAGGGATTTGAGGGAAATGCAGGCAGAAATTAAATAGCTCAGTGCTATGGCCTAGTCTTATGGTGCTAACGAGCCTCAGTTTCTCGATGGAGGCAGAGCTTTGCAGGTAGTGCCTGGAAAAGCACGTGTAGGTGCTGTAAATGTCAAGTCGCGACGGCAGTTGCTGTTTGTCCTTTTGGCATTGGGTTGTTTCTGCACACAAATGAAATACTGGCTTGGCGTGTGCGTTTGTAACCAGCATGGCTGCCTCTCCTAACTACTGTCCATCTCCTTTCTGCTTCTTGAGGGGTTTTTCAAGCTAATTTTGGGCAAGAAGCCATTTTGGGGATGCCAGAGCAATGTCAGAGGCCTTTCTGCATGCTCCTTTACTTCTAGTTTCTGAATAAACCCGTGTCTTTTTCTGCTTGATGGCTGATTTGTAATAGGGCTCCGTGTGAGAACACCGACTCCTCGCGGCTCCGCGGCGTTTGCACCTGGCCGCGCGTGGGCAGCTGCAGCACCCCAGGTACGCGGGCAGATTTTGGATCCTGTGCTACCAGCACAGGCTGATGTCAGCCCTTGGTGTGCTTAAAAAAAGCGAATTCAAGAGGCTTTTTGTGAGGGCTGTGCAAAGGGGCTGCCGCTGGCCAGGTTCTCAGCGACCGCTGGCCCTGGCCCAGTGCTCAGGCGGGTGCTTTACTATGTGCCTTTCCCCATTGCTATGCAGCAGGCCCAAGCGGTTGTATGGGTTTTGTGGATTTTTTTTTTTTTTTAAACCCTCTTTTATTGGATTTGTGAGTTCTCTTTGTGCTTTGCCAAATGACCAGCATTAAAAATGACATTCTTTGGCTGTAGGTCTAAAGGTTGCGATAGCAAATCAGAATTTCAGTGTTGGAAATTGGGCCTCATAAGAAGCAGCTGTATAAATCAAGGGTGAGCTGATTAAATGTGCTCTTTTGCAAAGCTCTGGCGTGGGGCTAAATGCATCCCGCTTCTCCCCGAGATCTCCCAAAGGGTCAGGAAGCGCTGGCCGCGGAGGAGGAGAGCGTGTGCTTGGGAACGGCGCTGAACTGTTGCTTGTCATTTGTATGGGTAGAACGGGGTAATGAGGACCGTGGAAAATCCGGTGTGGGTAATGCCAGCGACCTGCTGAACCTCCTGATAAGATGACAAATCTCCTCACTGTAATCGCGACCAAGAAGCGCTTAAGTCGGAGACAACGCGGGTCATGTGGATGCTGAGGATATTTTGTATTTGCTAGGCCGGCCGGGCTGCGGCCGCCGATGCGCCTGCTCCGACGCCGCGGGCCGTGCGTGGCCGTGGGAGAGCCCGGCGGCCTCCCGGCTGTGCCGGGAACATCCTTCCCCAGGGCCGCCCTCGCTCCTCTAACTGCGCTTTTCTACAAGGATAGTTGGAGACCCGCTCAGCAGTAGCAGCTCCTGGTTGCCGTGTTCTTCACGTCAACTGAAACTTGCCGGAATCAGAGATTTGCTTGTGTTTTTGAGACAAAATCCTCATCAGTCACTTCTGGTTTGTTTCATTTCCTCATTGCTTTTGGCAGTCGCTCTTTGGGCATTGGAAATGTTCTCTGATCCAAACGTTCTTTGCAGCTGGACAGTGAGAATCGAGCTAACCCTGCTTTCCTTTCGTAGCTGAGACACCCGTCGAGAGCAGCGTCGGGGATGGCGTTACGAGTTGCCGGCGCTGCTCACAGACCTGCCGAGGAATCCCAAGGAATCCATTCCCCAAAGCTTCTCCCCATCCGTAGCCTGCAATAATTTGATTTATGGGTTCCTGGGAGTGCAGAAAGAGAAGGGAAAGGCACGGAGTCTAACTAGCTGTGAGAAGTTGCAGCGGAGCCGCGTGGTGGGAGCAGGGGCCTTGATGTCGGCTTCACTCGGGGCCCGTTTCATTAGATGGAGCGCGGCAGCCATGAGAAAGCAACTGGTTCTGTCATTATGATCACAGTTCGCTCTGCGCTCGTCGGCTTCGCCCTTGATGGTATTATTTTTGAGAATTTGGCTTAAGTTGCAGGCTTCCTTGCTTCATTAAAAGTGTTGTCCCCGTTTGCCCTGGTTAGTCACTCTAAATAAGCTGGTGCATTTGATGCTAACCTTGTGCTAATCTACTGCTTCTTTTAATAACAGTTGCAGCAAATAAAATGCTCCCTTTGTACAAATTGCCCTTCCATAGTGATGGTTTTTAAAAGATTAGTCGCCTAGTGTTTTCTTCCCATCTCTGTGTCCTCATGGTTTGGAAAGATGGGGTTCTGCTGCTACAAGTGAGGCGAGTTTTGGTGCGAGGAAGAAAACTGAAGATGAAGCATCCCTCTTTTAGCTGATGCCTAATATTCCATGGCCCGACTTTCAGTCGTGGCCTTTGTTTTGGCAGCAGTTGTTATATTGGAGCGAATTCTCCCCGTGGGCCGTGCATCCTTGGGCATCACCGTGAGATTCTGTCCCTGCCATCTAAACACAAGACACGGGCGTGTTGCAATCTGAAGGGAGCAATTCTGCCCTTTCGCCTCTGGTGTTCTTTTGTCTTGGAAGGAAAATGGTTGTCTTAGGTGACGGCTATTTTTATATAATCGTTTGTTCACTAAGAACTGCAGTGAGACCTCTAATAGCATCTCGCTGCTCTAAAGGGCCGTCATGCAATTCAGATCACCTCTAAACTTGACTGTGTCGGAGGCAAAAGAAACGCCGCTTTTTTAAAAAAGCAGCTCGTCTCTTCCTACTAACCCCTCTCAAGGTTCCACCTTTCCCATTCTGTCTCCTTTTTCTTCCAGTGTGATTGGGGAAATCTTCCTCTTAGCTGGCAGCTAGCAATGTGTATGTTTTGTATTTCCATACTAGTACAAAACTGTGCAATAGCTGATATTTGTTGTGAGGACTGAAGCTGCAAGTCCTGACCACCTCCAGCAAAGCCCCAGGGGAGCCCTGCTTTCCCCGCTGATGTGCCTCTTGCTTCCCATTAATCCTGTCCCTTCCCACTGAAGGTGTCCCGGGTCGTCTGGGACTCGGCAGACGCTGCAAAGCAGGAGCAGAATCGCACAGGTGAGCAGTGCTCTGCAGCTGGGCGCTGGGGCTCCGTTAACCTACCTGCTTTGAAGTACCTGCAAATCTCGGGGCGGAGAAGTCCTGCTGAGGACGCAGCCCCCTCGGAACAGCTCTCGCCTCGGCATCGCCGCCCCAGCCAGTGCTGGAGTTTTCTCGTGGGTGAGGTCTGTGAGTCGCCTGCGTAGACGTCTCAGAGCGTGTGTCCAAAACCGCAAGTCTTGTTGCTTTTAGTGTCCAAGATCCCAGGGTTATTTGGGTCTGGAATACATTGACTCTCTAAGTGTTATTTCACTGCTCATGATGTCTCCTGTAAGGTCTTCTGGGCAGTAGGTAGATTTTGTTTGTGCGTGCCCTGTAGCTTCCTAAAGAGGCAGGGAGCTACAATAAATATGATTTTGTAGTGTTCCCCTCTTACTGTTTTGGTGGCTACTAAGCAGGCTCCTCAGTGACAATGTTCTGTCCTCCTAAGGGAGACAAGGGGACGGCAAGGGAGAAGAAAGGGTTATCCTTGCTGAATAATGAAATTCAAATGTTCACAATTGGAAATCACTGAACTCCTTTAGAGTAGACTTGATGCTCATTGTTACTGCTGTCTTATTTAATATAGTGCATTTTTACGTCATGGCGCCTATGTGCCTGTTTGGGAGGGTGGGTGTTGAGAGGGATCCGCAGCGCTGTGCCGAGCGCCCCGCGTTTGGGAGTCGGAAGCAAGTGTCACCCATACGCTCTGTGCTCTTTCTGCTGGTTCTTGGGACTGCAATGTCACGGTAATAGGGGGAAGTGGGTATTTTCTGTTTCAGAGCCTTTCTCAGAGACTCTGTTGGTGCTTGGTTGCTGCTGGAATTGTAAGTGATGGGGAAAACTCTATTGTTTAAACTCTGGCAACTCAGATTTAGGGCACAAAGCACCTACACACAATCGAGCCCAAAACATGACTCATAGGTAGTTTCTGACTGCAGGCACTGAGTGTGCAACATGCTCTGCTTTGAAGCATGGGCTATTATGCAACACAAGCTGACAAGTGCAGTTTTGAACATTCACTCTGGCTACACATAGGCATCGGGTCTGAAATGTGGAGAGCTTTGTAACTAAGTGTTTTTTTTTCTTTTAGAAAAATTAAGTACACATCAAAAACATTTTTAAAGCATAATAAAGAATAATTGACCTTCAGTAGTATCTGATTACCTTTCGTTTAAGTTAAATCAAATTCTCTCGCAGACTTAAATTGCAATTGTGTTTATATATTTGTCTCTTTGGGCATTGTGCAAAGCACCGTCTAATTGTTTTGAACTTCAGGGTTTGATTTCTGGATTAAAACAATTCTAAATACACAAAATAAATATGGGTAGGGTTTGTAAATCAGCAGTGAAGTGTAGAATTCTTGTTGCCCCTTCGAAGCCTACCCACCTGTTGGGGAGTGGACTATAAACTGTAAATGTATGTTCCAGGTTATAAAGTAATCTTCTCCAAACATGTAAAATTAGGGGAAAATGTCTTTAGCTTCCTAGCCTGGTACCCCTCGGCTCTGCGCGGAGCCCCCCGTGCCCAACACTGCATGGAGCCACAGGGCTCTGGGGCCGCTCTTGCTGGATCTTTCAGAAGGCGCCGCGGCGGCTTCGCCGGGAGGGTGACAGCCTGTCGTTAGCTGGCGTGGTCGCCCGCCTTGCACGGTGAAGGATGTTCCATCAAGTCGAGCCCAAGGTAAGACCCCGGGCACCCCGTGGCGTGCTTTGGTAGCGCAGAAGATGCTCCCTGCGAGCCAAAGCGAGCAGCTCGCAGCTCCGGCAGTATCCGTGTCTCGCGGAACGTTGCCAGGCTGAAGTGGAAGCAGCTGCCCCGTGCGCGGGGAAAGCGCGACCCTCCCCTCGCCCCAGAGGCGCCCGATGAGCTGCGGGGCAGCCCGCGAACGCTGCGGCGCGGCCGCTCCGCCGACAGCAGTGGCAGGAGAGACGTGGCGCGGGGCCGCGGCGCGGGCGCCTTACCCAGGTGTATCGGCGGTGGGGAAGTTGAAGGCATCGCCAGGCTGCATTTTATAATTAGGGCGCAACTCTTTTGTTTTGCAGGAGGCAGCTTTATTAATTGATGTAGAAGGTTGCTGCGCGCTCCTCATTGTTTGATTAAAATGCCAGTATAAATAATTAGGCCTCTTCTGTTTGTTTTATTTTTTTGCACCCAATTTACATTTTTGTACAGAACGAGAAGGACTTGGGAATTGCGTTTTATTTTTCCCAATTTGTTTTTAACCCGTTGTCGTTCTCGGCTGGCCACCAGCGCTGCGGTAATTGGGTGACCTTTGTGCAATGCTGTTTCAGGGCTCGGGAAGTCACTGCTCTCTTTGCAAAGCCTCCTTGTTCCTCCTCCCTCCTTCGTGCGCCTGGCGGGGTTCAGCCATGCGGTCTTGCCCAAAATGGGTAAAACGTCGCGTTGAGCCATTCCAGGAGAGCCCAGGTCAGCTCCAGAGTGGGTGGTTTGTCCAACGGGGGAGACTTGAGCGAGGAATTTGCACTGTCTGCTTTAAAATTTGCATAAACCAGGGAAACTGCTCCCATTTAATGCAGCAGCTGGAGAAAACACTGCACTGCTGGAGTCATGGGTGCCAAGGGCCCCTTGGAAAGTGCCAGGAACGGTGTTATTTATTAGATCAGCATCTGTCTGTCAGCATTAACGCATTCAAAGTCTGCCTATTTTTAGTAAATTTGGAGCTGTCCCTAAGTTAAAATGGAAGCAGGATGTGGCTGCCTCGGATACCATGGCTGCAGGGTCATCCCTCAACCCGAGATCAAGATTCATACTGAGCTCGGGGCGAAGGGTTCAGCCGGCAAGGCTGCTCACTAGCCCTGGGAGCTGTGGCTTTTCCAGACCTGGCTTTTGTTTTTTTTTTTTTACCTAGTTGAAATACACTTATTTTTCTGCATTATGTGGGGGGGCTGTGTCTCAGACAAACTTAAGCATAGCTCTAAAAATGTGCTGTGATTTCTGCTATTCTTGCTTCTCTCTCTATAGCTCATGTTAATCAAGGCAGTGATTTTGCCATTTTGTTCCTCTCGCAGTTGAGCGGAGAAGCCTGAGTGCTCTCCGCCGCGGTGCCTCCTCGCTCCTCTTCGCCAGCGCTCAGGGGCCCTGTGGGCTGGTGGCCCACAGCTGGCTCGTTTGAACAACTGAAAAATGCTCTTAGCAAGCTCAGATCTGAAAAAGGAGCCCAAATATTGCTGTCCCTCTATTCTACTGTTTATTAAGACAGAAATAAGTAAAAAACATACGTGTAGATAAGTGCTCACTCTTGAGTAGCCAGGTCTTGCACGTCCTGTGCTTCACACGCGGAGCAGCCTTGCCCCAAGAGTGCTATAGTTGGAAAAAGAGGAGAACTTGTTTTTTCACTCTTTCCTCTTTTCCCTCTGTTTTCCTCTGGCCCACAGGTTGCACAAACAAATTTCTCCACGTATAAAGCAAGTATCAAAAGCACTTTCCTTGGCAGGACATGGAAGATTCTCCCTTCTGAAAGGCCTTTCGGAGGTTTTTTCCAGACGCAGATCGATAAGCGAGCGCGGTCGAACAGCAGCTGTGATGACAACGGAGAAGCTCCGCGCGCAGGTCCCCGGGGAGGGCTGCACAACTGTCGTCCTGCTGAGAGACTCAGTTAGAAGCGAGTATCTCCCCGGGAAGCTCTGGAGCACAGGTGGTCTAGGGAAGGCAGCAGTGCGCAGAAGTATGTTCATCTCTCCACTCTCCAGGCAAGCGCTGGTGCTGCCTGCGTGGTTCCCTGTGCAATGTGACGGTGAAGGTGGCATCCTGAGGGTCGCCCTTGCTGCCAGGCTGTGCTCGCGTAGAGAAGGTAACGATTTGGAGCCTCCTGCCTTAACAGCAGTGGCAACGCTCATGCGTCAGTGAGTCACTTGGAAATTGTGCTGCTGTGGTTCACAGCAGCGTTTGGTGACCTTGCGGTGCAGGATGAGCGGGTCGGCGTGTGGCCCGCGTGGTCGCTGCGTGGTGGAGCGCGTCCTGGGCTCAGCTCTTTTTCTCACCTTTCCTCATCCTTTCCAGTCTCTTTTCCCATCCTCCTTTCCCCCCTCCTCTCCTCCGCCGTGTTTTGTCCTCCGTGCAGTGGGATCCCACGCTCTGACCTCGCTCTGCTGGGACACCCGATGCCAGCGTGGTTGTGGGCACCTTGCCCACAGTGGCAGATCCCCAAGTTTGCTGGTTCACTCTCCATCTGAGAAAGGTAGCAACATCCCCACCGTGCATCCTGGAGATGGGATGCTACAATTGTATGAGAGATCCTGGGACTCTCCACGTGCAGCTCCTCTTGGCTTGTGTGTAACATGGTGCCTATTTACAATCATTGCAGGGCACATGCTGGAGCTTGGACATCTGCGCTGCAACTCCATTCTCTGCTGTTCCACCATCTTTGGCAAACCACTTAATTTCCCTCTGCAAAACGGAGAGAATAATACTCATCTGATTTGGAGGTTTAAAGTCATGTTTATAGTGTATTCGGGGGTCCTCACCTTCAGAGTTTCTGGGAATATGATGTAGCAGATGCGCTCCCGTTACTGGGAATATGCACGCATCACATAAAACTGCACGTAGTGTAGGAAGTCAAGTGTTGCAGCTTTATTGTTATGTATGTCGTTACATTCATAAACTCCTCAAATATTTTACTTTGATGCCAGAAGCATTCTCTGTTGGGTCTTTCAGCTGAGAGGTTTGAGTAAAATATTGTCATTATAGTAGCACAGAGAGATTATAGTAGGATAGATAGAATAGTAGGAAAACATGGTTTTCTGTTTAAGAGAAAATATGTAACATTTTTGCAGTGTTTTCTGAAAAATCAGAAGTATAAAACTTGCAGTATAACAGTATAACAGAACAGTATAAAACTGTTCACAGCGTTATCATTGCTGAAGAACATATTTTGGTTCACTTTGTGTTTGGAGGCTGAAGTGAGTTGTGGGTGAAAGCGTGTGCCCATTTGTCATAGTATGTATGTACCCTGATGTGACACGAGGCTTTGGGCCGCTGGATTGCGGAGGCTAATTCTCCTTTTTGGGGACAGAGTTAGACTTTTTTTTACCTTTTTTTTCTTAGGATCGTATTAAGTTCTGGTTTTGCAGAGCAATGAAATGATGCAAACCTGTTTTCCCGGGAGTGTTTTTAGTCGCAGTAAGCTGCAACACAGCGTGGTTGTGTATAGTCCAGCTTTTTTATTTTTCATTAAAGAAAAAGTGTTTTTTAAAGCAAATTCCAAAAGGAAAAGTAAACCTTTAAAGGAATAAACCGCTGGGGACATTGCCGTGCTGTCCTTGCACTGAGGCTTTGGTTGCTGCGACCGCTTCCCCGCCGTCTGTGCTGTGCGTTTCCCACGCAGAGCCCTTTGGGTTGGACCCTCCATGCGTTAACGTGTATTATCTTCGGGCCTTACCAAAAAATGTGGGGAAAAAAATCCAGGGAATATAACAATCTGTTTATCCGCTGCTGTGCAGCTTTCAGGAGCTTCTAAGGCTGCCATCGTACAGGGCTTTTTTCCTCTGCCATCTCATCCAATCCAGTCATTTTAGAGAGGGCAAAGCCCAGAGAAGTTCAAATCCAGGGCTCCGCTTTGGAGCTGGGAGCCGACTCTGCACCTAATAGATGGAAAATCTCTGGGCTGGGTGCATGTGATGCAGCTCAGCGGGAAATCACAGGGGGAAAGAGTTGGAGTTGGCTGGAAAGCTGCTTGTTAATTTTATTCCTTGTCATTTCAGACACGGCTCTGTGCCAGTCTTTATGATCTTTAGCCATGCATTAATCTTGGCTCCGCTGAGTTTCACACCACTGCTCTCCCACCATTACAGTGCAAGGTTTCTGTGCATCCCAATTGGAAATAAATTTCTTTATTGCACATTCTCTGACCTTGGCATGTTTGTAACCCTTGTGATTATTAGCGGGAAAAAGGAGGACTTCTGGGAATAATTGCCTTGTTTGTTCTTTATCTCTGAAGCATTGATACCTGCAGTTCTGTGCGGAGATAATTAAATCTTCGGCTCACAATCACGCCGAGAGAATCTCGCTGCTTCTGTGGGCAGAGCTCCGGGTTTGCTCTAGGTATTAAAGCGGGTTTTGATTTGCAAATTCTCTGCAGTGACTATTGGAAAGTGGGTTGTGCCCGACGTCCAGCTGGAAGTTCTTTGCTTGACATAAGAGCCCTGCAGAACAGATGCTCCAGTCACCTCTAAAAATAACCGTGCGAGGACGAGTGCACGGACGAGTAGTCGGGAATCAGGTGGTGCTTCTGGTATCCGTCGTGCAAACAATTTTAGAAACATTCCTCTCATAAATACTGCATTTTTGGGATAGCTCTCCTTGTATTCTCTATTGCCAAGTGCATTGGCATGAAAGCAGCTTTCCTCAAAATTTAATCCATGCCTGCTGTCTTTTCCCTACGGGGTGACGGGAGCTGTTGTGAATAGAGCTGGTGAAGCTCCATGAGGAATTTGGGAAAAAATTAAGAACTCCAAAAGAAAACATTCAGATATTTCAAAAATGTTCTTGATCAAACAAAACCTCCTGTTCCTTTTTGTCTTTTTTTCCTTGTTTTGGTGTCTTTTCCACTTTTTCTTAGCATGGTCCTCCCTCCCTGGTATTATACCATTTTAGGTTTTCTTTTTCCATTTAGCAGGAAATGATGAAAAATAAGGCAATTCTAAATTTGGCTGAATTTGCAGGTGTGCAGAAAATCCTAGCTTTATTTGTGATGGATCCACAAGTGTCCAAGGGGGCAGGTCTGGGATTGCTGGAAGGCAGCAGTAACTCAGGCTGCTGCGGAGAGGCCGGAATGGGGCCCGGTGCCGGCGACATCGCGCTGCATCCTTTGTGAACCGCGCCAGGGAATCCATCCAGGGAAAGATGAGCTTGATGCGGAAAGCAGGGCCAGGCCGAGGTTCTGGAGAGGCGGGGAGGGAAAATCTGCTGCTCGGGTACCCATCTTCAGGATTTAATTGATGCTGTAGTGGTAAAAAGCCATTTTAACCCAGTAGCATCTCAGTTGTAACCACTGTCACGGCACACTGTGTTGTGGAGGTGCAGGATAGCGGCAGGGAGACAGACGACAGAAGCCGTGGGAATTGCTCTTGGATCTGCGCTGCAAACAAGAATGAAGTATCGTGTGTGAATGTAGCTGCTGAATCCAAGCCTTTTGCATAAGGCCTTGCTTGCTGGTTGTCTCGTTCTCTCGCACGTGCAGATGGAGTTTCCAGCAGTATTCTTCCCAGACAGATGAATATGGGCCAGTCCTCGAGAACGCGGTGTGCTGCAGGGAGAAGCGAAGCAGGATTTGCGGTTGACCGTTCTATATAGGGTACTGAATACTTTCTCTGGGAAGCTTTCACAGCTTTGCATCCGTGGTGATTGACGTATCTGTGTCTGCTTTACTGCAACTTCTGGGCCACGTTTTCCAGAGGAAAACACTGTTCCCCTTAAATTTGAAGGTGTGAAACAAGCTGCTTGGCTCACGCTCGCTGTAAATCTGGCCTTCGGCAAGCAACAAACAGTGACATTTTCACATTGTAAAAGTTTTCCATCCTTCCTCGTAGTGTTTTTGGCAGGGGAGCTGCTTGAAAAGTTCACATCCTTATTGCACCCCACTGAGGATTCTTATGTCCCAGCTACCGAGGATGGACCCTTCTTCTGCAGTGGTGGGAGCATGGGAGGAATCGTGTAGATTAGATAGAGGCAATTCCATGGAAAACCGCCTAAGCTCCTCAAATGTATTTCATCATATTCCTCTGACTGAGCAAATAGGATATGGGGAGCTTGGGAGACTTAGTGCCAGATTTTTCAGTCGGATGCTCGGAGGGAGCTGCAGTGTTTGCTGAAGGATGTTCAAACCTCCCTTTGTCATGGAAATGAGGCCGGGCCTGGGCAGCGGTGCTGGCAGCGCCGGCAGCCGCTTCTCCAGCTCTGAGTGAACCTGTTTGGAGGAAGGCAGAGCGAGGCGGCCGCGTGGACCGCGGACCCAGGCTGGAGCACATCAATAAGCTATAAACACGGCTTTGTACCGAGCCGAGAGCGCACAGGCTTTTGTATTAGCTGACCCCTGTTGCGGATTTTTTTTTTTTTTTTTTTTTTTTTTTTTTTTTTTGACGTTTAATCTTTTATTGAAGATCCTAGGAATACAAAAAGAAAAGGGGGGGAAATAGCCTGTGGGGAAATGGAGGAGGGTGTTTTATAGCACAGAACTGGGAGCAGGGAGGGTGGGTTGTTCCTGTGTGCGTCTCAGGAGGCGATCTGGGAATCCTGATTCTCAGGTTTGCAATTTGGGCAGCGACACTGGGCCTGTTCCGCCTCAACATTGCGTCCAAACAAAAGGCTGTTCTTGAGGAGGGACAAATGTATCTCATGTTATTGCTGCTCTTGCCTGCAGAAACACACACCAAGGAGAGCAGTGCCGTTTGCTGATGGAAAGTGCTGCCTGAAGGGCAGTTGCTCCTGCTGCATAGCAGGGAGCAAATGCAGCTGGTTTTTTTGGTATGAGTCTTCCTAGCAAGTTGATTTTCTGCTGCTTGTCACCCTGAAGAGGAGTCTTCTTTAGGAAGAAAATTCCATGTTCTGGTCCCTTGGATGGTAACCTCCAGGACGATGCAGCTACCAAGCACAGGCAGCAGCCATTAAAACACGACGTAGGCTTGGGCCTCCCTTCATTCACATTTGTAGTCCTCTTTCAATCTAAGGTATTTGCAGTCCTCTTTCAGTGTAACGTGGGTGTGCTGGATGGTGAGCAGAAGGGTAGCCAAGAGCTGGTGTTGCATGTTGACTGAGGCAAGGGCTGAACGTGGCCCAGCAGGGTCTCCTTGGGCCACTCTTCTTGTTGACGTGAAGACTCTTTTCTTGACCTCCTTTATGGCTTTATTTGCCATTAGAGATCAGCTGGAGCTGTGGGAGAAGTGAGGACAGGAGTTAGTCTTGTGGTTGGAGTTATCAGTCCCCATCCTGGCCATTGCGTGGTTGTCCTTGTACAGCTCTGAAGATTTTGTCCAGTCTCGTTCGGTTTGCTGATGCTGACACATTTACCACATCCCTTGGGAATTTACTGTACATAGGGCAAGAAGGGTTTCATCTTAAATTTTCTTTATTTTGGTAATTTCATTCCAGTTTTTCCTATTAATAGACCCCATGTTGTTTTCTTTGTGATACTTGCACCTTTGAAACCCATACAGATTTATGTCTTGTTCTGCCATGCTCTGCTCTTGCGCAGAGCTAGATGCAGTCAAATCTTTTAATCTTTCCTAAGAAATTTTTCCCTTCAGAATTTTAAACATTTTTGTTGTTTTCTTTGTACTCTGCTCAATTTGTCAATGTCTTTCTGGTAATGAGGTGTCCAGAAGTGTATACATTGTTCCATTTATGGATTAATTGCATCTGTTGAGAGAGGAGAAGTAACATCCTGCTCTGTGGTACATGTTTCTGGGTGCTCTGCTGCCAAAGCTAAACTGGCCTTTTAGCTGCCACATCGTTGTGTGGTTTCATCCTAAGTTTTGTGGTCTTAGTCTTTGCAAGCCCTTGCCTAGATTGCTCCATTCCCAGCATCTCCTTCCCACAGCGGGGCTCTGTTCTGGGGGATATGCTCTTCAAAATTAATTTTCAGTTTTCCAAACAGAAAAATGTTTTTTATTTCCTCTCTCAACCTGCTTTCAAACCTTTCATGTTTTGGAAGATCCTTGTGAAGAGGAAAAGGAACGTGTCTCCTTTGATTGCTCTCAATAAGTGGTCCAAATAGAAGGTAGGCATCTTGCTTAAGACTCCCAAACACCCAAAGCAATATTTTCATTGTGAATATATTTTTCCTCTCAAGTACTGCAGTGGATTTCTATGTGTAATAGGTGAAATTTAATAAACCATGTTCTTTCCTCTTCTAGATTGCTAATAAAGCCATTTAGATTAAATCTAACACAGATACATGTGATACCTTGGCAGTTTCTTCCAACTCTTTTATTTTGAGGATCTTTAATCAGCTTTCAGTTATATAAATACATTGCGATTTGGATGAGTATGAATTCACTTTGGGTCTAATTGGTGTTTAATCCAGTAGAGGGCATGCCCAGGGTCGTGTGGCTGCAAGCTGAGTGTGCTGAGCTCAGCGCTGCTGCTGAACCATCGAATTTGGGGACGGTTGGGGCTGCTCGGGCGCGCACTCAAATCTAGCTTTTCATTTCAGGACAGAGTCTCAAAAACACTAATGTGATCCGAGTGGCATTTCCTTTCTTATTAGTAAATAAATTATTTTCTCTAACAAGTGAAATGTGCTTAGCAAGAGGTGTTCTCTCAATCCTGATAGATTGGTGATCTGTCTGCAGTCAATATTTTTTTTTTAATGTTATTTCTATTCTTTTTCTAGGAATGGAAGTTAATTGCATCCACACAGCCACGTAATTTCCAGAATTAGGTATTAGACTTGTGTTTTGCCAGAATTTGCTAAATTCTTCTTTTAAAAAAGATTTATTTTTTCAAATAACAACACTTGATTTCTTCAGTTAATTGCACAGATTGAGGGATTTGGCACATGTCTGCATTTTCCAAATACTCCCTTTCTCTCTCCTTCAGCGGTAGCTATTTTTATAAACTCACCATCACTCTCTGATAGTGCAGGCATCTCTTCTTAATTTACTTTTGAAGACAAATTTAATAAAGGAATTCCCTTTCTCATCCATATTTGACTGATTTCTTTTTATCTTTTATTAATTCCCCTACTTCTTAACCAGGTTTTCATTTGTATGTTTATAAATAAGCCCTTCATTCCTTAATCCTTTTGCCTAGCATTAACTCATAGTATATTTTATTGTTAGCATTTAATTGACTCTGTACGAATTAAATGTCCACATAGTAGCTTGTTTGTTTGTTCCCATCTTTATTCACAGTGCTATTCTTTTTTAGTGCTTCAGCTCTTATGAGGGCATAGGGAATGCTTGGGGTTTCCATTTTTGTTTTGTGTTTGTTTTTGAGAAAGTTGTGTTAATTGTGATATTCTTTTAGAATTTGCCAGCTGTTGTCAGCAGCAGTGGAATGTATTTAATTTATTGCATTAGTATTATGGGCCCTGGAGATGCCAGATTCTAGAAGATATAGAGAAAGTCTTAGAGAAATGCAGTTTAAGTTTCCTTTGTGACTTTGCATTGCAAAGGAAGCAAATAATCTGTTTTACCTGAATGCTGCAGCTTGACACTACTGGTCCTAATCTTTAGTAAAGGCATGATTAAAAATATATATAATTCTTCAGCAGACAGAATGAAAAATTACATTCTGAATAATTTAGGAATAATTTGGAGCCATCCTTTGTCACTGAAACCTCTCTGCAATGGATTGTGTGGATTTTGTTAATTTCTGTTGTTTTCCAGTCTGGCTTTGGGTATCCAGCAAATGGCTACAGATTCTTGCAGTTGTATTTTTCAGGGCTGATAACCCAGTGGGATAATTTAGTCAACCTGATCTTCCCTGTTGAATTTCAGTTTATTGGCACTGTAATTAATTTTGACGTGTAACACCACCCCTCCAACTTTCGCTCCCAAGTCTATTAATGTCTAATGATGAAAAGTATGCCCTATGCATAATATTGTTTTAGTGCTATAGATCTACATCTTTGTTGTCTGAGAGCAAAAGAGCATAAATGAATTAAGTCCTATTAGCTCTAGCTCATTGAAGACTGAAAATGATCTTAAGTTTCTTAGTTTGTGCTGACAGCCTCTCCTACTTTAAAACATGATGTTAGCTATGTGTTTTCTTAAAACTTGAGCTCGAGTGTTTCAGTTCAGCATCTCTTCACTGTACCTTCTAATGCGCTAATTATAAAATACCGCACTGAATTACATCAAGTCAGCTTCACTGCTTCCTCATGTTTGTAGGATTGCAGCGCCTCTTTCTTGGTTTTCATCAGCTTGGAAAATTTGATTAAGGCAGTCAGTGGCAAAAAAAAAGCAACAGAAAATAAATAACTAAATAAAAAAAAAAATCACACACACACACAAAAAAAAAAAACACACGCAAAACCCGCCCTTGCTAGCATTTGTTACCAAGACCATTAGCAATTACCTCACTGGCATGTAGTTAGATTTCGTTTTGCTGCTGTGCTTAATAAAACTCCCCGAAGAATGCCCATGAGGAATTAAGCCGTAAAGACTCTGGCGGAGGAAGTGTGTTAAAAGCAATTAGCAGAAATTTAACAAAGTAGATGAAAATCAAATCTACGCACTCTCAGTGTTCGTGCCTCTCCACGCCGTGGCAGGAAACCTTCAGGAGAACTAGGTAGGGGAGAGCCGAGATGACAGCCCAGCAGACTGGGCAGGGAAGGGGCCCTCATGCTCACTTGTGACTGAGGAACCGCGGGCTTTCTTGGAGAGGAGCGAGGAGGAGATGTGGCCAGCGAGGGAGGAGTTCGCAGGTCAGGACTGCAGTGTTCAGGGTGAGGGCCCGTGCTCGGGGTAGGATGCACAGGGTCTGGACTGCTCTGGGGTTGAAGAAGACCTCGTGCAGAGCCCTGTCTGCGCAGGGAGCCCTTGGCTTGGGCCATCTCCCCGTTGGGCATGTGGAGTCTGGAGATGAGGTGTGAGGGCCTGGCGGCTGCGCCCCGAACTGGGGTTGTGGTGGCCTCGTGCTCCGGGTGCTCCGCGGAGCTGCAGGCACCGCGCCGTGCTCCAGGCGATCTGCAGGAGCTTTGGGAAAGATGGAGCCTCTTGGGCAGTTCTGGAGCTCCGCAAATCCTAGTGGGTGAGCCAGGTGCCCAGCTGCCCCAGGCATGCAGAAAATCATTCCCACGGTATTTGGGAATGCAAAGGAAAGCAAAATATTGCCTGGGTCTTGGCATTCAGGGATGGAGGTGCCAAGAAACTCACGGACTATCTGAGTCGGCGGCGTTTCCTGTCGCTCCTGGCTGCTGTCGCCAGCATCGGGGCTGCCTTGAGAAAATCATTTTGAGGAGCCCCGTCGCGCGCTGGAGCTGGGCGCCGTGCATTGTGCGCTTAATGTAAAGGTGTCAGGTATCTCTGAAGAGAAATTAAGAGAGTGTCAAAGGTAAAACTAAACAAAAGGGCAGACACAAAAAGGCTGTAAATGAGGTGGAAATTGCAGGCAAATAGACAATAGAAGAAAGTTTAAGTAGCAATTTGTTCTCCTTTGCACAAGGAAATGCACTTCATTTATTAAAAAAAAAAAAAAATCTTGGAGGAAGCTGTACTTCTAAATACAGGACTAAATATACCCTGAAAAAGAACCAAACTGATTATTGTGCAACCCCTCCGAACTGCACACAAGAAAACAAAAGTGTTGATTGACAGAGTTAATCTGTTCTTAATAGATGTTTTATTTAAATATTCATTTTTCTCATTTGCATAAGTTTTTTGCTTCAGGCCGCTTCTCACGGTGTTACCTGGCTCTTCATTTGTGGGTAGCGTTGGGTGAGAATTGCCAAGATGCCGGGGTGAAGCTTGCAGCAGACGAGTAAGCCTGGAGAGCCATTGAATCCTCCGTGAAAGATCGTTTTCTCCTTGAAATAATAGTATGTGATTTTTCTTACGGCTTCATCTGAGATACAAGCAACAGGATTGGAAGCTCAGGAGTAGCAGAGCTGCCTCTGGAAGCTGAAGGTGGTTGATGATGATGATAGAAAAGAGAAAGTGAGAGACTGCTGTAAGTGTTTCTCACAGTTCTTCGTGGGAAAAATGGGAGGGAGGGAGACTTTTGCTGCTCCCTGCACAAGCGTGATCAAATGCAAGGTCTCTTTGAGTTAAAAAATGCTGCAATTGGACTAGAGACTGTTCACAACCTGGAGCCAAGGGAGGTCATCTCTGCTCTGCGCCCAGGCAGTGGTGGCCAGGTTGGGTTGCTGACATCTCGGTAGGGCAGAGCATCCTGAGCGTCTGCGCACTGACCCAAAGCCGCCTTAGTCAGCAATCATCCAAGTGACACCACGGCGGCTCCCTTATTACATGTAATTAATAGACTGAATAAAAAGTCCCTCAAAACTGCAGCTGTGGACTTACCTCCCCACCAGTAACCACGTGTGTCCATCTGTGTAGGAGTATCTTTAATCTCACTGTTCCCAGTGGGAAATTTCTTGGCTCCTTCCTCTTCACAGCTCTAGAAATCCCTTCCCGTGAAGGCTGTGACATGACCACTGCCTTCCTCCCCACTTCCATGGCTTCCCTGAATTTGTCCCTGGGACAAATTCATCCCTTTGTAGAATAGATGTAGCAGAACGTAAGGGTGCTGGTAGATGCAAAACGTTTCTATAGAGTAGTGCAGAGGTCTTTGTGAGTTTAGGTGAGAAATAAGTATCAGAAATAACCCTGACTTGCATTAAAAAGAAGGCCAATATCCCCCTCTGTAAAAGAAAGCAAAATGGGGAGGGGGAGGTGGTGAAAAACACAAAGCTGCCACCCAGTCTGATGTATGTGCATAAGCTTGAATATCCACATTTTCTTACCTTTCTCTATAAAGCTCTTTAAAGCTCAGATTGCTTTTTCATATGCGAACCACTGATATGATTTCTGTAAGAAATGATGCAAAATTTGTTTAAAGGATCTAATGAGTCCTGGGTTGTCTGCATCACATAGCATCTCCATACTGTGTGGTGCATATCAGGCCTTGTTAAGTATGTCTGCATTTTTCTTCAAAAGATGCCATAACCATCAAAGATGCTTACTGTAAATGATTCCAAATGTGCGGATTTTTTTTCTTTTCAGCCAGATCTCCATGTCCGGCATATTAAAGAAAACTTTTTGTGTGGTTGGTTGTTTTTTGTTTTTTCTTGAAGATGTCTGTGTGATGGAGTTTTTCCTAGAGCATTTGCAGAATCCATTTATTTTATCTTTATCTTATTTTACCTGTTAGGTTGTGGGTTTTTTTTTTTTTCTATTTTTTAATGAAGTTTAGTGCTGGGAACCGATTTATGGAACTGCAATAACACAAAGCTTAATCCTTGATGGTAATAAATACTGTGAGGAGATAGGATCGCGTGGTGATTTGGCCGCGAGTAGCTCTAGCACAGGGAGCAAGTGAGTTGCAAACAGCCGCCTTTTCTTTCTCTGCAAACTCTTTGCAGCCTCGGATAAAAATCATGTCTTGTTATTGATGTGCGGATAAGGAACAGATGCATACAATAAAATGCAGCTTATTAAGGTACGCTTTGGATTGGTTAATTACTTTCTCTGCATTAATAGCAACTCAGGCCTGTGACTGTCATTTTTAGAATGCAGCAGGTTCCTTTCTGCTTCTGTAGCAGTGAGTCGGTGCAGTTCCTGCTTTGATTTACAAAATTGGATTTTAATCTCTTTGAAACCATTATGCTAAATCAATTTTTAACATAGCGGAGCATGGAGGTACAAAGCGCCTCTTGTTCTCTAGTTGCTAACTCTTTGCATGAGCGAGCACCACGTAAACAAGGCTGGAGCAGCGCGTGCGTGGCGGGGCTTCGCTGCACGGAGCGCGCAGCGCTCGGTCGCAGCCGCCGGCTGCCCTGGCGCGGGCCAAGATGCTGCGCTGGGCACCCAAAGGTGCTCCACAGGGTGGCACTCAGGGAGTCACTAGAGCGCTTGGTGACGCATCTCTGCTTTGCTTTGCTTTTCTCCCTTAGCTCCAGAGCTGTTGAGGCAGGGGATGAATCTCCCCTCTGATGTTTTGGGTTTCTGGCCATGGTAGCGACTTGGTGTTGGTACAACTCCAGCACGATACTGCTAGTAATGAGTGAGAAATTTGTATGACTTCCTGAGAATAGTTTTAAGAAGGGAGCGGACACGCTGCCCTGAGAGATGCTTAAAAACAGGTCTGAGCTGCAGCGTTTGGGACTTGCTCACAATCTCTGAAGGGTAGTTTGTTTCAACTCTCTCTTCTTATCCAATCTTGCATCGGCTTTGTGTTCCTCTCCCAGCAGCAGCTCCTCTGGCCTCGGTATTCCAGGGGAGCACATCTGGAAGGGATCCTTCCAGCAGTTTTCTTTTTTCTTTCCCTGGTACTTTGCAACATCCAGACTGCTGAGCTTGACTCCATCGTAATGGGATGGGTTTGTTTGTTTGTTTTTTTAATGGAAATAACCTGGAAGATTCTTGATTCTTTTTACTCAGTTCTCAAGTGAAAAATGGTGTATATGGCATGTTATTTTGGCCAAATTCTTTCTGTAATGACTGATGATAACCATAGAAGTTAGTTGCACAACAAGTAGAATTATGCAGGAATATGAAGACAGGATAGATTTCTCATTCCCTTAAAATCTCCTTTAGACAGAAGAAAGATGTCTGTATTGCAACATTTGGGCAATTTGCAACACAATAACTCTCACTGCCTAAAAGCTGAGGATATTAGTGAAACAATGCCCCAGAAATGAAGTCGCTGTTTTATCTGTCTGTGATGGGTTAAATCCTTGGGCTGCCAACATGAGCTTTCGGTTTTGCACTGCCAGTGCCTCTTGAGCTACCGCATGACAATCTCTATTGGCTAAAAGCGGAAGGAATGAACAAATAAAACATCCCTCGGCTCTTGCTTTTCTCTGCTTTGCCACTGAAATTAAAAGGGACACTGCGTTTATTTTTCTCCTTGCTAGCCTGGGTGGTGCCATCGTCCTTGGTGTGCATGGGGCGCATTCCGGGTGGCTGAGGAAAAGCAGCAGGGTTAGAGGGGATAGGGAACGGGCAGTGCAGGCTCACATCGGATATCAGAATTCAAAGCAATAGCAAAGACTCTTTTCTCTGGCTGAAAGGCCACCAGCCAAAGTGTGCATTGGAGGGTGAGTAGAAAATCACAATATAGAAGCATCTCGTTCGTATTTCTTTACATATGAGCTTAAACTGTCATGTAGTTCTTGGTGAATGTGGGCTCTTCCACAGTGTTGAGGCTCCTCTGTCATTGGTCATGGGCCAGCTGGCTGAGTCTGTGATGCCTTATGGTTTTAGTGGGACAAGCCATTGGATGGGTTGGAATTGCTGTCTCCAAGGAGAGCATCTAGGCTGGCTGCAGCAGAACTGACTTTGATTAGAGGTGCATGATTCAGTGCTGGTGGTTTCCAAAATGCCTGGCTTGTCTCCTCAAGCCTGATTGCAGTGCTTTCCCTTTAGTACGTCCAAGGAGTAGATTCTGCCAACAGTTCTTGATTTGGCTAAAGAAGTATTAGTATCTCCACATGTGGTGGTGACAGCGACGCTCGTTTGTCCATGTGTGCAGCCTCAAGCATTCAAGGGTCTCTCTAAGCTCATGCTCAGGCCTCAGGGAGAGCTGTTGAGAAGGTGGGGAACAGTGCAAAGCGCTGAGCTGCCCGTGTGGGGAGCCAGAACTGACAAGGGTAGGTCCCAACATGGGAGTGAGGCTCTCGTGGTTACCTTCTGCTTTGTGGTGGTGTATTTGTTAAGTCCAAAGGAAGAAACCTTGTTAAGGAATGAAATCCAAATCCACAAGGTAAATTTGTGCTGCCCTCCCAGCTGCCGTATCACATCCAAGAGGGAGGTACTGAGGCTTGTGGGGCTGGAGGTACAGGGATGTTGTCCTAGGAGAGACACTCACAGTTGGGTGGGCTCCAGGATCCAGGCTGCTGCTGATCCAGCAACTGCCGCAGCTGGAGACACTTGGAAGAAAATAGTGGTGGAATAAGTGGAAAAGTGAGGATTGCCAGAAGAATGGCCAGAGCTGGGCCTGACAGTCCGGGAAGGCATCTTGCCTTAACAAATGAATTATGGGTGCATAGTGGTTCTGTGGACAGTGGTGACACTGCTGGGAAGAGGAGAGCACATGTGGGCAGCTCCGTTCAGTCGTCCTGTCTGCAGGATCCCAGCAGTGCTGAGCACGTGCAGCTTAAGCTACATCTCTTGGTTGCTGGACTCTTCCTCCCACTCCTTGTGCGTAAGGAGGTTTCCACTACTTGGGAACAGCAGCATAGCTGAGTTCCTGTAGGTGTATTCTTTATGTTAGAAAGTTCACTTCTGGTCCCCCATTTAAGACAAAACCACAACTTCTGTCCCATTTTAGGCTGCATGGGTTTGAGAGTGAACACTTGCATTTTCTCTTATTCTCTGATTATTCTTTCCTAGCATTGCAGTTTTGGAGGTTGACTGTTGTTGGCATTCAGCAGATGAGTTATTAGTTATTTTTCTTTTATAATCTCTGTTCTTCATGGTAAATTTCTCTGCTGCTTTTGGTCTACTTTGTCAGCATGCTGTTCGACAGTGGCTAGTTCTTTGTGTTCCACTTCCCTTATGCAGGAAGTATTGTTAAGGACCAGAAGAAAGCAAAACAATTTTACCTACTAACCAGCTGCTGCCTCCTGCTCATCGCTTAGGAGGCTCTGGGATGTACGGTGCCCTTATGGATGGGCACGTAGGCAGCTCAAGTGCTCTGGAGCAGCCCAAGCTAAATCATAGGGTAATGCAGAGTGTAAGATGAGCATAAAAGCTTATGTGACAGGTAAACAGACTAGAATCACTGTAACCTTGCAGTATTGCAGTATACTGGAATATAGAAAAAATATTTCAAAAAGCTGCACTAAACTGCTTTGTTTTGAACCAGGTTCCCAAAATAACCACCTTTCAGTTGGTAAAATAAATTGTGAGAGTCTGTCAGATCCAAAATGTAATGGTTGGGCAAATTAATCCATTGTTGTATTGTTATAGTGCTCTAATCATATTTTTATATATCCCAGGAGCTGGAACTAAGAAGCATTTTGCTGTCATTGCAAACACAATAATAAGAATAGTCTTAACAAAGTGACGTGCACTAAGTTGACTTTCTGCAATACATTTCAGTGGAAATTACAGATGCTTTTTACATTTCATTATCATTAAAGTACAAATAACTTTCTTGAATTGAAAACCAGGCCTACTTTATCTGGTTTAATAATTATACTGAGGCTCATTATGGACACCTTGTTTGTAATTCTTGCTTTTCTTATTGAATTCTAAATATATTATTACAAAAGTATGTACTTTAACAGATGGAGTATATTATGGCAATGTTTAGTTCAAGTTGGTCTTTTCCAAAGACTGCGCTGAATGATCTTGGGCTAAATAGAATCAAGTCAACATCTAGCTTGATTTTCACTACTGGTATTATTTAAGCAGAAAACTAGAAATACTGTTGAGTTAAATGCAGCAGGCAAAAGGAGCCATAAGGTGGAATTATGAAGACCTTACAACTAGGATGAGGTGCAGAACCCGCATCACAGGCAGCAGAAACTTTTTCAAGAAAGTATCTTAGTTGATGTCAAGGTTGTCTCCTTTGCCAGTGGGATATTGCTTTAATGGTGTTCTTTCTTCCTCTGCAGTTTACATAATGAGATCAAGCTAATTAAACCATGTCTAGCTCTGGGAAAAGATCAAAATGTGAGCTCTTTTTATTTCTTTTTATTAAAACTTTCACCCTGTAATAGGAGATTATAGGACATACTTTGCTACCAGTGCATCTTGCTCATCTCTGGAAAAAAAATACAGATCTTTCTCTCTCCTGGTACATGTGTGCTTTTAATTGTTTGTTCTTCTAGTTTATCATGTTTCAGGAACTTGCAGAAAGGTGCGTGCTCGCCGTGGTCAGATGGACTAGCTAGAGAAGCAGTAATAAGTGGATGCAGCGAGGCGTGTTATTCAAAAGCCAGCTATAATAAAACCTGCTGAGAGGTGCTCGCTGCCGTCGTCAGCAAAGGTGTGGGATAGTCACTTAGGCCCGTCTGGATAACCCACTTCTTGTTATACGTTGCTCACCGCGCAGTGCATTGCGATGGACTCGGCTTCCCCACTTGCTGGGAATTGAGATGGTTGAAAAATGTTTTCTACAACCTCCCCAAATTTGTGGGTGTTTTTATTTCCTGTCAAATTTTGCTCCCCTGAAAATGTGCATTTCCTGGTGAAATTAGGGTGACTTTTACTGCTGGTTCTGGTGGTTCAGCACACCTGGAGACCTGTATCTTCGGTTGGGAACGTGGTGATTTATTGTGTGCTGGGGCGCCGGGTGACTGCTGCAGCGGGCGCTTCGGAGCGAGGCAGTGACTCCAGCTCCACGATCCCGCAGTCGGGGTTTGCTCGGCAGCTCTTCCCTGCTAGCAGGGCATGGAGGCGAGCTCTTTGGACCCAAGTTTTCCAGGTGTGGATGCCCACAAACATAAGTCGACGTGGGCTCGCCCCGCTCCTCCGCAGGGCTTGCAGCGTGAGGCCGTCTCCCGCGGCGCTCGCGAGGGTGCCTTACGAGAGGCTTTGCCGCGCGGTGCCACAGCAAGGAGTTATTGCCAATACTAATGTATTACTCCATTAGATCATGCTAATTATATTTGAAGCTAAAATGATTTCGGAAAGATTGAGAGGAAATGAGGGCTCTCCCATGCCTTCTCCCTCTTTAGGAGGAAGCAAGGTTCAAGTAGTGTTTTCGGCTCCGGAGGGAAGAACAGCTGTGTCGCAGCTCTGAAGTAACTTTCTAATGATTGAGTTGAATTGCAGAGTGCATTTTGGGTTGCATTCAAATCATGGCAATTTCCCTTCCCTCAGTGACAGAGCAAGGAGCTCTCCACTTTGATCGCTGATGTAGACTTGGAGGGAGGGGGGTGCCAAGAGAAGAGGAGCTTTTGTTTCTGGCGTGTCAGGTGTTTTCACACATGACAGGGTGTCAGGGGTAGCTGTGCTCTGCCGTTTCTACACACCGCGTGCTGAGCCCCCCACGGAGCAGCAGGAGGGGAGCGGTTAAGGAGGGACGGAGACGCTCGCGCAGAGATGGAGCCGGCTCCAGGTGCTTGGTTGGAGGCTGTGCCGTGTTCGGAGGAGTAAACTGGCTCTGTACGGAGCTGAGCTTGAGCCAGCGCCAGGAGGGTTCTCTATGAGCCTTGATGAGTTTCAGGTGAGGCCCTCTAAGACATTTAGGAGTATTTTTGGTTTAAGAGCCTAAGATGTAGCAGTTCCCACCCCCCCCCATTAAGAGGGCAGGAGAGAGGAGCAGCAAGAAGCGCCGTCCTCATGGCCCGGTGGCCGATGTGCTGGTAGCGCCGGTGTCTCACCGAGTAGATGCTGCAGCCTGCGCGAGCTGCACATGGTGGCCGAGGTGCCGTGCAGCCCCCTGCTAACGAACCCCATCCGTTTCTCGGAGATAGCATCCCAGCTCCCAAAGACAAAAAAAACAGCCTCTTTGGCTGTTCATACGATTGTGCTACAGCAGCCTCAGTGGTGCGGGCTGTCATCATCCTACAGAGCTATCCCACCTGCCTCAAATCCCTAAAGGAAAACAGGAGCCGAACCTGTCACACGGAGCCAGTTAGAGTCAATCATCTCCGTGCTGGATTCGAATCCCCCTTTCGGAGTGTATGCAAAAGGAACCTTTCATGCTTGCTGCTGAGCGGATAAATAAATAAGTCAATTCTTGTCATAATTAAACATATATATGTGCTTTCTTTTGCTGTACAACTTCAACAGCTAACCAAATGCACTTAATAATGTTTTTCACTCTATTTCAGTGGTATGAATGTACATGAAAATTACAGCAAAGGCATCATTTTTTTAACAGCTGTGTTTAGTTGAATAACAGATTTAGAAAGTGCAGACTTTAATTAATCTGTGTTTTCTGCTGGGATTTCAGCACCATCTGATTTACTTTTCATGGCTGAAAAGTGTAATTGTAGTTTTTCTCTTTAGCTGCAAGTTTATCCTCCCCAGAAATTGATTTCGTTCTTCTTTTTCTTCAAGAAAAGTTGGTATCAGCCTAACGGCACCTGGTGGGCGCCGCCGCCAGCACCGCGACTCTGCCTGCTGAGGGGGTGTCAGGGGTGAGAAGGTGCCCGTGGCGGGGGAGATGCCACGTCTTGTCACCCCCTGTCCCCTCCTTGAGGGCTGCTAGGGACCAGTGAGCAAAGAGAGAACGGGAACGGGCCGTAGTGGAGGCTTTTCCCCTATGGTCAGCGCGGTGGAAGGCAAGAAATCACACAGATATTATCTGGATTTTTTTTTAATAGGAATTAAAGTGTGACAGCTCCTTTGTTGAGCCAGGCGGCTGGCGTAACTGCTCGGCCGCGTTGCGGAGGTACCGACGTGTGTCCGTGTTTTCTGTACAGCGCCCGGGAAGGCTGGGTAATGAATTGCAGGGCCGCGGTGATAAATTGCGTTTATCATGCACTGTTGTTCACTCATTACTCCGTCTCTGCCGGGATTAGCGCGAGGGTTGCAAACATGCGAAGAGCTTCGCTGGGGGATTACTTGCTTTAAAATGCACCTGAGCGGGTTGCTGGCGGGCGGACGTGCTCGGCGTTGGGCGTGGGGAGGGGAAGTTGGTGTGGAGTAAGGGCCTCATTTGTGTTTTCAGAAGGAGATTATGCAATTTTAGTTGCTAAAATTTAGTTACTGCTAAGTGTATTTTTTTTCCCTGGTTTTACTTTATTAGGTTGGCACAGGTCTTGATGCATTAAGGGCGTTATGTGCAAAGCCCTCCCCATCCGAAGAGCGACTGTAGATTCGGAGCATAATCTGAGGATGTCTGCTAATCGCAAGGAGATCAACAATCTCGATCGGCTTAGAAACTTGTTTTAATTAAGATCTTTCTCTTCAGCTTGCCAAAGCCCCGAACGAGCGCCGCCGTTCTCCCGCCAGCGCCGACGGGTTGTCTCGCGCGCGCACCGGCCTCGGAATCGCATGGGCTTCCCCGGGGGCTCCCGATAAAACTGTCACATTCGGGCAAAACACAGGGGCCTCGCTGACTCGTCTGAAGGGTGACAGGGACGGGGCCCCATCCCACACGGCGCCCGCGCACCTCGGTCGCGGCGCCCGCGCGAAGCGGAGCCTGGCACGGCGTGAGGCCTCCGAGCAGCCACC
>VZSV01000011.1:4829353-4875003 GCA_013398735.1 Nothocercus julius | reverse complement strand
GGTGCCGTAGTTCGCTCTCGAAAGCGCAGCCACTGTGCAGCACGAGGGGCAAAGACCCCCGAATTCAGAACAGTCGTGATTTACTGTGCAGCTTGGGCAAAGTGCATTTGTTGCCTTGGAAACAAATAGCAGCAGTGAACAACTAAATGAAATTTATGGAATCAACTTCAATAAATCTTGATGATAAATGTGCAAAAACATACACAATTTGATGAAGATCTACAGTATGCAGATGTGAGAGATGAGAGTAAGTTATATAACCGCTTTGGATACATTTTGGGACTGCCGCAAACAGGTTCCTATAATATGTTTTTCTTGTTGTTGTTTCTGAGGAAGCTGTCTGTTCCTTTTCATAGATATGGCATTTAATTTTAATTTCCAGGGTATCTTTTAGCTTAATTGGCATGCTGGATGATTACAGTGCGTTGTTTTGTCTTTTGCAAATCCTGATTCATATCTAACTCAGGATAAAAATAAAATTGAGAGCTGTGGCAATATAAGAGAGAGCAAAATGCAGTGAGTGCCATGTCACCCGCCTCCAAGTAGTGTGCAGAATACCACAGATTAATTAAAACATTTATATAGAACATTTCCCTCATTCCTGGTGTGAATCTCTATGTTTTATAGCACAAGGACAAGCTGGAGATTTTACAGATTCAGCATAGTGCTGTTCCAGGTTTACTCTGCATAGGGACTCACCTTTTCTTTTTTCTTTTTTTCTTTTTTTTTTCACACAAAGGAATCGCAACAACTGATATTTTCCAAAATTAATATTTTTGTTTTTGGTTTGACCTGTGGATCAATAAAGGTTTCAGCGTGTATCGCTAGACTTGCCTAGCGACTATGTTGTAAACCTTTAACGCAGCCCTTAATGGAATTTGATGTTTTTCCATTAGTTCCCTTGCCTCTCCTCCTTACAGGGCCTTACTGTCACATTTCTCCACCAGGTCCGAAAGTGTGGAGCATCGTGGCACCGTCCTCTCCTGTGATATCAGGCCACGATCTGATGTTTCAGCTGTGATCAAGCAGGTCAAACACCATGCTGGTGATTTTTATTAAGTGCCTGACATCATGTTGATGCTTTATTTTTGATGATTATTAGCTGAAGCTGCACTTGGCAGGCTGGTCCTGGCTCAAAATCAGCCCTCTCTTTTTCCTTGCTTCTAAATTTTTTCATCTCCGTGGTGAGCCCCTGGAATATGGGGTGGTTTGTGACAATGTAGAGCCTGGGCCAGTACCGTCTTGGGGTTATCGGCAGGTACAAAAGCAAGTTGTCGCTGAGGTTCGTGATGGGGCCTTAGAGCCTGGGATGCTGCACTTGTTGCAGATGTGTGGTGGGGTTTGGGGTTTTGCAGAATTTTTGTTACCTTTTTTTTTGGACTTTTCTCTTGTTACTTGAGTGCAGCCGATTTGGTGGCAGGTCCTTTCTATTGCTTGCTCCCTTCCACTCTTCCAGGCCCCACAGTCAGTGCTTTGCCATGCGAGCTGTAATGTTTTATAGGGATTTAGAAAATCCCTCTGCACGCTAAGTGCCTAACCTTAAATCATCCCAGTCCTGCGGCAGGATCAGAACTTGCAAAGAGGTTAACAAATATCGTGTCTGGATGATGGAAAACGCACAGGCAAGCCCTTGTATGGAGATAATTACCGTACCACTTTTTAATTTACTTTTACTCGGCATTTTTATAATCTTGGCTAGGATCAAAACCCAAGTTTTGCTCAGCTTGAGCTGCGGAGGGCTGTAAACCTGAAAGGCTCTTTCCAAAAATTCCTTGCACATATAATGACTCCTAAACTGCGCTCTGATGTTTACAGAGTACTGTAGCTGTTCGCATTAGCGTACAACTGTATAAGACAGATTGAACTCCATTAGGAGCTAAATTTAGTGACTTGCTAACTTCTTTTTGATATGTTTTTATAATTTCATTGTATTATGACACTTGGTTTTAAATTTGCATGAGTAAATGAGCCTCTCACTAAGTCAGGTAAAAAGATTTTTCACTTATCTACCATGAAATAAGGCATTAAAAAAATAGTAAGAATAGAAAGCAAAGTATCCTTGACATATTTAGTTTATATTTTTTCAGCTGTGCTGACTGAACACTTTTAGCTATACAGCGATACAATATGGCTATTTGTACTGCATTGAACTGGTGAAATAATTTCACATTATGAAGAATTTTTGGAAGTAACGTAGCATTTTATGGGGGAACATTTAAATACGTACAGAGTCTGACTGCCTCAGTACGAGGAGTGAAAACCAGCCCTCGGCAGCAGAACGAAGGCCACGGCCAGGCTTGGAAATGGGGAGCAGCTTCAACCACCTCCTCCTCCCGGCGGGTCCGAACCCCATCTGCTCGACATGGAGAGCGATGCACCTTCGTTAGGTGGCAACCAGCCTCCTTCGTTACTGGCTCAGGCTCTTGGCAGGTGAGGAGCTAAGGCAGAGAGGAAAGTTCCCATATCTATTTACCAGGCCCCTTGGCTCTCCTGCCCTCCTTCGACGTTACCATTTTTAATCTGTTATTGATTTTTTTTTATTATTATTATATTTAGAGGGGGTGGTATTTCATTAATAGCGACAGCTGCTTTTAATTAAAAGGAAAAAAAAATAAAACCCTGCAAAACAAAAGGCAGCCTGAAACAAAAGGCGAATATTCTAATTTGGTGTGACATTCTGCGCGGGATGGCTGCTGGCACGCGAGCCACAGGAAAGGTCACCTGCCACCGCCGCAGCCCTCCGCAAGGGCGGAATTAAGTTCAAACTCAGGCTGGGTTTGAAGTCTTAAGTCTCTCTGGGGATTCCTTTCATAACATCTTCGAACTGGATAACACTACAGTAAATGAAATACACTGCACTGGATTAAAGGGTTATTTCCCCTGTGTGTCAAGCTGACACAGAATACTAAACCTCAGGTTGCCTTCGAGTTGTCTCTATCTGCTGATGCCCTCTCTTCTGCTCGGAGCAGCTCTTGGAGGTTTTGCATGGACGCTAGTGACTATTTAGCCAGCTTCAGCACTTGGCAAACGGGGAACAATTTTATGCAGCAAGGAACCCAAATAAAGCAACTAAATGGCAGAGAATTTAATGGGCTTAAAAAATGTGAGCTAACTGATGCAGGGAAGAGCAGAGCTGCCTCCTCAGCTCTATTATGCTGCTCTATAATTTATACCGAAACACAAAATATAGATCTCTCTGCACTGCCACTCACGTGTGTAGCAGCACTGAGCTTCCAGTAACAACAGGCTATGATATATGCTCCTGTGCTCTTATCTGACTGTACCAACAGTTAAAATTTGTTCAGGATCATTTGCAGGGTGTTTTGTTGTAGGACAAATGTTCATTTTGACTTTGAAGCTGGTGCGCACGTGGCTCGTGCTCACTGCGCTGCGCTCCGGGTGGCCGGATCGCTGCCGTCTGCCCGGTGCCAGCGACCACCGGCGTCGGCTCCTCCTGCTCCATCCGCGGTGTCTTGCATCCCTTACCCCACCGCATGGGGACGAGTGCCGGCGGACTCTGGGTCCCGAGTGGCCTTCTCCGGTGGACTCCCTTTGCTCTGAAGTCTCGAGTGTTTTCCTTGGGCTTCCTTTCCTCCAGTAAAACCACTGGTGACAGGCCAAGCCAGAACATTTAATGGAGAGCCCACCACATGCCAGCTGCAAGCAAACCTTTTGGATAATTATAAAAAAAAAAAAAAAAAAAAACATGTTTCTTGTCTCTCCATGCTTCCCCCACTCTGTTTTGTCCAAGGAAGCCCAGGCTGTCCTGTGGATGGATTGAAAGCTCTGGTTGTGTATATAAGATCAAACGCATTTTCTAGATTCTTGATATACCTGGATTTGGTAAAAAAAAAAATTTGGTACAGCAGAGAAAAGCGCATCCTGTCTGTGGCAGGGTCTGCCTTTGGGCCTCATCTCTGCACGAAAACATCGTGTGTCCACAGCTTAGCTTCCTTCTCCTGCGCTTTCTCCTTGGGTAGACGTACCGCTACATGGGTAAAAAGAGAAAGGTCATTGTGCTTTGTAGTTCACTGCCTCTTTTTGCACAGAGTAGCGTTTTTGCGTATAGAGCTGGGCCTTCTTAGCCTGGAGAAGACTGAGAGGGATCTTACAAACGTACGTAAGTGCGCGAAGGGAGAGCATGGAGAGGATGATGGGCCAGACTCTTCTCCGTGGTGGCCAGTGGCAGCGCGAGAGGCAATGGGCACAAACTGAAACATGGGAAGATCCATCGGAACACGAGGTTAAAACCTGGTGACTGTGAGGGTGGCAGAGCACTGAAGCAGTCTGTCCAGAGAGGTTGTGGGGTCTCCTGCCTTGGAGATCTTCATCTGGACGCACATACAGGCAATGTGCTCTAGGTGACCCTGCTTGAGCGGCGAGATGGTGGAGACTGGATCATCTCCAGAGGCTCCTTCCAACCTCAGCCATGCTGTGATTCTCCCCCACAGTTCTCCTGCAGGACTCCAAGTTCTGGCCTATCATATAGAACAACAGATATTAAGAAGTTACGTATATTTAAATATGCATTTAGTCTTTGTGGAAAGCCTTCCCGATCAATCCAATTGATGCAATTTAAAGGCACAAAGCTGGTTTGTCACGTTGGACTGAGGTGCAGGAGCTGCCTGCTGCCCTCCAGCTCTGCGGACGCCGGTTGGGCAGGAGTCATGTATGCGGTTGTGGTTGGAATACTTGAGGAGGAGATGGCTCAGGAGATGGCGTGAGGTTCGGCTGTTTCCAAGTGTTATTCAGATATAAACACCCACACATATTAAAACCACGTGGGAAATGATAGTTTCAGGTTGCTGCTGTCCGTGGGTAATTCCAATTGACTGCATTTTTAAATTTCCCTCTTACTGAGCAATTTGCAAGGAGGAGCAAGGGCAGCAAATGTGAGCGTGCTGCTTTTCTAGGGTGCCTGGGGACATTTGTGTGCCCTCACCCTCCTTGTTGCCACCAGGACATTTTGCCTCCTTGCAGGAGGGCTGAAAAGCTGGGACATACTGAAAAAACACCCAGAGCTTTAGCACCTCCTCCAGCTTATTTTTTCAAGTGTTTTGAAAATATATTTTATAACACTAAAACAGCTGTTAATGAGTGTGCTCTTCTTACTGCTAACAATAGTATTCCTATCTAAATACAGCAGAATAGCAAGATGTGCAGGGAGGTGCATTAGAGCTCTCTGTTTTTATCTTGGACTCGGTCCTTGCTGTCCTGAGCAGTGTTGCTCCCTGCTGCCTTACTTTCCTCGTTCTGCTAAACAGAAATGAGAAGCTTCCTCGCTTTCCTAGGACACTTAGGATTTATTGTAGGCCAGCACAGAAGTGTTCAATCTTGTACTGCTTGCGGAGGGCAGGACTGGGTATTCTGTTCTGCTTCTCCAGTGTTTGCATGTATTTTTATATACTACTCGCTGTGACCTTTCTGAGACAAATAATGGCAGTCCCTGACTCAGGCTCTTTACTAGCAGCAGAGCATCTTCTAAGCAATTTTGTAAATATTCTTTTTTGGCTTCTTTCGGTATTAAGGCTGGCGCTAATTGTGCTGGAGATCCATTTGTGTAGAGGTCTGTGACTGGAGCGTGGTCTTGGAAAAAAAGCAGTAAAGTGGAACTCTTTAAGTTACCTAAAATTAAATTATATTTTGAGGATCTCAAACTGCGGTGTTAAACAAGCAGTGATTTTTGGAGGCAAGTGCAAAGGAGGGAGCCCGAGGTGCTTCGTCTGAGGGGTGCAGAGCCTTAAGGAGCGCGTGCCGGAGCTGAGCATGGAGCGGCCAGGCAGGAGGTGTGCGGGGAGATGGGAAGGCGGGAGGGAAACCTTGGGATTGCCCTGCGTGCCCCGTGCCCTGGCCCTGTGTGCCCTGTGTCCACGCAAACCAGATGGCCAGGCTGGGGGTCCACTCGGACACCTGAGTCTGTGTGTGCCAAGGAGAAACTTCCTAACTGGAATGGTAGGAGGCGGATCTGCTTTTTGGGGAAGTACTTGCTGGTGCAATGACAAAACTCTGGAAATTGTTCATTCCTCCTTATGAGACTATTTCTTTCATAGTTACAGGATCTGGGTGAGTTTTTGCTTGAGATTTGTGGCTCTCAGAGTGAACTGTGTCTGGATCTGTGCTCTGTTTTGTGAGAGCTCCCTAAAGCCCTTAGCTCTCCCCTGCTTTCTGGCCTGGCTGGGGCCCTGCGAATACCTGGTGGAAGCATCTTTGCTGCTAGCAGCTTCAGTGCTGCCTCTTTTGCCTGTTTTTTCCTTCCTTGTTTTAAAGATTGCTCTTTCCAACCCCCCCATCCCTGTATCGCTGTCAGCCGCGTTCTCCTTGACAGTTGTGATATTTGTATGTGTGCATAAAAACAGTAGGAAGCATTTATGTAGGTGTTGCTAATTTAATTTAATCTGATATGTATGTATATAGAGGCCTGTTCTGCACTAAAGTGCTTCTCTTTATTTTGCAGTCTCCATCATCATCAAATACAACTCCTTTCATTCTCCTCTTCCATTCACCTACCCAAAGACCAAATCTGGAAATAGTAACCAAAAGAGAAGCCCACATCGTACACAAAGCAGAGGAAGGGTGAAGGACTTTTGGGGTAAGTGGTTTTCCCTTGTTCTAACTTGCAGCTTCGTGTGCGGACCAAGCTGCAGCAGTCTGTGCAAGGCCACGTTCAGGAGCAGCTGCTTGGTCTATACGGCAGCTGCTGCGTATAGGAAGGGAATAAATTGCCTGATCTGCTGGACTGGTACTGAAAGGAAGTGTAAAAACATCTTCTGACAGTGAGAAAGTGGCCCTGATGGCAGCCCTGGGACTTGCGGTGCTTTTGCTGCTGTTCCTGGTAGTAGGGGCCTAACTGCACATTAGGGTTGCTCTCCTTGCAGAATGTTTTGGCTTTGCTGGTGCATCATGGAAGCCTCTTGGTTTCCTAGGTTTGGGTGGATTTTCCTAGAGAGCAACCTGGAAGTGTCTGTGCCAGGACGTGCAGAAGGGGAGGCTGGATGGGGAGAGCAGCACGGGGAGGGCCTCTCCGCCAAAATGTTTCTCTTAATGACTTAAGGCTTTTTTCTTTTTTGCTATGAGAGTGCTGAGTAAAATGGAGTAAGGTACGAAACCAGCAGTAGGTGAATTCAGAACCCTGATTGAGCCACAGTTCCTGGGAAGCATTACTAATCTCAAATGGTAGGGAGGGCATTTGCTCACTCGCCAACCGTATCTGTGCCTGCATATATTGTATTTCCACACGTGTTCTTTCGTCAATGGACAGGATTTGCTTACATTGAAAACTTAGCTTTAAACATCTGGTTTTTCTGTTTTATTCCTTTTTTTTTTTCTTTTTTTTCCTCTCCTGCAATTTTTGTTCATGCAAAATTCATATCTGGGAAGGGCATCTTAAATCCCTGCTTCTGAGTCAAAAAGGGAAAGGATGGAAGTGAAAAGAGAGATTGTATCATTTAAGAAATATGATTCATGAATTAATCCTCGTCTGCTACACCATCTGTGGCATGTGTTTCAATACAAAAATCCTGTTTTTATGTCTCTTTAAAAAGCTTCCTTCTCGCTGGCTGCCTGAGTTTTCTGTAATGCTAACGGGGAATTAGCTGTATTTTTGGGGGGAGCAGAGCGGGCCCGGGCGCGAGCAGGGTCCGTGGGTGCTGGCGTCCGAATCACGTTGGGCAGGAGCGAAACATCAGGAGGTGCTTCCGGAAGGCTGGGGTGTTGTGTGCTTGGTGCTGTAGAGAGGAGCGGGTTGGGGTATTCCCCAGGCTCCGTTTCCTCATGGATTTTTTTTATAATCTCTTTGTAAATACGGTGAGGAATAGGATTTGCCTGCCTTTAGCTGAAGAGGAGCTCGAGCGCCTCGCGTGTGCAAAAAAAATTCCCTTTTAAATGTATTTTTCAGGTTCCTGTGCCTTACACATGCATGTTACGTCTTATTACATCTTTCTTACCCCTGGTGCCGGAGCCGAGGACTCCGTGTGCCTCTTTTCCCCCCGCCACGGGCTTCCCGGGCCAGGTCCCCAGGGGAGGCAGCGTTTCCGCATGGACACAGCTTCCCTCCCGGACTCGCTGTCCCATCCGAGGGCCTCCTGGCATTGCCCCCTTGGTTTCCTCCGCTGCTTCTCACACGTAAAAGCGTGAGCACCTTCCCCCCTTTGCTCCGCTGGAGGCTCCGTGCCCACTGGAGCATCCCGGAGGCCGGCCAGCTCCGCGTGGTGTCCCTGGCGCAGACACCGGAGTCACTAACGCACTGTAACTACAGCTGCGGGCAGAGAGCAGCCGCCGCTAACGCTGATAGATGGAGGCGATGCGGCGCGGCGCTGAAATACCGCGCGGTTATCGCCTCTCCATTCATTTGGCTTTCACGCCTTTCTGCCTCCCTGACTCATTGCCGGTCGGCCTCGGCTTGCAGTTTCTATTTGCTGCAGTAACACCCCCCGGACAAGACGGGAGCGCGTGCGAAGCGCTGAGGCTTGCAGCTGCTTTCCGAGCGTGGTTTGTCCTTCTTTTTTTTAATTGAGTATCTGGAGTCAGGGTAGAGACAGAAAGGCAAGCACGGGGGTGGCTTTGGCTCGTGGAGGAAGTAGGAATAAAGCATCAAAAAAGCAGCAGAAGCAGCGGGAACACACAGCGCGCTACACCCCAAGGGCTGCCAGGCTCCGGGGGATGCACCCCCCAATTACATTTAATATTACTTTTATTAAAAAAAGCAAAAAGAGGTGGTTTTGCCCCGTGCAGCTCGGCTCCGGGCCTTGCTCTCACAGAAGCAGCAGCTGACGAGCAAGGGTCCCGGCGCGACGCCCGGCGCCAGTGCGGAGCAGGGGACACGTGACGGCAGCCGCTTCCTGCAGGAGCGCCACGGAGAGCCGGGAAGCAGCGGTTCAGGATCTATTTGCTAGGACCCCGGCGAAACAGCTGCTTGTTTCTCATCAACAATTATGCCAAGGCGGAAATTGGCTGCTGTCTGTACACACTTTTTTGGATGGGGAAAATTAAGCAGTAATAGCTGGAAAAATAATATGGGCTATGAGATAATAGATGCCTGAGGGATAAAATTAAACAGTACTTTACAATGAAGGAAGAGGTTTTGGCAATAAGTGCTTTGCATTTGACTTCTTTCTGTGTGCCAAAGGACTGATATTGTGTTGGAGAGGTGATCCCGCGCCGTATTTTCCAAACAGACATAGGGATGTTTGGAAGGGCTGTTTCCCTCCAGAGAAGGCTGGTGCCAGGAATGGGACCTGTGTTCCGATGGGACAAGGAGCTGCTGGGCCAGGAGTCACTCCTGGGCACGGGGACCACGTGTCGGGCACCCCAGTGTGGTCCAGGAAGGGTCTATTCACGAGCTCGCTGCTCGACCGGCTTCGGCCTGTTCTTAGATGCCCTGAACCATTAATTAAATGCCAAGCAGCTGGTGTTTGTGCTGCTGGTCCTTCCCTAAGTGCTTTCTCCTGTGAACCCCCCAAACAGCCTGTTTAGGGTACTGCGTGTGGCTTGAAATGCTGTTTTCTCTGTTCCATCCACAATTCCCCATTTTGGAAGACTACTTGGAAGCAGAATCCAGGGCTCCATGGTCACAGCACTGAGGTGCAGCTGTGGATGGGAAGTCTGGCGCAGGCTCGTCTCCACTCGCAGCTTTTGCTTCCACGAATCTCAGGGAAATCTCCCTGCCTCCTGTCCCCCAGGTGAGGGAATTTTCCTAAGCACATAAGGGGCCCACTGGAGAGTCCCGAGGTGCAGAGTGCCGCGGTTCCCATTAACTTAAGTGGGATTCAGGGGTGCTCAGCACCTTTGCAAATGAGGCCAAACTGTCTGGTGTATTGAAAATGAAATCATTAAGTAGCTGTTGCATTAAGACTCTGTTTTTATTCATGGAGTGTAATGTGATTCATTTGCCCTTTTGCTCTCATGTTGAGAAGGCAGTCATCTCATATGCATCGCTGGCTGCTGGCTGCAGGGAGGGTTTTATTTGCTTTTTTTTTTTTTTTTGCGAGGGAGCAGACATTTCTATCACCGTGCAGGTGGGAGGGTTGCCCCTTCCCTGCAGGAGCAAGGAGGGCCGTGATCTCCAAGGAGAGAAGTGCCTGTTACGCTCCTGCAGTTCACAGAAGTGTTTGGGTCAGGGCACCTCTCCCTCTTGAAGCCTCGGGACGCGAATCCTGGCTCTTGCTCCAGCCCCTCAAAGCTGGAGGATCACTCTTCCTTGCAATTAAAAGCACACCGACAGGAGGAAGAATCTGGAATGCCCCCAAAATGGCAAAATGCAAGTTTTTTGATTGTTAGCATAGGGAGCATTAACAAAGCCACTGCTTCCAAGGGATGGCAATGAGTAAGCTACTTTGAGTCACTACTTTTCTTTCTGGGCAGGATCAGAGTTGTGCAGCTCTGTATGTTGGAGTTTAGCCTGAAAAACAAGAAGCAGAAAATTCCTCTTCAGCCCCAACAATAGCGGCCTGTGCTTTTGAAGCAGAAAGAGCTGAATTCTGTTTGAGTGCTGCTGTCAAGCTCCAAATGGCCACGATGCAGAGCAGAGTGACAGCCTGGGAGTCCTTAGGTGACCCTTGATTTCTAACACTACTTTTTCCCCTCAGGACTGTAATATGCATCAAAATCAATAAAGCATATTTTAGGAGGAAAAGGCAGGAGCGGAGATACTTCAATGCGTTTCTTGTCTTTTCTGTCTTTTTTTTTTTCGGTCAAAAATGCAAGGTCTGTAGACAAAATTGGTGCTCGGAAGGCCCGGCTGAGCAGAGCAGCACTCGCTGACAGTAAACAAGATCGGAGTGCAGACAAGGGAGAAGGCTGTTCTGCAGCAGGGCATGAGCTGGGCGCTTAATTTGGTGATTTTCCTACACTTTGTCAATGGGGAGGAATGAGGAGCCTGGATCGGTGAATAAAGATAAGCGAAAAAGGTTTTCAGAGGAGCTCGAGGCTGAGAGCTGTTTGAGGAAGGGATTTTTTTTTTTTTTTGCCTCCGACGATTTAGGCAGACAAAAGCGGGAAGGCTACTTGGAAAGGGGGAGGTAAATGCAGACCTCTGCTCTTTGTTTTCGACCAAGAAGTGCACAAATCACTGCTGATATCGCTGAGTGGTTTCCTGCTGTTTTGCGGCTTGATTTGGATCTGCTCCTCGCCTGCTTCCTCGCTCAGCGTCGCAGTCGCGCAGAAAAGCAAGGGAGTCTCGTCGGGGGGAATCGCAGATATTTTTTTCCTGAGCCTGCCCAAAAGGAGGACGTTCTCATCAACACCTTCACCTCGTATGCTGCTTTAGATCCTTAATGGGGTTTGAATAGATTAATGCATTTCCGAGCGTTCTGCAAAGGTCAGAAAGAGAAAAAAAGGGATCTAATAGCAATATAGCAGCCAGCTGGTTGCACTGGGTTTCATTTTACTGCCAGAGTAACATTATGAGCCGTCGTGTTAATACCATGCCCGCTGAATGCCGTTTTCCCCCTGTTTTGTCAAAAGGCATGCCCATAAGAAGATATTTTCTTCCTCAAGAATTGCTCCAAGGCACTAATAGGCTTTTTGGAGGGGCCGGTCCTTGTGCCCAAAGATGTAAGGTGTATAATTTACAAGGCAATGTGCAAATGCCAAATTGTTAGGCAGAACTGCTGCTGATTTAGAAGGCAGTTAATGCTATAAATGTGCCAAGTGCCAGTAGAGTGTTTCTACAGATGGAATAACTGGAAATATTGGAGAGAGTCCAAAGGTTTAATCAAATTCAACCACTTTTTTTTTTCCTTTTTTTTTTTAACTGCAGAATTCTCTAAGGGGTGAGCGTTGAAATAGTAGATTATTCCATTGCTTTTAGTACCATGGGGGAGATTTTCATAGATGAGCATAAAAGACATCCTTTCAACCAAGGCCCTAGGTGGGCACAGAGCTGAGGGCACCTGCAACACTGCGATGGAAACTGTGTCGCTCGGCAGAGGCATCTTCAGCTCCCATTGCAATAGGCACCTGGGCAGCTGAGCCAGGGATTTCGGGGTTGTGCAGGACCAAAGGAGCAGGAGAAGGGTTTGTTCGTGTGTCAAACAGCTGTGTAACAGGTCCCGAGTTGCAATTCGGTTGCGCCTGGGCCAATTTGGGTGGGATTCTGGGCATGACCATCCTTTTTACAGCTCACTGTGCAAGGCTGGGGCATATGTTTCTGCACAGATGCACACCTTCCTCTAGTCTTGTTGACAGCCTTTTCTAGGGCTTCTTATTTAGCGAGACCATATGTGCCTGGGCATGGAGATGGTGCGATGCGGAAAGAGCATCGCTTCAGCCTTGCACTGGAAGCACCAGCAGGAGCGATTTCGGAGCGAATTTTTGTCTGCAAGGAGATCCAGAGCTTCTTGAACTTAGATTGCATTTGTGATGATCAGATTTTTGGGGGGCTTTGTCCAACCCAGGTTCCAGGAAGCCGTTTCTCTTTGTTTTGTCACAAAAATAGCTCTCCCTGTCGGTGCCGTCAGCCTTACAGCAAAGCATGGACAAGGCCGTGCGGGAGAGGGGAGACGGCGCAGCGCGTGTCCAGGCAGAGCCTGGAGATGTAGGGCCGAGCTGTGGCCGGGATTGCAGGTCAGTCCATGGTGTTTCCCACCTACTTTGTACGGGCAATGGAGCCCTGCTCCTTTTTGGCATCCCGGTGACCAAGAGTGAGGTGGCAGAGCTGCAAGGACTCTGCTTAACCCGCTCCCCAAAGCGATCCTGTGGCAGCACTGAAGCTTTTATCTCGCTGCGGTATTTTTCATGTAATGTTTCCTCAATGGCAATTTTTTTTTATGCAGCTGGCCTGATCGGCTCCATTAATTGTCGTTTCTTCAGTTGGGTAGGAGAAGAAGAGTTTCCTGCTTTTCCCAGCGGGTTTGCTATCGATTCTCTCTGCTCTGCGCCGCGCTGGCATTGGGGACCGTCTCCCTCGCAGGCACCGCCGTGCTCTCTGCGACTGTGCACAGACCCCCGTGTCGCTCTGCACAGTATTTCTCGCTGAATAAATTGCTACAAAGCTATTAGCCTCAATGCCACAGTCTGCTGCTCCTGCTTTTCTGCACCCACCTCCGCCCCGCAATTGATCCAGCCCTGCTGTCTCTTTTCTGCAGGCAAGAATGCCTCGTGCCGCTGCGCAGAAATTGCCTGAAAATTGAATTGTTTCGAAACATTTTATAAACATTCCCTCCCCTTGGTCCTGCTGGCCGTCGTGCCCCCCAGTGCCAGGAGCTTTGAGATGATTCTACCTGGCCAGAGGAAGGGGGAAGATTTTCAAGTTGTGTCTTTAATTAAAGCCAATGTGGGAAATGAAGAACCAAGAGGTCATGGGGTGTCTGCAAGAGCTGCTGTCTGTGGTTCTGCGCCCTAGATTGCGTAGCCACCTCCACTGATGAGCTCCGGGACATCGGCTTCTCACGCACTCTTGGCTTTTCTGGGATTTGGGTTCCCCCCTTGCTCAGGGCGCAGCGGAGCGCGCTGCCAGCTCCTCCTCGCAGATGCGAGCCTCGCGTGCGGTAGGATGGTTGTTTTTCTGCTCATGTGTCTGTGCTTTAACTAGAGGCGTTTTAGAGACTGTTTTTTTGGAGGGATGGGGTAATAGCTGGGTGTTGAATTCTTGCAATATCCCACTGCAGGTCAGCAGCAGCCTGAGGTTCCCAATGCCCAGGGTTTTGGAGCGCATCCGTGCAGACGTCCGTGTATATGTACAGACCTGCAGGAGCGTGAAAAGACCCTTGGTATAGGGGCTTCTTCCCCTGCTGCTGGGAAGAAGGAAAAAGAAGGTGGTTGGGGAAAAACAAATACGTTTGTGGGGAGCTGTAAGCATCACGCTGAGGAAGGTGTGCTTCTACACAAGGTGCTATGCCAATAGTTGGTGACGTTCCTTTGTTTCCCTCCCTTTTTCCCCCTCCTAACCTCTTCTTCATACCAAATACTAATATGAGAACCCTTCTGAAGTGACATTTATCTTGAGTGCTGCTATATCAGGATTCATCGATCTTGTCATAATATCATCCGCACGTAATTGAGACGCTAAGGGTTGAAGAGTGGCACGTACACTCTGTTCCTGCGGGCCTGTTCTTTGATACTGCAGAGAGACGGACTCTGTGATAACACTTGGTTTGATCTTTCTTTGCAAGACGACCCATCTGAGGACCTCCACGCCAAGGTACGGCACAGTTTGACACGATGATCTGTCTCGTGGAGATGCTAAGGGCCCAGCTAAGCAAAGAGGTGGGGATTGGCCACTGTTTCCTGATATCCTTTTAGAGACTTTGAAAATCTATGTAGAAATCTGCCCGATTTTTTAAGGGTTTCATTTTTAAATGTTTTTTTTCCACTTCTGCAGCACGCTGGAGTCATAACGCTGAGTTGTTCACTGTGAGCTCTTCCCTCCCGTCCTTGCCTGGTGCTCCCTGCAACCTGCACTATCTGCCTATGTAGCCATTTTTCGTTTCCGCTCACGCAGTGGAGCATTTCCTGGTGAATACCCTGATTGACTCTGTCCGACATTTCTGTGCACGTTCAAAGTCGTTTGAACAGATTCCTGCACAAATATCTTCTGTGCCTTCAGATCCTTCTTAAACTCATCCTTAACATCTTGTCTGCAAAAAATGATGGTATAAAAAGGCAATAAACCCGCTCACAGAGCTGTGTTGAAGTCTTGCTGAATAAGCCTGTGACTCCATCCTCGTAACCTTTCTGTCCTGTCCCGTCTGCTGCTCCAGGGTCTGCTGATGGCAAACACAGGGACGCTGTATCAGATGCGATCTAGATTACATTATCCTGGCACCTGTACATGTTTTTTTTATTTTTTATCTTCTTAGTAATATTTTGGGGCACTTTATGATGATGATAATTATTATTATTATTATTTACTGTGGTTAATGGATCCTGTAGTGACAACCCTGCAGGTTACTCAGAGAAGCCATCGAGTCGGTGCACACTTACTCATAAATTTTGTTCAGGCAGGACCGTCTTCAAGGGAAAGTTCTGCTCCTCATCTACAAACTCTTTCTTTGCTCCTATGAGAGAAGTAAACTTGAACAGACAGTGCCATATATCTATATTTCACAGTGCTGACCTTGCGTGCCACAGCAAGATGCAGTTGGAAATCCGGAGTGAGGGCAACTGAAGACTGACAAAGCGTGAGCACTTTTTAATGAGTTACACAAAGACAGGTTGCATCAACAGAAGAGACTAGGAATTCCATCATCATCCAAAATAATAATTCCACAGCGGATGTGTTGCTGGAGTTATTCCCCTGCTTTTGGGACCGAGCACCCCACTGGTGAGCCACTCATGCGTTTTGGTCTTCTCTTTGCACGTGGTGTGGTGCTGGCCCTGTGGCTCTTGGCCAGATGGAGATTTTAGTATTCAGGAAAATCAGGAAGCTTGGCTGTCCTTGGTCTAATTAGTTCGTTAAGCACAGGGGAGCTCAGATCACAGTTCAAATGACTGTAATTTGAGGAGCTTGAGACAATGTGAGAGGATTAAGTACTAAAATGGTGTCTATTACTTTGTCCAAAAAAAAAAAAAAAAAAAAAGTTCAATTTGACTCGAATATTTAATTTTTGGAAATTTAAGGGTTAGATATTAATACAGGTTTGGAAGAGGGTTCATCACTTGTGCGAATGCACTTATATGAGTTCTTGGACATGCTGAGATCAGTGACTCAAGGCTCTTGAAATCCTGCTCCCAGCAGATAATTGGTCTCAATGAAGAGGTGACTGAGTAAAAATTTAATTGCTTGCTATTGCAGGAGGCCCTCTTAAATGGTCTGGTGGTCCCTCCTGGTCTTAAATCCCAAGGATAGCTCTGTTTTGGAGGTGACTTTATCTTGAAGAGGGAAGGGATTGCTGCAAATTGCAAGCATTTGGCTCCCGTTACCCAACCTGATACTTTGGTGCTTGCAGGGGACCGGTCTGCACGGGCGACCTTCCGCCGGGAGGCTTGGGAAGAGCTCCCCAAGCAAGCACGATGCACGTGCCAAGAGCCAGCACCCAGGGGAATGATGCCACATAATGAATTTTGAAGCAAAAGTGTGCGTTTCTCTGCCTCTTGGTGACAGATGTGGGAATCCAGGTGTTTTAGAGCATAGTTTGAAGCGACTGCAGCCTCTTCCATACACTTGGTTCAATTCAAGAAAACCCCAGCTGACATTTACTTGCTTTTAGGGATATTGCATAGGGAATGGCTGAGGAAAAAAATTGCTTTGCCAGCTTAAGATACATAAGTGGAGTATGTTTGGGTTTTTTCTTTTCGATGCTGTGTATCTGCATCCATCTCAGTATGGAAACACAATCCAAACTGCAGCATTTCCAGGGGGTTGTAGTAGATGAGAACAAGCATTACTGAAAACTTTCAAAGGAACTTGGTCAAAATAATAGTGACAGTTTTAGTCAAAATACAGGAGTTTAGGGACTTCCAGGAGGGTTTTCAGTTAGCCTACATTTGTTGAGTTTGCTAATAATAAAAGGTAGTTCGTGGCTGATTTCTGAGGCAGCTGGAATCGCGAGGCCCAGTGAGGAGTTTGTGTTTGAAATTAAGGAAGTTTTCTTCCAGCTCTTTACTGGGATTTCTGGTGAAAAAAGTTGGGTTTGGGTGTAGCGTTGTTAATTGAATCTAAACTAACTAATTTTGAGAGCTTTCTAACAAAACAGCCATCAAGCACACAGGATTTTGACATAAAGAGCAGGAAGGTGTCCGTGGGCAGCGGAGCACGGGTGCCAGTCGGGTGGACGTTGGGGGACGTCCGAGCGAGCCAGCTCTTGGGCTGCAAGAAACACCAAATCGCATTCTTCCTGCCCCGAGTTTTCATGTTGCGCGTGCCTGGCCAGCACTAGAGCTGATAGCCTTTGCCTGGTGGTTGACGTGGTTCTCACATGGGCACTTTTAGTTTTTGGAAATAATGTGTCTGAAAACATGTTGTAAAGAGTGAAGAGAAACAAGAGCACTATAGCACCGACGCCAAACTTCTTTGAAGACTAGGTAGAGGTCATGTTTGCTCTCATTCTGGCCTATTTCTGTGTCCCCACCAGCTTGGTCGGTCCTCAACTTCTGTCAAGACCCAGAACCAGCAGAAGACGCGTTGGCTTCCTGGCATTTCCTTTATTCTTTCTACATTTGCAGCTTTGCTCGGAGGCCTGCTGTGGGGAAGGGGTTAAAAGCATCCTCGTGGCTCTTCCCGTTACCCCATCAGGACTGTTTAAAAATTAGCTTCTCCCCACTTAGAGCACTATAATTAGGATCCAGGAGTTGTGGGGAATGATTTCACAAAGTGACTTGGTGTACTCGCCCATGCACCCCAGGGAGCCAGGCAATTATGCATACATAATTCCACGCTTTGAATATTTTCTCTTTCTCTGCATAATTTTCTCTCTATTCATCTTTCCAATGTCCTTCTGAGATAAACTTAGAAGTCTCAGCTTTCAGCATTTAAAAAAAGATCCTGTGCCTGCCCGCTCACTATTTGCATTTAAACCAGCAGCCGTTCTCGGGGACGGAGCCGAGGGGAGGGCGAAGGGCTGTACAACAGGGAGCCGGAAAAGCCCTTCAGTATCAGAGCTGCCTTTGTGAGTGGCGAGCGTTCGCAAAGAGAGCGTGGCCCGTTCTGGAGCCCAAAGCCCAGTTCTGGTGTAGTGTTTGCGGGTGCAAAGCTGCCATCTTGCTGGGGCAGGGGCTTGGCTAAGGTTTTCCTGTTCCCTGCAGATGTGGTCTTAAATACTGCCCTTTTGGGTGCAAAATGGAGCATCATCAATCTGCACGAAGGTTCCTGCAGCACATTTTGGTTTCCTGTCACTTTGCTGGGCCAAAACCAGGAGGCGACACTTGGTGCCCCACCCACAGTCAGTATTTTAGCTGTAAACAGAGATGTTGCCCTTTGCTTTGGGAGGCATCAATCCAGATTGTGCAGGCAGATATCCAACGCTTTCCGAGCACTCTGCACCACGCTAAGGAGCCTAAACCAGCGTTCCCCATTGCTCTCCCTGTGCCTCGATCCGGACAAACCCCCTGAGCGGAGCCGATGGGATCAGGCAGGTTTGGCACCTCGCTGCTTCCCGACCGCCCTTGGAGCTCCAGCGAACTTTTGTTTCTCATCTCCAGTTTATGCTCTTCATGAGGAATTTATTGCAGCGTGATAAGCAAAACACCAAGTAACTGCCAGCATATTCCCACTGTCTTCAGAGTCAGTTTATCTTTATCAACTCGCTGTTGACATGATGCAATTTCTCCCCGCTGCAGCATAGCTGTGTAGCAGCAAAGTTGTGATAAAAGACAACTTGTTGAAAGGAGTCTTTGTCATCCTCTTGAATCATCGACATTTTTTTTCTTCTTTCCCCAGTGCCAGCAACATGCTGGTGCTTTACAATTATACCTACCCTTGATTTCTTTCTTTTTTTTCTTTTCTCCCCCTCAGCAATTCATGCTTTTTTATTGTGCCCTCATTCATTCTCTCTCTCGGCTTCCTTTTCTTTTTTTTTTTCTTTTTTTTTTTTTTTTTTTTTTTTCCTTTTTTTTTTTTTTATTTTTCCACCAATCCTCTGAAGTTGGAACTGCTTCACTGTGGTCTTAGGAAAAGCTACTGTTCTGCTCCTGCCGAAAGCTCATTGTGTGGAGTTGGGAAAAAGGGCTTAAACAACGCCAGGGAACAAAGGCACTTTTCTGAAAGTTTTTTCTTTTTTCTTTTTTTTTCCCCCCTACTTTTAAGGAATAATACGTAAGCTGCTAGGAAAGGGCAGAAATGTCTCCTGCTTCTTTCTAGTCGTGTCTGGATGGCTGTGAAACTCTAAGGAAATCTGTCCCTTAGGTAGGGGACTGCAAGCTAGAGCATCCAAACCTCCAACCCTGGGCCCTTCTCTCTGTTAGCCTCCGAAGCCTTGCAATAAATCCCAAGATTGCTCCCAAACAGCCCGGAGTCACAGTGTGCAAGGCACTAGCATAATTGCTTGATATGTAGATACATGTTCTTGGTACCAGTTTATAGCCATCTTATGCAAGAAGCTCGAATACTTTCACAAAGGTCTTTTTAATAGAGAAAGCTCCATTACTCTGCCCTAAGCTTGCACCATGTAAATGAATGATGAATTCAGCTCCTGATTCACAGTTGTGTTTTCACAGCCGATCTCTGTGTAGGTCGGACAGCTGCCACGGAGATGGGAAGTGTGTTTAGGACCAACACGGAATCCGGAACCTTTAGTGACGCCGGCTGCAAAGCAGCATCACGGCCTCGCTCCACAGGTGCCTCTGGGGAAGCCCTTTGCCGCCGGGCCGGCCGCCAGTCCCGTTTGACGTCCCTCACGCCGGGGGACTTGGCGCGGGCCGCGCGCCAGCCCCCGGCAGTGCCGCTGCGTCACCCGGCGCTGCCGAGCCGCTCCCCGGCACGTACCGCCGAGCATCTGCTGTGGCAGACAGCGTGGGAGGCCGCCGCCGCCCCCCTCGCCAGGTAAACCGGTGCAGGAGCCTCTCAGACAGCTCTTTAATTACATTTTTCCAGTATTCTTCTTATTTTTCTCCCCTTGGGTGACTTGCATGCAGCTTCGCTACCTGCAGCGCTAAGGGCAATCCTGCTGCATCCAGGGATTCACTGCTGGCCTTCCACCTGTGCCGCATCCTTATCCGAAGCAATTCCCCGTCGCGCCAGTCCTGTCGTTGCACTTGAGAGGTCTGGCAGGTTGCTGTTGACATCTCTTGTTGGTTCTTAGAGATTCCTGCAAGGTTTGATTTGACTTCGGCACAGAGGAGGGAAGTTCAAACAAAATAACCATTTTAATTGAAGACGAAAAAAAAGAAAAATCTGGATTGTAGCTGTGCAAAACAGTGGTTTTGTTAAGCCTGAATTTGGACCCATGCATCCCTTAGAACATTTTTCTTACTTATATTAGTGTTTTGCTCCCCACAACGCACGGTGCAACAGGAAGAGCGTTTCCTTCTTGCACAGCCACATCCCTCAGAGTGCAATTAAAATGTTATTGTTCTGTATCAAATAATACTGCCGTCGGTGAATCTAGAGTTGTTTTAGGAGTGATACACCAAAGTAACGTTACGTTATGTATTAATATCCTAGTATTCGTGGTAAACACGATGAAACGAGTGTCAGCTTTAAACAAAATAGTAAATTAGGACCCCGCGTAGGGTTTTGACGTGCTAGTGTTGCCGAGGAAAGCTGCAGCTAAAGCACCTTTGTTGCTGGCTTTTTGCAGGAGCTACAGCAACGTTGCTGTAATCTAAGGCATCGTAACTAATTGGTGCTTAGAGAGACCATGCAGCGAGCTGAATTCCTGCAGCTTCTCCTGTTCTCCGTACGAGCAGGACGCCAGCATCACCACTGCCCCAGTATACATAAGTTTGGGCTTTTAAAGGTTGTTATTAGCAGTGTAATTCAAGGCCTTCCAGGACTAAGCGTCCCGTGTCCAGGAGTGACCGCAGCCCTCACGTGCTCTTGCTAATCTCTGTGGCTTTACCTGCTGCTTTACATCCTCCATGAGGTGGTGAAATAAGGATGTATAGGGGTGGATGTGGGCAAGGTGCTTTTTGGGTGCACGGAGTGAGATGGGAACAAACTAGATAAGCGGTAGCAACAGGGCCAACCCTGACATATGCAGAAGTCACGAATGGCTTAAGTCATACGACTTTTTAAACCAGGTTGGAAAAAACTCTTTCTTTTACGTGCTCTTTGAGCCTTCCTGTCGCATTTGGGTCAGGTTTGGAGCATCTCGCTGAAGTCCAGCAGACTGGTCACGTACTCCTGTTTTAGGGGACATCACTGTGCGGGTGCTTGAGGAGCCCCCCACGGTTGTGGATGATCGTCCTGGGCGGGCCAGAAGCGCTGAAATTAGATGGTTTAAAATCCTTCACTTCGGCAGTGCTGTAGGTTGTTAACTGAGGGGGGGAAAAATGGCAGCACTTTGTGTGTTTTAAATTGATAACATCCTTTTAAACGGCAGCATAAAAATGGGAGCATAAATTCCCTGGCACTTCACCTCCCTCACACAACTGTATCTGAAGAGCGAGAGCATCAGTGGCATTTCTTTTCCCTGAGCTATACAACGAATGTGGATCAGGGCTATATTAGTGAAATAATCAGCAAACCAATGCCAAGAAAAGCCAGAGCGAGCTAGGCAAGAAACCTGGTAGGCAGCGACCTGACGCGACTCAGCCAATTCAACCTGGAGCTTCCCAAATCCACCGCACCTAAGCGAGTGCCATCCTTATTTGTTACTTATTCCCCTACAGATCGCAGCGAAATGGCTCGGTTCCTCACGCAGCCTTTGAGGTGGATTTGAAATGCTGGCAACTTGCAAATAAACCTTTGCCGATACAGCGCAGCCCTTGGAAACTCGGCGTATCCAGGGCTGTGCGAGGCCTTGGCTGCTCCTGAGAGCTTCTATTTTTGTTTCTCCCGCCACGGCTTCCCCCTCGCTGCACCCAAGGTAAATTGGCTCTTTCTGAAGCAACTCACGTTTCTTTGGAGTCGCTTCCAGAGCTGCAGCCGTCCTCTCGCTGCAGTCTATTTATCGATTCCCTCTCGGAGAGCCTTAGCATGCAGCAGGATGCCGCGTAGGTTTAGCAAAGGGGCCGAGAGACGCGACACCCAGTGCCTTCTCCATTAACCTCTGCAGCGGGGCAAGGCAGAAGCCTTCGCTTTAAATTGCTGCAGGCTGGTCCTGCTGCGAGCGCAGCTTTTCCCCTGTTCTTCAGCTGTGCTTCCCCATGACGATCCCCAACTTTCAGATCCGGTGTGGAAAATCAGGCCGTGCCTGCTAGGTCGCTCAAGTTGTCATTTCTCCATGGCCATGGACGGGGATCCTCTAAGTGGCTTGAAGCTGCTGTGCTAACGTCTCTGTGTTACCAAGAGCTAGGAGGACTGGTTTAAGACTTAATTTATGTGTCGCTGTCGCTTTGCTTCCCTTCTGCTGAAATGTAGGCTGGTTTTCTTAGCTCCTTCCCGCTAGACCATGTAGGAGAACCTCTCTCTCCCCTGGCTGAGCATAGTGTCTTGAGTTGGGAAGCAGAACTGTGCTGGATTTTGCATTGAAGTTCATAGTGTCGGGCTCGTCCAAAGCCAAATTGGATTTTGGAGCATTCTCCCTCACCCTTGCTGCTCCTCAAGGTGTTCCCCTGGACTAGTATTTATTGAGCTCTTGTTTTGCAAGTGCGTTTTGCTGTCCAGCTCAGCAAGGACTTGGTCTCCAGCAGTTCCTGCTTTGCCCCCGTAAGTGCCTGAGGTCCTGAGCCACTCAGCAAAGATTTGAGCTGTTTCCACCCTTCCCTCCCACTTTTCCAGCATCCGCATCCTCACCAGCTCTTCCCGTGTCCGCTCTCAGAGGCAGGATTGCTTGTTTTGCTGCACTCCAAGTGCCTACACGTCGTTAGCTTCAAGTGAAATACCTTCGAAGGAATTGCTGCAGATTGAATTTGTAATGCCCGTCTGGGAGCACTTTTTCCCCATGGTTATTAACCATAATGAAACTTGGGTCACTTGTAGCTCACCTGGCAGCTTTGTGAGCCGAGGTCTTCCCTAATTTTCAGCAGTCTAAATCTTCAGAACTGACTTTTCTGATCTTGGGGCAGTTACAGCATTTCCCAGCTACAAATACAGAGTTTATTTCCTCTGAAACAGAGGGAAAATCAAGGTGCTAAAAATAGTTTCTTCTCTCAGATTTCCCAGCTGGCATGTAACCAAAACATTTCTTTACCTATGTCTTTGTTTTTAAAAGCATCCTGCGTGTTTTGGGTGCATCCTTGGCTTGCAGCTCCGTGCCCATGTTGTTTTTGTGGTGGTGGGTTTTTGTTGTTTCTCCCTTTCTGTGCGCACACGTACGCACCTGCAGCTCTGCTCACAACAGCCGCTGGCAAATCTCCTGCCTGCTGTTGAGTTGTGGATGGAGATTACGGTTGTCTCGGGCTTCTGCTTTTGTGTGAGATCTTAATGGCTTCGCAAAGATATCCGAAGCAGACGGTGGCGGTTTACGCTGCATCCCTACTGCAGATTTCTCGTGTGACATTAAAACCTGCACAGAATTGAAGCTGTGCGATGGAGCTGTGTGGTTCCTCTTTATTCCAGCAGGGAATATCTAGGAGGGGAAAGGCAGAATTAAATGCTTGAGTCGATCTGCATGTTCCCTAATGAAAAAGATATGTTTTGGTGCATATATGTTTTGTCCCTGATCACCATTCCTCTCCATTAATTTCATATAAATGGGGTTAAATCAGACCTGCCCGGTGCGGTTTCCTGGACAAATTGCTCAACAATAGCATCACTTCTCACTCGCACGGATCTGTCTTTCCCCTCTCTCCGAGTAAAAGTAATTTATCAACAAGTGGTCCTTGTCCCTGCACCACACAAGTCTTTGTGAAATGCACTTCTTGCAGCAGCCTACGGTTTGTACAGTGTGTTTCTCTGGCTACAAACACACTGTGCTTCTTTTTTAAATGTTAACATAGAGGAGAATGAGAACGAAGCATGCGCCGTTTTCAATAATTTTTTAAGAGGAAAGCTATGCATTGTGCCGATACTCATTGAAACGAATGGATCCTCATTGAGCGTGTTCTTGAACTTGCCTGTGGACTTGGATTTCATCCATTGTAGAGGATGTAGCTAAAATGCACGGAAGGGAGGACTGGGTGATTTATTCTTCTGTATCAACTTTTGTGTTCGTCACCTGCTGGTGATGCTATTGTTCCCCTGCCTCTTTCATCTGTTGTTGAGGCCACTCCGTAATGGGGATGTTTGTGAGGACACAGGAGGCAGGTTCTTCTCCTTGAAGGATTTTAATCCTCACGAGAACCGTTCCCAGTGGTTTTGCAGAGGTTTATTGCATTGCCCCTGGCCCAGGGAGCACAAGGAGAGGCAACCTGTCTGGGACAGCTCACGCATCCACATGGAGCTGTGGTCCCGCTTCAGCCCTGGAGGATGGAGGTTGTGACTTGGACCTTCTAACTTGCCCGTGTTGGCAACTTCTGCTTTTGCAGCTGCTGGTGTGTGTCCCAGCATCCGTGTGTGTGCACTCACCTGGCAGTGGCTATGAAGTAGCTAGTGCCTCAAGTCCTCCAGGCCTTCATAAGAGGTGACCTGATCCGCCACCCTTTGGAAAGGAGGGAGCCGGGGCCTCCACGGGAGCTGGGAGGGCAGGAGGAAGCTCGTCCTTCCTAGCAGGCAGTCAGGAGACCGAGCAAAAGCCAACGCTCCCGACGGCTCCTTCAGTTTAGAGCTGCAGCGACTTTCTTGAAGGCAGGAAGGGAGGCAGCCAGAGCCTGCACGCTCCGCAGGGGCTTGAGAGTAGATCCAGGTATCCGTGTGTTTCTAGCAGGTTGCCGGCTTGCCTGCCTTGTCAGTAAGCCCTGCCTTTCCCTATCTCCAGCACAAGGATTTAGAGGGAACTTGGCATAAGAGACACTGTAAATCTTCTCCTTATTCTGCATCTGTCAGGCTTTCCTTGGAGGGATGCGTTGTTTTTCAGCTGTAGGAATGGCCTTTTCCAGGTACAGTTGATGCTTGGTTGTTACAAAAAAGCAGAGGGCTGCAGATCCATGTGCGGCCGGCAGCTGCGGTCTGGAAAAGCCAACAGCCACTACTCTTGCGGTGTGGCCGCGAAACCAGCCCGTTTTCTTAGGAAACAAGAAGCACTGTTGAAATAGCCAGCATTATTGTCAGGGGTTGGTGATCAGCCATCTGGCAACTCCAAAAAGATGCAAAATGCAATACAAAAATATCACGGAGGCTGTGGGACCCGGATACAAGTGGGCAAGATGCAGATTCCAGGGCAGGAGCCCTTAACTCAGCATTTCCCTGCTGCTCTCGCCTTCTGCCTCAGAACTGATGTTATTTTAATATAGTTACACGGCTTGAGTTGCTGTGATTAGTGAAGCAATTTGCAGTGCATTCTTCAAAATTGCCAATCAATTTTAGCTCAAAATAGATGAAAGCCCCACGTAAGCAGTGGCTGCTGCCCAGAGGAGCTGAACAGTCTCGTAGATATAGAAAGGAGGTTTGAGACATTTGCACGGGGCCTGTCCAAAGTGCAGCTGCGGTTCTGGCACCCCCAGGTCCTCCTGCAGGGCCCTCTAATTGCCGTGAGGAGAGGGAGCCTGGGAGCCTAAAAGGGCCACCAACCGCCCGGGCAGCTCCTGTCCCATGTCCTCTTTGCCCCACAGCAGAGCTGGCTGTTAGTAGGGACCTACTTGGTCCTCCTTTAGCCATCCAGTGTGTGTGCACAGGCCTTAAAATCACCATTTCTTTGCTGTTTAGCAGTTGGGTTTTTGCCTGGATGAAGCCACCTAGGGACTAGAAGGCCCCATGCAGCCACTGTGGTGACACCAGGCCTCCCAGATGACACCTCTGCATTGCAGGCGAGGAGGTAACCGGGACGTGGCCTTGTTTTGCCGGGGGAATCGGGAGGGAGCCTCGGGTTCTGCATGGTGGTTCGTACCCTGAAGCGCTTACTGCGCTCGGCTTGTTTTTGGCTTGACCTCATCCTCTGTGGTGGGAGGCTCAGGAGAGATCCAGAAGTAGGAAGAGATTTGACTGCTTTAAAATCTATATTTTTAGCTTTTCCAAAAGGGAAGGAATAAATTATTCCAATAAATTATTATTATTATTAGCAATTCCTTTGGATTCCGGCATTGCTACCAATTTGCCAGGGATGCTTTTATAGCCACAACACAAAACGTCCTTGCGAGGCTGAGAATGCACCTCTGCTGGTTTCTGGCAAGGTTTAAAAGAAGCAAATTATTGAATCTTGAGACAAATGAGGGGAAAAAAAAAAAAAAAAGGATTTGTGGAAAACAAAGTCCTCAGAGGGGTTTTGCATCAAGCAATGACAAATCAGCAGCCTTCAAACAGACTGCATAGACATAGGTGTTTCATTTTCTGTTACGTCGTTTCTTGCCTCACTGCTAATGTGAGGATGTATTGGGATACAATTTTTTTATTTTTACTGAGGAATTGATTTCATGGCTCTCTTAAGTGAATAAAGCGGTGATCCATCGCCTAATGTCAGGCAGCGCGTGTTCACCTGTTCGTCTTTGCTGCAGTATTGCCTGTAGGGTTTTTTTGTTAATGTTGCCACCCAAACCAAAGTCCTCCTTAATGAACCCATTTCAGCAGCGTGGCTTAATATGCAACCAGCGCCCGCCTTTGTGGCAGTTTTCCATGCAAGGGTCTCGTGGGTCATGTTGGCTTCCTCTTGGTTTGGTGAAAGTTGAACCAGAGGAAGAAGAGTTGATGCCCAATGGCCATGGCCATCTGTCTTGTCACTCCCTCCATCAATGCAATGGTGAAAGTGCTAGGCTGAGATGAGCAATGCATTCCATACCCAGAGCGCCCAGAAGGTGAGCTAGAGGCATCCAATGTCTTGTCTTGACCAAAGCTGGAGAATTTAGATGGTGGAGAAGGTCTCAGCAGGCAGGGTGGTGGTGGGTTTATGGTGGGACTTGATGATCCTGAAGGTCTTTTCCAACCATTACGACTCTATGATTGTTCGTGTGAAGAGGAGCTGCACTGGAGAGCTGCCCCTTGTGGTTGCACCCAGGTGTGCAAGCACGTGCACCAGCCGAGCCGGGAGCAACCCCCGACTTGCTGCAGATCGGCCAGGGAGGAGGAACTCAGGAGGAGAGGGATTGCTTGGGACCGACTCGCGGAGGAGAGCGGCGTCTGCCATCCCTGTGAGTCACGGCCACAGTCCCGTTCTCCGTGCGCCTTGCTTTCCGTGCGGGAAGTAGCCGTGGGAGTGTTCCCGTTCTTGGGGGCCACGGGACAAGCTGGGTTATTCAGGGAGCATCTTGAGAGCGCCGGGCTCACTGATGGCTCTAGTGGTGAGTGTGACTAATAGTGCCTGACCTCGCTGTGATGAGAGATGAAGGGTGGCTGACGAAGGGACCCTGCCGCGCTGCAGAAAGGAATTAGACATTGTCTAAAGCCAGGGCAGCACCGGAGCGCTTGGATTCCACATCTGAGGTTCACGGGTGAATAATTCAACACTTGAAAATATGTTTCAGCCGCAGTGTGACATCCCCACATCTTCTTTCAGCAATATCCAAGACTTTAACTAAACAGTGCTTCCTAGGGAGCCAGGGCAGCTGTCCAGATAGTTTTCCTCTTAAATATCAGCATTCCAGATTGTTACCTGGATACAGATGGAGATTTGGACTGATAACTTACAGGCCTGCAATCTCCCTTAGGGTAGGATTTCGCCTTCGGAAACGGCCTTCGGCATTTGGCTCAACCCAGAATATGGCTAAGTGAAAATTAAGAGATCCATCTCTCTGTTAAATTGACACTTCCGTCTAATTGGGTGAATTGCTAGGGCATGCAGAGCTCTGGATAGGGCTGTTTGGGGATTTTAAATAAATGAAGCAAGTCTCAAAGGCAAATGTTGGCAGATTTATTAAACATCAATAGAATAACGCAAGAAAAGTATACAACAGCCCTGTAAAATCACTCGCTTTATAGGAGCCCTATAAAGTAAACGTGCCAGACTGTGTTTTAAAGCCAAATACGATGGCATTACATCTCCCTCTTCAAATGGTTAAACTTGTAACAGTCCAGAAATGCAAGTATTAAAAGTGTTCACACAACCTTAACTCAGCTTTCTTGAGCATATGCCTTATAATAAGCCTTTAAATAAGTGATCACATATTATTTTTCAAATAATTCATCCTTTTTCTGAATTACTTGCTAAAAATGGATAGTATCATATAATTGTCATCGGTTCAGATTCCTTATCGGGCCTGATAAATTCTGTTCTCTGTGTGATAAATGTTTTGATCATTTGCTTTTCCTACCTACCCTTCTTCCCTTTTTAGTCAGAAGCATTAGCTCCTTTAGATAAACGTCATGGGATGAGGCTGCAAAGCTATTTGAAATGTAAAAATTGGCAGTGTGTCCATAGAGCTATGCCAGCTATATGGAACTGCTACTGTATTATGCAAACACAGTCGAGCTGGGAGGTCGTGGAGGGTCTGGGTGTATAAGTCTGTTTTAGGTTCTCCTTGCCCAGAGAATACCCAATACACTGAGACTGCGTTTGGGAAAAATTGCACAATGATGTTTTATGTAAGAACCTAGTTGGGTAATTAAAGGCTGGACAAAATTATCTGATGTAAGTACACAGATAAACAACCCTTCTGCTTGCTCAGGTTATCGCTATGTCCAAGGTGACTGTAATTCAGGGTGGCTGATGGGGCGCAGCGCTCAGCTCAGGGGCGCCTCGCGAGCCGGCGCTTTGGGGTCTCGTGGCAGCGAGCGGGTTTGCTGCCGATAGGTCTCCTCGTGCAGGAGCCCAAGAGCGAGTGCTTGTGTGGATGACCCTTTCTTCCTGTTGCTCCAGCTTCGTTTCTTCCTACAGCTGGTACAAGCCTTCTGCCGCGTGATTTTCCCTCCTCTACTTTTAAGCAAACTCGTAGAAAGTAACACTATCTATAACATAAAACGCTGAGTTGTATGTTAGTTGTTAATAAGAGACAAATGAGCTTTCATAAGAATTCCCTTTTATTAAAAAATGTCTAATTTGAAGATATTGGAAACGAGAAATGTTTATCCCGCTAGGGTTTCAGCAGATATCTCGATGAGCTTCCATGCCCTCCTCCAATACCAGTAAGCTTTATTACCCTCTTTTGTCCAAACTTTACTGTATTTTAAAGATCAGTTTGTTTTTTTTTTCTCTTTCATTAAACAGCGATTAACAGGAATGAGAAATAAATATTTGTACATAGGGAATCTTAACAAGCCAAAAACAAAGTAGCGATCTTAAAAGTTTGGTAGTAAGTCTCTTCAAAATACCTCTTAAAAATCCATTCCCAAAATCCTCGTGCTACCCTGGCTTTGTACTAATCCATATCTCTAAAGAAAATTTGACACGCCATCCTTTAGCTGAGTTATTTGATAATATCCAGTGTGCGAGGGACTGTGAAACATCCCCTTTCTTAGGAAGCTTCTACAATATTAATGCACTTGACCTTAGTCTCTCATATTTCCCGATTAGGTTCACAGGAAGAGTTTGCTAAGCTTTTAAGATACTATCTTGTAGACCTAAACGTAAATACTGAAATGGAAAGAGAATTTGGGTAATAAGTTCATTTAAATGGAGTTATTCTGCCTGTCAAAAAATCTCCATCCTGAACTCTTCTTTAATAGCTTTTGTTATTTTAGACTCGACTGATACATAATTAGCTTTGGAGAGGTCCTTGTGTTTTTGTGAGGTTAATACCCCAGTATCTTGCTGAATTTTGAACCTTCTCAGATTTGTAAGGTTTTGAGGTTTTAATCATTCCAGCCTAATTTGCTCAGAAATACAGGCCCTTAACATTTCAGATTTGTCTTAACTTTATACCCAGCAACTGAATGAAGGCTACGTGTTTGGAATACACTTCTGAGGAGGGAAGAGCAGAAGGAACCCCACGCTGCCTCTTGGTCACAAGGTAGATTCCCGAGTCACCTCCACTGCAAAACATTTCTAATGCAGCATCCACGCTCAATCTGGGATCATTTTTGCACATCAGGACGGAGTGCACAGTCTTGAATGTTATTTTTATAAATATCATGTAGTGCCTTAAGTGCCCTCTTAATTTTATCTGTGGTTTGTCTGCCTACAATAAATCCTAAGCGATTTGGATTCCCACACCTAGCGCAGACGCTGCATGGCTGTCTGCCAGCGTGTTGGCAAGAAGCTTGCCATTAGCAGTTATTAATGAAGTGAGTCTATAGGACACAAAGTTGGGACAATCTGTCACCTATATCCTTACTACAGCTATCTTCGGTTGCTTCCAGTGGGAGGGAATATCTCCTCTGTGCAAAATCGCATTGAACAGAGTCATTAAAACATTTTAGAGCCTTTAAAATTCAGCGGTAAACCCATTTGGATCTGCTAGCTTGTTGATCTTAGATTCTGAATGATCCTCTTTCCCTCCTCCTTTGTAGTGGGGCTGTTTGGGGATTTTCTCTTCTGTTTCTGGCTGAGGCCAGGGTTTACCTCTAGGCAGTGAGATGGGTGATCCTTTCTACAATTGTCCAGTGTCCATTCTGTCTCTTAAACTAAGCACTTGTTTTCTTAGTATCCCTTAATGAATAGGGTTGATTCCCTTTTTTGCTTCTGTTTGGGTCATGTAATTTTTATTTTTTGTTTTGGTTTTTATTTTCTTTTAGAGCTTGAAGTTGCTTTTCTGGGTTTTTTTTGTTGTTTGTTTGTTTGTTTGTTTGTTTTTTGTTTTTGTTTTTTTCCAACAGTCAGTTTATGGCTAATTTCCAGTATCAGATGAATTTTGGAGACCGGTCTGCTTGTTTTTTACTTCCAGGTCTGAAGAGGCTGCAGTCCTGTTCTGCTCCTTTTTGGCTCTTGTTTTGTCTTTTCTTTACTGATGGTAGGGATGGTTTGTGTTCATTAATAAGCTTTGCTAATAAGCTATTTACTCTCATCAGGGCCTTGCCAGCCTTCCATAATAATTTCTTATCAATTTGCTCTTAGACATTTCTGAAAATCTTTGTATAGATCTTTTGCTTAGAGGGCAGCACGGAGTAGATTTGTATTCTTGAATACTGATTATATTTTGATTTCCTGTCTATTAAAATCAGATCTACTAGAAAATAATGAAACCAGCAGATTTATGACCATGATGGAGCTATGGAACAAATCAGTCCTAAAATATGTGCCTGTACTATGGAAAAGGGAGTTTAGGGTTATTCCTCTTAGACATGCCTTCTGATCTTGCTCTTTTAACAGGTTTACCATTTCCTAAAATACTCACCTTTCCTTGGTTCTGAATACTGAACTCCTCTCTTTCAGGAAATCACTGCAATCCACCCCATCCCACCCCAAAGATAACTTCTCTGCTTCTCAAAGTATATTTGTAATCCTGATAAGCTCTAAAAGAAGAAGAGAAGCTCTAATCCTGGCTGCATAGCTGCTAACCGTCTTTTGAGATGACCTTTGATCAGAGTCTTCATCCACCATCCCCACTTTCATAGCAGGAAGGAGGTATTTAGCCAAAAATGACCAAACTGTCTTTGGGAGCAATAGGGTAGCTGTACCTGGAACAGGTTTCGTCACTGATTTGTTAATAAGCTTGTAGTAACTGTGCAGTACTCAGTTGGTCTGGCTTCAGTTGTAAAACCTTCTCTCTTTGGGTAAGGCCATTCATTTTGCTTAATTATCATAGAAATATTTTATCTTCAGACCATCACACATATATTTTTGTCTTGTTCAGGGTGTGAATTGACCCCTCTGCTTGCTGGCACTCGTAGAAACACATTGGAGTGTCCCCAGCTGTGCAGACCTTCTTCTCCTTCCCCTCTTATAAAATGGGAGCAGGTGCCCAAAAAGAAACCTGGACACCCTTCTCAATAGACTGATCTTATTTCAATGTCCACAAATCCATTTTGACACTAAATTTACTGTACTTACTGAAACTCCAGTGAAGCTATGGATATCTCCTCTACCTATGCATTCTCTAACCCTGGTTGTTGCTGAGAGATAACAGTCCCTGTTCCCTGTACTTCAGCCTTTCTCCTTTTCCCCCATCCTCAGGTGCAGCTTCACCCCACATGCACGATGAAGAGAGAGGTTTCCTCGTACTTACCTGAAAAATGAACGTTTGAGCAGATCCTTGGCCACCATCGAGAGGTCCCTTCCAACCGCTACCATTCTGTGATCCTGTGGTCCTTGGAGACGTGCCGGCATGGTGTGTTCCTCCGAGCCCAGGTCACTTTCCGTCTAGGAAACCCATTTGCTTTTTGACTCGAAATACCCTTTTGCTCCCATTTTCTGAGTCTTTCAGTTCTCAGTGTTACCCCTTTGACTTTTTATCCTCTGTTTCCCCATTGCTGTTCGACCTCACGCTGGCCATGCAGAGCAACCAGCGTCTGGTGGGATTTTCGAGTCTGCTTTCTTCCTTTGCATTTTGGTACTTTGGGTTTTAGCAGATATCTGCTCCCTAATACGCTACAGCATTATGCTGAAATAAGCTGCATTTCAGACATTCCTTCACGCATTTCAGCTTCTCAAGGATTTTAATTGCCGCCCTTTTCCCTTTATGATATACTGCTGTTCTTGATGTGTGAGAATACATTTATAGAGAAAGCGCCGTCTCTATTTTACATGTGCGTTGTCAGGAAGGCTATAATTTTGTTCACTTCCTTTTTCCTTAAAGTTGTTTGTGACAGGTCTTGAAACACTTGCACCTCATGTCCTCCTGGCGTAAGGTCAGAAACTGTCATTTATTTCAGAACCTGCTCAGAAATAGTGCACTGCTAGTGTCACATCGCGGGGTCTGCTGGAGTTGGGGCTTGGGCTCGGTGATAATTGTTGCATCTGCTTTCAGCTGTGAAAAAAGTGGAGGGCTGGCTATGAATATTAACAAGCCATCCGTCCTTTACACCTTCTGGGAACACACTAGATCTTAAATTGTTTCTTCTTTTCATGATTTTTTTGTGTTCTCCCTATTCTCCTCAAGCTCTTTTTTTGTCATCTTTGGGTACTTTTTTTTCTTTCCCCAAATTTCTTCCTAATTGGAGGGTTTTATCCATACTTACAGCTACGTTGCTGAACTTACTCTCAGTTAACTTTCTTTCTGTCAAACCTTACCTCCATGGAGAGTTTTAGATGGCTGCTTGCTGGGATTAGCTCCCCAGGGCCACCTTTGCTTTGTCTTGGTGGTTCTTCACTCTCCATCTTCTCCCACGTGGTGGCATCTCTGACACCTAAGGGCCTGAGAGCTGCTAGGAGCTAGGATTTCCTCAAGACATTTTTCTGGGGAAGTAGCTTGGAACCAAACCCTTGAATCTGGCATTTGTTTGCCAGGCAGAAGCAGCTCTTTAGGAAGGGGCTGGTTTCACCTTGTCTGTTCCTTGACCAGGGTCACCCCTAGAGCTCCAGTGGCTCTGGAAATCCTGTGTACTCCACACAGAGAAGTTTCTGTGTTTTTTTTTCCTTGCCATGGTACATGGCAAAATTTGGAAACCCTTGGCCTGAATAAAAGTTCTTGGGAAAGCAGGCTTATTGGTGAGGTGCTCCAGGGAACCTCTTTATGGAGGCTCTGTAATAAAATATATCACTGTCTACTGGTAAGTGCAGAATTTATCAGTTCACCCACCAGATATCAAGTTAATGTAAAAATCAAGGATTGAGTGGAGTCCTCAGGATAAGACGGATTTGAGGAACTTTCAGAATCTGGTTGGGAAATGAAGTCATTCAGGTTGCTTCTCAGCCTGGCGCTGGGAGCACAGTGGGGTCGGCTGAGCCCGGGCCGGCTGCCGTGACACCACACCCGTGAGACGCTCCCTCGCCTACGTTCTGCACGGGTTTTTGCCGAGCTAAAAAAAAGTACAATAAAATAATACATATTTTTCTCTTCAGAGATGTGCTGGCCTTGTTTTGGAGGCCCTGGTCTCTGCTTTTTAATTCTGCCGGAGGGTTGACAAAGTCCAGCCAGGGCAGAGGATGTTGTTGTTCGCAGGAGTGCGCGGCGCGAGCGGCTCCCATTCGCACTGTGGATGAAGCTGAAGCCTTTCCTACTATTACTCCGCTGAACGTAAATATCTCGGAGACATTTACATGGTATTTCTTTTTAAGTATATAATGTTTTCATTCAAAAGTATCATAATTCTTAAAAGACCTGTCAGAGGCTCTGACATGTAATTAATTTCTCTAAAGCTCTTTTTTTTTTGAAAGATAGAACTGCATCTATGGGACTCACTCTTAACACCTGTGCTTATTCACAACTCTGCAGAAAAAAAGGCACATCTTCTGCTCTGCTTTCTTCCCCCTCTTCTCCAGAAAAAGATTTTGCTTCGCTTTGGATACTCCCTCTCCCCTCATCATCTCTGGCAAATAAAAGCCCTTGGTATGTAGAAGGTGGGTGAACGCCGGAGCTGGCACGCTGGCTTTTGTCTGGGTGCTGGTGGCCTTTTGGATGTTCAGCTTTAAGCTAAAACACCATCACAGCCTTAATTACGGCACAGCAATCACTAACCCATAATCTAGTCCATCGCATGTAATTTCTCTATGTGTAGGTGGCTTTTCAGGCAGTCTGGTAGGCTGTTTATTTTACCTGGTGGATTTTTTTTTCTCTGCTTGGGAATGTATTAAGCCATAGCAGTATAATGCTGGGGCTCAGGAAGCAAGGAGATGTTCAGCTAGCCATGGGTGTGTAGATAAGCAGCCAAGGACTGTGGCAGTCATGGCCCCACCACTTTCTTCCTGTGACTCCTTTCTTAGCCACTGTCGTCTTCGTTTCTGGCAGCTGTGATCTTAGCAGACCCTGAAGCCCATGGTGCAATCAAGAGACGTCTTCCCTATGAGTGAAGCTCATGAAGCTCTCCTGAAGCTTCTGTTCTCCTCCTCCTCAGGAGACCTGGAGAATCGAGTGGATTTCGCCTAACTCCGTGTCTTGGACCGTCTGCTTTGGCCTGCTATCACCTTCCTCAGCCCACTCCACTTCCCATCAAGTTCATAAAATTCAAGCTGGTGTCGGAATTTCCTCCTGACGCTTCTTCACAGCAGCTTGACCTGAGCCAGGGGTATCTTCAGTGGCCTGGCACGGTATGAACCCACATCCTCTCACTTTTATTCTCCTGCCTGCAGTTGGCCTTGTGATCATTGCGCACTCACTACCCTTTGTACAGTCACTGCCCATAGTCTTCACACCCCATGCCATGAGTTCCTCTCCATTTTCATTTCATTTTCTGCTTCAGGGAGCCAGCTGCTCTTCGCCTGTTGCTCCCATCCCATTTCTCCTCGTGCTCCATTGCACTGAGTCCCGTTTCAGCTTTTCTCCTGCACTACCTCATGTTTCCTCCGTTTCTGGTGGGATCTGACCTCTCATGGTCACACTGCTCCTGCAGGTCTTCTCGTGACACAGGTCCCTGCAAACTCTTGAGTGCCATTTTCATCTCCTTTCCTCTCCCTTCAGCCACATCCAGAGATCCCCCACTGATCCCTCGTTCTTTCCAGCTCATTTCTAGAGCTCAGATTCTTCCTCCCGAGTTACCTCAGTCCATGCTCTTTATGTAAATAGTTACGCACTGGTGCATCCCCTTAACTCCTGTATTTTGTCATCTTTCCCCATCTTTGGATTGCATCCACCACAACCTGTCTCTCTGCGGTGCTTGCTCAGAAACACCTTGTCTGCATTATTACTTTCTCTGTGGATCTGCTCTGTGCCCTGCGAGTGACAACTTTACGTTATCGGAGAATTACAGTTTCCACTTTTGTTTTATGTTTTATTCATTGTAAGCCATTGTTTTAGTGGGGCTACAGTTACGTTACCGGTTGCAGCCAGGCCACCTGTGGCATTTTACAGCAAGCTGGGTGTATCCCAGCAAAACAGCAGCCGGCACCGAGACGATGCTTGTGCTCCTGCATGATGCAAGAAGATGCAGCCTGGCTCTCAGCTCCTTTTGCTGATAAAGCTACGATGTGACTGCTGCAGAACTGAGCTTTCTGCAGCAGCACTGGATCATCCCTAACGCCCTAAGCTGCTTCCCGTGGGTTAGGCGTTACATGGAACAGTGCGAAAAAGCTAAGTAGTATCCTGATTTGGCTTATATACTTGGGTAACTTGAAATATTGCTATGATTCTCTCTGTGAATACAAATATTGCTATTAAATATTTATACGATGGTCATACTCCAAGGCCTCTCCAGGATTGAGGCAATATTTCTGCTGGAGCTGCAAAACGAGAAACCATTGCGCATCCTTTGGGGAAAAGCAGGTTCAAGGCAAACAAAAGCAGATCCCTTCTTACACGGCACGTGAACTGGTAGAGGCCTTAGCACGAGGTGTTGTGGAAGGGGGTGTGCAAACCGGGTAGAAAGTGGTTAGGCAAGTGAATGAAGTATGGAAGCCCTTAGTACAGAGGGTTGCAAGCTGAGGTGGTGGAGCGCGGGGCTTTTGCCCCCATCTACCCATGACTGTCATCAACAGTGAAGCCTATGGGTTGGTCTTTCCTGTTAGGCTGTTCTTGCATGATAGTTGGGTACCTTGAGTCCGAGGGACAGTGTGCTGGGAGCAGCAGCTGCAGAGCTGGTTTCTGCTCCGCATCGCATCCTGCTCCTTCAAGGGAAGGAGGTGATGCCCCCGCTTGGTCCTGCCCGGACGAGCCGCTGTTGGAGCATCGTGTCTGCACTCCAGAAAGACGGTGGGGATCGGAGTGAACAGGAATGTTGATTTTAACCTTCTGTGCTTGGAAGATGTCACCTGGCAGCCGGATCATCCACAAATGCTCTTCGGAGCACTTTTGGAAGCAAGCACGTGAGCAGAGAGTTCAACCCTGTAAATGTGCACAGCCAAATATCCTATCCTGCAGCTCTACCTGCTTGCAGTTAATTGAAATGAAAGATCCTGGCACATCCGTGTTCCACCTGGAAAACTGCGAAGGTGTGCAAAGTGCATTTCTCGAAGCACAATATATTTGAGCTCCTTACTTAATTCAGCTTTTCTTCCTTGCACAGCCCACTCCCAAGAAGCCATGCTGGCTCATTCAGTCCTTTAGCCTGTGATTCTCCTGAACATATGTTTACAGGCAGGAGATATTATTAAGGAGGCATGATATTGCAGACTGTTCCTGGAAAAAGCAGAGCAGCTTTCACACTTAGAAGTTAATCTTCCGCAAGTCGCATGTAAATACTCAAAACGATGCGAGATCTGTGATTTGGAGGTTTGCTAGATACGCTCGGAGTCGCTTCTGCTAAAACATGTCAGCAATTCTGCCGCTGCTCGCGTTGGCTCCAGAAGGAAAGCGCTCGTCAACCGCACTGGGAGACCGGGGTGTTGCGAAGAGTGTGGCTGTTGGTGAGAGCGAGGAGTCCGACTTGGAGGCGCCGCTTCGCGTTGTGAGAGCTTGGCAACACCGATTTGCATCAGAGTGAAGCTCTCAGGGTTAGTTAAATATTCCTCTTAAATATGCAAAGGAATGGAGTTAGTGATGCTTGTTATTCTTATCCTGCTCTTGGTGTCACACCATCTTTAAGTTCAGTGAAGGCTTCACTTACTAAGACGGTTGTAAAGATTTCACATTAATTAAGAGGACTCTACTGAAAATTTGAATATGAATGAAGTTCCTCTTCTGAACCCAGGGCAGGGAAGGCTGGTGAAGAGCAGGCATTGACAAATGTTGATTTAGGGGGAAAAATCACCCTAAACCAAAACCTGTGCTTCAGCCTCGTACCTGCTCCATGAGAGAGTCAAGATTGAGTTGTTAGAAGAGCAGATTCTATGTTTAATTTACAGCCAAAGAAGTGATACTGTGATGCTCAGGGTGCCTGGACGGGTATCGCATGCGGCAGCGTTGGGGCCGGGTTCTCCCTGTGGGCTGCGGACACAGACACGGCTCGCAGTGCGGCTCACGCTCCTTGGACAGCCAGTTGCCTTCATGCAAGGGATGGGTGGATTTCTCCATCTTTTAATGGAGAAAGGGAGAAAATACAGGCCTGCTTCTGGTCTCTGCTTTGTTGAAGAATCAACAGCAAGTTCAGGGGCATCAGTCTCGACCGGTGCTCGTGCAACTGACACAAAATTTCAATTAACGGGGACCACTGAGGGCAGCAGTAGGTGGCATGTGGACGAGGCCAAATTCCAGAGGATGGAGGGGGATGAAGTGTCTAAAATGAAAAATGAGGTTATAGATGCCTACAAGTCTCAGGGCAAGTCCTTCTCCCTATTTTCCTGGGGCAAGTGCCCTCCTCTGTGTGCATCTCTGCTCACCCCTCCGCTCAACGGAGACCATGATGCCCACCCGCTTTTGTAAAGCAATTTCAGATGATGTGAAAGGCATTGCTGAGGTGAAGAGCACTGCTCAAAGGTCTAAAGAAGGCCTTTGGGGAAGCAAACGGTGATTTATATCATTTTAACCCTGCTGAAATACACTGAGCTTAGCTTTTGGAGTGGATAAGAGAAGCTATGGTAGCCTTAATAAATAGTATTTGTCCTCATCAGAAGGTACGGGGCAGCATGGGATGTTGCGTGTATGTGTGTGGTTTTTTATTTATTTTTATTGTAGTTATTTTTTATTCACGCTTCCTTGAGCTGATTTTGGGAATTGTACTGACTGTGGTTATGTTTCTGGAAATGCACAGGTTGGCCAGATGCAGTGGGGCATGGAATGAACAGAAAGAGGTTAAATTGATGGATGACCAACAAGAGCAGGATTGTGCCTCAGAAGACCAAGAAACTATCCTGATTAATGGGGTGAAAGAAAATGGTAAGGAACCTAATTATGCTACATGAGGGAGCAGCAACTACTTGCAAGCCAACTTATTTTCCTCCTTCCTTTCGTGTATTTAATTTTAGTGGTGTGCAGGTATCTCTAAAATGTAGAGCAGTAGGGTAAATGGGTGTTTTCTGCAAAGATGTCACTCCAGCTATGAATCTACAGCTTTTTAAGTCTAACAAGTACTGCTTTTGTCCGTGCATATGCATAGTTGGAAATGTTTATGTGCACATGCGATTTGAATTACGGATTTTTGCTTGGTTTCTCAGGGAAACAACTCATGAGATCACATTGCCTCTCTGTCTGTTGGGATCCTTTTCATCTCTTCACGATTCCTTATGAAGCCGTTAGCTAATCTCAGCCAAATTTCAGTGAAAGAGACTCAGCCCCTACAAATCTGGGGAAAAGCAGAGATTGGATAGAAGAAACAGACGCAACTTTGCAGCCCCGGGAAGGGAGGGTCTGACCTGTGAGCCGATGATCTCTGTCCCACGTTGATCCTTGGGGACAGATGTGTAAGGAAAGCAGGATTCATTAGTTCTGCTGCTTTCAGGGCCTTTTTGAAGCTGCACGTGCTGTTGTGATCGTTCCAGCAGCACAGACCTTTTCAATTTACCAGCTGAAGATCCCATTAGGATTCTGGGCACCTCTTCGGTGTATAAACAAGCGCTACTAGTCGCAGTCATGATCCTCTGAACTACTAAGTCATTTCAGCTTTCATTGACATCAGTGGAGAATCATCAGCCTCTTCGAGGAGCCTGCCTGAAGTAGCTAACTTTTTCTTATTCAATCTAATCTATTCCATACTTGCTTTCAAAAGCAATAACTAATTAGGAATAATAGCGCCCTGCTTGCCTGAAAACCTGATTGAAATAAAAATTCCTTGGAACACGTTCTCGAGGCACTCGGCCTTGCCGTTGCGAGCTGCGGTGAGCATCGGCTTTCTGGTGCTGGGGCAAAGCTTGGCATTTTTGTTCTTCACAGTGTTTCTGTGCATCTGTTTGGTTAATTTTCTGGGTTTTTTTTAGACTTTGTATTATCCTATAAAACTTGCAATATATAAAAATATCTAAGTAAATATTTGTGTAGGTATATCAGGTTGACCCTGTTCTGCTTTCAGAAGGTAGCGGTGCCTGGCAGGCAGCTCTTATACCATTGCCACTCTGTTGCTGAACTTTGGCTGCTGCTTTTGGCACCCTTGCAGCCGTACTGCCCGCTGGACTTTGCTGCATTGGTTAGTTTAGAGCAGCCCTCAGCTGCTCTCCTGCACAGTTCGGGATACAGCGCGCCGTTCCCACCAGCATGGTCAGTGTTTTCCCTCTACAAGTCCCCCTATACTCCTGAGCTGTAGCTGCGTTAAAACTGAAAAGGTCTTTTTGGTTCTCTGTTGCTGATTTAATTTTTAACTGCAGTTGTTCTGGAGTATCAGTTACTTTAGAGCTTTCGTGCAACACGCTTTTGATTTTAGGACAGTGCAGTCGCTAGGAAATCAGGTTTGGGCATGTGGTCTTCACAGGAGATAATTTCATTCATATGGGCACAAACCTTAAAAAATAGAGAGTTTAATTTATAGAATAGTATCTCAGGGTATTGAATGCAGCATTTGAAATTGAAATTCCGCATTCTGATCAGTTTGGGATAAAAGCACTTGTCACAGGTGATCCCAATAACCCCGGAGGTGCCGCATCTTTCCATAGCCCTCTGCTTGTGAGGCAGCTGCATTTTAAAGTGGTTGTCCCTTCTCCAAAAACGCCTGTTATATCCGCTGGACTTGCAGAATGCTCATGGCATTGCTGGTGGCTGCTCTTTTCTGTATTTGCTACATCCACATCAGGCGCTTCCACCCCTCTGTTAGCAATGAGTGGAACCATAGCGCTCTGCCAGCCCTGCTGATTTCAATGGAATTATCCAAAAGGTTAGATGTGTGCCAGTATAAAAGCATCAGGCTTCAGCTCTAGGTCGGCAGAGGTCTTTGGATATTACAAATGCATGCATTTGTGTATTTTTTTTTTAATACAGAGATATCAGAGCGTGTTCATGGATGAAAATACATTGTATTTAAATTTCAAGGGTCATATCATCTGTTGAGCCAGAAGTCAGATAAAAGTATATTCATAATTTTGCTCTGCCATAAAATAGTGCTGTGAGGTTAAAAAATAAAAAGGAAAGAAAAAAAATCCTTAGATGAAAGAAATCTTCATGTTAAGAAGGTATTGTGCAAATTAGGAAAAATTGAAAGAATTGCAAAATAATAACAAGTACAGAACAAAATGTTTAAAACTCTCTGTGCCATCCTCTACGTTTCTCTCAGTTCGGACAGTAACCAGAACAACTACTTGTATTGTAATTACACGTAACTTGATGCTCGAGCAGTAATGAAGTTCAGGTACGTTTAGGCTGCAGACACTGCAGAGAGATGTTTTGTTTCTTTAAGAATCTTATTTTTCTATTACTTTTTTAAACGTTAATGGGAACATTTTTATTAGACTTGTTTTGTTTTTTAATAACCTTGTCAGATTTGAACGGCAGTATCCAGGTAACGGTATGTATATGAGAAAGAAGGAGCGGATGGTTTGGGTTTTTTTAACCATAATCTTGTACCTACTCCAGCTGGCTCCGGGGGGTAGAGTGTTTACCTCTCTGGGCTTTGTGCATCGTGAGATTAATTAGATACGCAAATGAGCGATTGCAATCTCGCAGGGAGGAGCTGCCGCCTCCCAAGCAGGCGTTGGGAAGAGTCACCTGCCGGCCCGCGGAAAAGGGCAGAGGGCAGAGAGCTGGCGTACCGGGGGGTAACCTCAGCCTCTGCTTCCCTCTCTCATCCTTCCTCCCTCTCCTTAAATCCCTGCAGAACCGCACGAGGCGGCCGCCGACGAGAGGCCTTGCGCTGCCGCCGATGCCACCGCGCCGTTCCCGGCCTTGACGACGGCTCCGAGGGAAATCCAAGCGCTGCAGCGCGCGCTGCCCGCCCCGTCGTCCAAGAAGCCGTGCGTGCTGAGCCCGCCCTCGCCGCTGCGGCTCACCGATGCCCCCGAGCACGCGTCGGACGACTCCTCGGCGCACGCCATCTCCCTCACGTCGTGCGTGACCAAGGGCATGAGCTCTTGGTCGCTGCCGGGCGACTGCGAGAAGGCTCCCTTCACCATCATGGAGCCCGGGGGCATGTCGGCGCTCACCGGCGACTGCCTCATGCAGCCGAGCCGGACCTGCCTGGGCTGCTTTATTGAATCAAAGGACGGCATTGATGCGGAGCCGGGAATAAGCCTGAAAGTGGGTGATATAAATAGGGATTATGACACCTGTTCGGTCTCTGATATAGGGATTCACTGCATGAGCACAGGAGAAACCATGAGATACGGGGATCAACTGCTTTCAGACCAGCTTTTAAGCTTCCCTATGCATAAATCGAGGGCAGCAGACAAAAGGGATGCAGAAAAATCTGACAGTGATTCAGAGGACCCCACTCAGAAAAATTATTACGAGGGATTACTACTAGACAAATGCAATGGTGAGGAACCTTTACTAACAAATCCCAACCAGGAATGGGGCTATTTTGAATCTTTCATTAGTGAAAGTAAAATTGAGCTGCTTGACCTTTGCTCCAAAAATGAGCTTTCTGTAAATCTGTTTTCGGAGGAGGATGTGGATAATTACATGTTTGATGATGACGATTCAACCTTGGGAAGCGACGTCTGCTCCTTAAAGATTAGATACGAATCTTTCCAGGACAACGTGCGTGAGAAGACCTCCGCCCTGCAAGAGGACGCCCAGTTCAACTTCTTCCCCAGTGTGTTCAGCAACTGCACTAAGAGGGACAGCAGGAACAGCCTGAAAAGGGGGCCGGGGGGGACCACGGACCCTTCTCAGTTCAAGTCTGAAGAAGGCATCATCTGGGGGGAGGAGGAGGAGGATGGGGAGGAAGAGGAGGGCGAGGAGGAGGAGAAAGCTGCCTTAAATAAATCGTGCAACAGTGCGGAGATGGTGCAGTACGTGGGCTCCAAACGGAGCCACTTCTTGGACTCGGTGAATTCCACGGAGGACTCTGGGGAGTTCAGTGACGACAGCACCTGCACCGAGTCCTCCTACGACGTGCTGCGGGATATCAAGGACTGCAGCCGCTACCTGTCCAGGGAACACTCCACTTCCTTCATCCAGCAGAACTACGGCCTGCGGGCAAAGAGGAAAGTGCGATACAGTGACGACTACCTGTACGACGTGGACTCCATCGAAAATGAGAAGATCCTGGATAAGAAGGAGTGGCTCCCAGACGGGCCCAAGGAAGAAGACGACGATGAGTGGTGCCCGAAGAAAAGGCGAAAAGTCTCTCGCAAGGAGCCCCCCGTTATCATCAAGTACATCATCATTAACAGGTTTAAGGGGGAGAAGCATATGCTGGTGAAGCTGAGCAAAGTGGATGCCAATGAGACGACCGTCACACTGAACGAGGAGCTGCTCAGCAAATACGAGAAGCTGGCCCCGCTGAAGGGCTTCTGGCAGGAGAGGCAGCAGAGCCGCATGGATTTGCTCCGGTCGTCTCTCTACCACAAGCAGAATTTCTATCTTAACGGCTCAGATGCTTCGTTCCTCCCTCACCCACGGAAGCGAAAATGCAAGCTAGCAAACAGGCACAGGATTCAGAGAATTAAAGCCATCGAGCAGTCGGTGAGCAAACTGGGCTCCTGCTCCGTGGATCCCAAGCAGCCTTGCAGCAGTAAGGAGGACGCGGGCCTGAAGGGGCTGCAGGCGCTGGCCATCGCCACCCCCGGCTGCGCCAACGGCCTGCATGGGAGCGACATCCCCAGCCTCGCCTCCGTGAAATGCAAAGCGCAGGAGCGGGACCTGAAGGGGACGGAGAGGAAAGTGCTCCGCCGAATTAAATTCAAAAGCGAAGCCAGGTTGAAATGCAAGAAAATCAAAGCTGCTGCCGGTACGGCGGAGGGCTCCCCGGTGCTGGAAAACGCGGACCCTGCAGCTCGTTTGAAGGACGAAGATGTTCCTTGTGCTTCAGACAGCTCCCATCTTCCGGAGTGCCCCGAGGATAAGATTGCTAAAAACGCTGCTTTCCTCCCATCCACCTCGTCGTCAGACAAGCCTCTACCATCTGCTAACATCTCCACCAATGTCCCCCTGATCCCCGGAGGGTATCTGCAGACATTGTTGGACGCTTCTGACTTGTCGAGCAACACGGGGATCTCCTACTTCAGCCAGCAGCCGGCCGAGCCGCAGCACGCGCTGCCGGGCCTCGCGCCGCCGGAGAAGCCGTTCCCGGCGCTGCAGCCGGCGCAGAGCTGCGTGCTCTCGCCGCCCTCCGAGTCGGAGCTGCAGCACTCGCCCGGCCACCTGGACATGGAGCAGAGCAGCTTCGGCAGTGTGTGGCCGGCCGGCAAGGCTGCCGGCGGCAGCCCGCAGGAGTTCCCCGGCGACATGCGGGAGGCCGCCGGGCTGCCCAGCGAGTTCGGCGGCGCGGCGGGCGCGGACGCCCTCCCGGCCGCTGCCTACGCTCAAGTCAATCTGAATAGCGGCAAATTGCTCTACCAAAAAAATTACATGCCGGATAACCAACAAGTGCAGTCTGATGATTCTTATCAGTCATGTCATTTTGCTAATGGAGAGGGGCGCTTTCATTTCCAGCGAGGCACGCTGAGCACGGATGATGGCAGGCTCATTAGTTTTGATTCAGTGGGTTCATTGTCAGTTAGTTCAAGCAATTACAGTTCTTTAAGTTTAAAGTCTTGCGAGAAGGACGGCGAGGATGATATTAACGATGACTTCTTGGCCCACTGCAGTCCCAAGCTAGTGATCCAACAAAGCATAGATGAAATAACCCCCCTGAAGGAGTCCACGGACCTTTTGGACATCTCCAACTTCACTCCCGACAAGTTCCGTCAGTCCTCCCTGTCGGAGATGTCTCCTCCAGACACTCCCAACCTGTCCCCGCAGATAGCCGGCTCCGACGCCAAACCCCTGGGCACCCTGAAAGGCTTTCAGGAGAGCACCCAGGCCGTCCTCAACAGTTCTGAGAAGGTCAAGTGGAACTGTGGGGTCCTTCAGACCGAGGAGCAGGCAGATAATGGGTTTACTTTAAATAATCACCAGTTTCAGTTCCATATGTTCAACGATGAAGATTCTGTCAGCCTCCTCGAAAAAAGTCCGTGCTTGTCAACATTTAATGAGCCATCTGGTCAAATTAGCACCAATAGCAAAGTGTCAAAATCTAAGAGGAAAAGTTCATCCAGCAAGAATGCGGGTACAAACCAAAGCTCTTCCCAGAAAACCACTAGGAAAAAATCTCCTAAAACCAACAAAGGAGCCGATAAGCCACAAGGTAAAAATTCCAGGCAGACCCCCAAAACAACCCGGAAAGGGAAAAGCGCTGCCGGAGGCACTGGCGAAAAGGCTCAAGCAGTTGGCAACAGGGCGGTCAATCAGTTGAGTAACGCGGCCTCCACCACCAAGGGCCTCGCCGAGAGCGTTCAGCACTGCAGCCCAACCACGGTGAAAATCGGGAAGCATAACGGACTCTCCGGGGAGTGGTCGCTGGGGAAGGACCCCGGCACCGGCTGGTCGGAGCCTAGCATAGGAAGCACCAACAGTCTCCTGGATGACGATCAGAGGGAGTTTGAGGAGCCCTCCAACATACTCTCCAACATCGCGTCAGGAATGGCAGACGTTCAGAGGTTTATGATGGCCTCCATCGAACCCCTGTGGGGGCCCGTTGGCCATAACAGCGTGCCAGATATATTCCGGTCACCTGAATCGAACAGCCTGAAATTGAAAACGCTAAAAATTTTGGCAGGGACGTCACAGGAGTCGAAGAAAAAGGCCAACAGCGGCTCTCCGGCAACAGCCAAGAGTCACAAGTCAAACAAGGGCTCCAGCAAAAACGGCAAAGCCACCACGTGTGACCCCGGCCGCCCCAACTGCTCGCCTGGGTACAGCACAGACATTCACTCTCCCTTTTTTGATAAAAACTATAGTAACCTGAGCACTTTAGGCAATAACGGACCTACCCATAAAAAACTGTACCGTCATAAATCAAGTTCTAAATCACTGAGGGATGAGAACTGTAAAATAAAGCGAACAGACCGTGAACAGACCCATAAGGACGCATCCGTGACAGCTTCTTTTGAAAAACTGAGGTAATGCTGCACCAAACTGGCTGGAATGCCCCTTTAACTTTCCTACTACCTGCTAAGCCCGCTGTTCCTCATTTTTTCCTTCCTGACAGCAAAAGTTGCATGAAAAAAAAAAAAAAGACATTCCCCTTTTACAGTTTTGGTTTTGGTTTTGTTTTTTGTTTTTGTTTTTGTTTTTTTTTAATGCATGAATATACTTATTACTTGCAAGCTACCTAAAAGAATGATCAATTTTCTGGCTTGGCTGGGGTTAAAAAAACTAACAAGGCTACTCTTTTCTGCTGTTTGGCTTCTTCAGTTTTTAATTACTTATTTATTGGGGAAAAAAAAAAAAAAAACAATTAC
>VZSV01000011.1:4776165-4827044 GCA_013398735.1 Nothocercus julius | reverse complement strand
TTGGCTGCCGCTTGACCCCGAGGCACCGGCGGAGCCGCGGCCCCCGCGCTGACCGCGGCGGCCCCGCGACGCGCTCCAACCGCTAGCAGTATTTATTGCGTTTGAGAAGTGTGCAATAGGGCATGAATATAAGGCATAAAACGTATCGACCACTTCATTACACGTGGAAAAACCCGTGAATTCTCAGCTGCCAGCTGTTTCAGGGTGGTGTTAATCACAAATACCAGCTGCCTTGGTGAGCTCTCCGTCAGCCCTGCTGCTGCTCCCCGTTCTCTGCTGTCTTCGGCTGTCATCCCGCTGCATCCCCCAAGTCCCTGACCATGGTTTGCAAGAGCCCAGATCCCGCTGGCCCTCCTCTGTGCCCAAAAATGCTATCCTTCTGCCAATTTGCTCCAAAACGTGGCTACCAAAACCATAATTTCTGAAACTGCCTTGAGCCAAACTTTGGTCCTCCTCCCTTTTAATTTTGATGGTCGCTTGGCTATCGCTACCTCAAGAATTTCATTGCTTCCCGCCTCTGCCTTGTTCTTGGCCGTGTCGACATGTTCTTATCCCGTGTATCTGGTTGACTTGCAGTCTGTCATGGCTCTCAGTGCAGGCAGGGCCTGGTCAGTAGGGCCCCATCCTTCCTTGGCCGCCTTCAGCCTCCATTTGTACCCGGAGATGGTCCCGGGCTCCTGCAGCCCTTTCCCGTCTCCAAACGCGTCATCTTCTCCACCCTCCTCTCTCTTCTTTTAGTTGGGTTCTGGCTATGTGGGGAGAGGAATTGAAGCTGCAAAAAGGTGTTTATTCTGCAAAATCCCCTTTCTGCTTTATCACGTTCAGCTCCCACTGTAGAAGTGTTTCCCAACTCTCTGTGCGGAAGAGCCTGTAGGAATTGCGTCGTTTCCTGTCCCTAGGCCGTGTGTTTCTGTTCGGGTGAGTTACAGGGGTCAGCTACAGCAGCAGCTCAGCCGAGCCGCCGGCACTTGCGTATAGAGGTTTTGCAAAGAGGGAAACACCAGAAATGGAGAATCTGAGCAAAACCTAAAAACGAGTCTTAATCAGGTTTACATTTTGGCCTTTTATGTTTTTTAAAGCACGAGGAATTTTTGGAAAACACGTTGTGAGTGATGAATTAGAGACTGGACTCAGGCCGGGGTTTGGCACGGAGAAGCCGGCAGGGCTCCGGAGCGGCTTTGCCTCGCCAGGGGCTTTGCCATCCGAGCTCTGCACGGACGGGAAAAGCGGAAGCCGGTGCCCGGTGCTTTGTGAAACAAGTGCTGTGCGGCTTTTCCTTTTTTCGTTTTTTATTTTTGTAGAGATTGCTGTTGATTTTTGGCATTACAGCTCAAATCAACCGAGAACCAAAAGAAACATGTTGGAAGCATTTTGATCTTACGCTGCCTGGGCCACCACCTTCTTTCTCTGAGGTCCCAATCTAGCAAAGCACTTGGGTAGCGCTCTGGGACCCTGCGGCTCTTGCCCGCTCAAGTGCTTTCCTGGAGCACCTGAATCCAGGGAGGAAAAGCAAAAAACTCCATGGGAATGAGGGTCAGGAGAAGAGGACCGGGTGCGAGGACTCGTGTCCTTGCTCCTACCTTCTCATCTCAGTGCATTGGACTGCGTTTGTGCAGCTCCCGCGAGGCTGCGTGGCTCGAGCCACTGACATCTGTTGGAGAACGTGCCTCTTTAGCTCTTCAGCGTGCAAAATAATGCAAAAAAAAAAAGAAGAAAAAAATCATGAATAATAGTAGAAAAGCAAAGTTCAGTGTCTGTGGTAGAAGCAAGGCTTTTCAAATCCGTTTCTCAGGTAAACAAGCGACACTAATGACAGTGGAGTAACAGCCATGTAAGGGAACGTGGATGTAGAGCGAGGCGGGCACCCCGGCCGCCACGCGGGCGGAGGAGGCAGGAAACACCATCGCGATCACCGAGCACCGCTGCCCTTTGGTAGATAGGGAAAAAAAAAAATCACAAAAAAAAACACAAAATCACTTTCAAAAGCACAAAGGGAAGACTTTAAAATAAACCGAAACAAAACAAAACCCAAGCGAGATACCAGTAAACTCCTTTTGTCTTTTACTCCCAGTGGGAAGCAGGGTAGGAAGCTAAGGAGATGCTCTGTTTCGTTGCCTGCAGCGCCCGCTGCGGCCCTCTCGACTGCTGCCTACAGAGATTTGAATGTACCGCTCCTCAAGTTAACTTCCAGAGGCACCTCCTTACTAAGTTGCTACTGGTTTATGGTGCTAAAGGAAACTTTTATCCCCCCTCGAGCATTTAAGGAATACAAAATGGCCCTTTTTATGAATGTAACATATCCAGTTCTGTTTAACATTTTACACTGCAATTTTAACATGTTTGGAAATGATTTGCCTTTTTTCTTTTAGAATAAGCTTTATAAATATTCTGTAGAGTCAATTGAAGTATAATTCTTAAGGATCACTCTAAGACGCCTACAAAATCTTGTATATTTTTAAGTGTGCCAATTTGTAAAATATTTTGTAAGTGTATATTTTTCTTAGAAAAGTGCTGTGAAGTGTTTGTATGTGTGAGGTTTCCCTTTTTTTGCACCTTCGGGTGTTAATAAAAGGATGTATACTTAAAAGTTTCTGGTTTTAAAAACCAAAATACAAAGAAAAAAATTAAACTTTTGTTGGGAATTTTGTAATAAAAAGAAATGTTGTGAAAGAGTGTAGTGATATTGTGTAAAGGAAACTGGAAAATTTGTGAGCGCTTTGCTGTTTTATAGATCCTCTTGTAAATTATTCTTGTAATATTTTTGGTTTTGTTGTTCTTGTTGCAAAGGTTTTAAATATTTGTGACTGACTCTGTATGGTGAAAACGTCATATTGTTAACTTGCTGAGTTTTGTTATATTGTTTATGGAATAAATAAAAAAAATTAAAAATCTCATTTTAAGATCATATATGAAGAAGCGATTCAAACTGCCCATTATTGAGTATTAGACATTGTTTCTTGGCACGAACCGTTGCTGTCAGCAAGAAGAGGGGAAGGTTCCTCCCGCCCCCTCTCCCCCATACTCCTGCTTCCAGCTGGGCTTTCGGGAGCGGCTGTGGAGCCCGTGGGAGAAAACAGCTCAAAAATAATCGTTTCGTTCTTCCCTTAGCGCTGGATTTGCAGTGGGATGAGGCCGAGACGTCTGGCGGACGAGGTGCGTGAGGCAGGACGAGGGCTGCCTGGAGGTACCAGTGTCCCACACGAGGGTCTCCAGGATTCCTGGTTTCCCGCAGCTTGTCCCAAATCCCCTTTCTCAGTCAGGTGTCGGATCGCTGGGAGCCGCAGGAGAGCCGGCGCGTGGGCAGAGCGTCGCGGGACACGCGGCCGCAGAGGACGGGGCCACCGCCGCCCGGTAAGCACAGCGGCACGTTCGGGGCGAGCTCCCTTCTCCGAAACCCTTTTCTGGAAGCCGCAGAGGACGTGGGCCCCTGGAGACGAGCTGGGCCGGGACACGGAGCCGGGACACGGAGCCATGCTCTGCCCACCGCGAGTCACAGCCCCTCTGCGCCACGTGCAAAACATGCCATTATACATGTGAAATTGCTGGAGCAAACGGGCTGCATGTGGTTCATGTTGATAAATCCCCCCAGGCCTCCCCGGCAAAGTTGCTCTTTTTTGCAGGATTCCCCTTCTTGCGCTTTTGCTTTGCAATTAAACATATTTTGCATTGTAGCGAAGGCACTGGTTCAGTAAAGCACTTAAACACACACTTTATCTTAAGCATGTTAGAGATTATATCCCTCTTTAGCAAAGCATTTAAGTATGTGCTTAATTTAAGGATTTAATTAAGGATTTTAATTGTAGACTTCAGCATGTGCTTACCTGCTTGGCTGAATCTGGGTGAGATTGCTACATGCCGAAGATTTCCACATAAAGCAAATGACTAATTCTCCCTGAATTAGGATGCCATATTTTTCTCGCACAATCCTGATAAAATATAAACAGGAAAAAAGGCAAGAGACAGTTAACTTGCTTCCTCTAGCTGAAAACAGTAGCCACAACAAATCTGAGTTCATTAAAATCTCATATAATTAGTTTTAACCTTTAAAGTGGCTTTACAGATTAACAGAACAGGGCACCTTAATCATGAGTCTCACACTCATGAGCTTTAATTATGAGAAGGGAACCAGGTCAGTGTTTTCTCGCTCTCATTTGAGATAGAGACCTTGAAATGGCCAGTTTATCCATCCTCAAGTAACGGGCTGTGGTGCCATTTCTGCAGTGCTTAGTTTTCCAGGCTGATTTCCGAAGGAAACGGGGCTTCTGCAGTTGTCCATCAGCTTGTCCTTGGGGTTGGTGGAGCTCCTTGATAAATCTCACCCCAGCTGGGCAATGGGAGTCCGAGGCGTTAAGTTGCAGGAGGTTTCCCGGAGGCTGGTTGCTGTTTCCCTGCGCACGGTCTCCGTCCCTGCGCTGTAATCTCCGTAACACGGACACAGCTCCTGCTTTTGAATGTGGATGCCCACCTCGGCGTGGGACTGAAACTTCAGCTCTGCTTTTCCAAAATCGCTGTTTTCTGCTGGCGCTCCAAGCGCGTGAGCTCACATGCGCTCCGAGCACACATGGGCCTGCAACCGTGTTGAAATTATTTGCTGTGACAGAAAGTGGGTATGATTTAAGTACCAGACAGTGGCAGAACTAGTGAGGTCGTGGTGCCTTTTTGCAAAGCAGACCAAAATGCCTGTGTTGTTTTATTCCCTTTTAGTTTGTGTGGATTTTTGTCATTTCGCTATCTCCAGTTAAAGTTCCACAGTAAATGAAGTGAGAGGAGGTAGCTGTCTGCAAGTACTTGGAAGAGATAAACACTTGCAAACATGAGAAAAGGAGCTGAGCTCAGAACAACTAGGAGAAATGAAGGAAAAAGAGCCTAAAAGCCCAGCAGTGCGAGAATCACGTTTCATCAGTGTTTGGTGGTGCTCCTCACCGCAGCATTTCCCCAAACAGCACGGCTTGACTTGCTACTGCTGCAGCTCGCTGAGCTCCTTGGGCGTAAAGGATTGGCTGTCATGGTCAGCTTCTTCCTCTTCTGTTTGGCTTCGTTATCTTTTGAGCTGAAAAATCTTAATTTTTCCCATTTAACTGAAACCCCATCCATGATTCTTGCCACTCTTTTACCACCTAAGAGCTTATTTCTCAATCACTCCCCTCCTTCTGCCTGCACTTCTGTCTCAGCAAAGCATCCTGCTGACTTCTTCCAAGAGCAAAGGAACATATGTGGTTTTCCTCCTTCCCTTCCCCTTTCCTGCGCACAGCCCTTGGCCTACACTCCCCTTCCATGAGATGTGCATCCTGTGCCCCCCTCAGGTTTCCTCCTGACCACCTTTAATCCCCAGAAATCACCACCTTACCCTTCTTCTCTACCCGTGTTTTCAGCAGCTCTGCTGGTGGGCTGGTGTTTTTCCAAATGAGCAGCCTGGTGCTTTCTCCCAGAGGGGCTGTTGCTCCCGGGAGGAGGGGTTGCTTGGACTGTCCATCCCCTCCAGCTCAGATCCCATGTGGGGTCGTGCAGACGCCCTGTGCCACCCTCCAGCTCAGTGACACTGAATGTGGGTCACAGGAGCGCGACTCTTGGGAACGGGAGGGAGGACACTCAGCGTTAACTGATTTCTGACAGGAAAGAGGAAAATCCTCCTCTAGGTGCTAACAATATTCTGGAAGGGAATCCCATGGGTTCCCAAGAAAAACTCCAATCCAGGTCTTCCATAGTGCTCTGCTTTCCCTGTTAGGTGCCCGTCCTGCAGGGAACGGCAGCTCAAGGCAGTCTGCACACTGACTCATGCAGACCTTGCACCGACACATTTGGGTTTTTTTGCTAATAACTGCACGCTGTCTCAGAAAGCTCTAAAGTCTGAATCACAGAGCTGCAGACATAGTGCTCCACTAGAGCTTCTAAAAGCTAAACAATAGTAAAATCGAAATCTTTTTTTCTGGCAGCTCAAAGTATCATGAGCCCTGTGAGCTTGACCTGATTTTATTTCCAAAGCTTGCAGTTTGATCCAGTTTAAAATGTAGGAGAAGAAGCAATTGGCATCTGGAGAGCAAATGGCCACCAGGTATACCTAGAGTATCTGGTCAGTAGCGTTTCCTTCACATAGGGACTCCAGTGAGATGGTGCAGGCAGTCTAAATGACATCTCCTTCCAAGTTTGATCAATGTGACTGAAGACAGAAGAACTGAAAGAAACACAGCGGAGCTTCTGTTTAGTTTTGCAGCTTGCATCTATTTTTTTTTTTCCCTCCATGAAGTACAGCAGATACTTACATTTCTTGTCTATACCTTCACCTCTTTTTTTTATCATCAGCACACATTTAGAGACCTTCTAGGCTCCTCTCCATATAATATTATGCTTCTAGCCTTTTTTTAAATGGAAATAACTGTAAGGGTGGGTGGCTATAAATCCAACTTGAGACAGCAAATGCGCTTGCTAAAGGAAAATTGCTAAGTGGATGTCTCCTCCAGAGCACTAGAAATTATACAGCTACGTTGTGTGGCAAAGGATTTACCAGGATGGTGGCTGCAGGCTGGCAGAGTGGGGACTCTGGCACAGAGGAAAATAGGAAATGCAGAACCAGGCTGCTCAGTCTGTCCTGCTGCCTGAAAACGGAGCACAAGCTCTTGCAGCCAAGAACAGAGATCACTTGAGCAACTTGGGTTTGCTCATCAAGGTATTGCTGCCTCCAAGTGATCACTCGCCATTGCTGAAGGTGCTGCCCGGTGGCGACCAGGACAAAGCAGGTGGGTGATGCTGGATGCACATCTCACCTCTCTGCACGATGCACGTCCTGCACCTTCTTCTTGGAGAGGAGGGGAAAGCGAAACCCATGACATTTAGAAAGTAGAAATACAAAAAGATGCCTTCAGTGCAATCACAGAAACCTGCACAGGGAGGGCAGGGCTCCGTCTTCATAGTCTTTGGTACATCTTGCCATTTATTCTTCCATCTAAAGTATTTGGAACAACTAGCTAGCAAGATGCGGTCCTGTTTATACTTCTAAGGACAACAATAGCAGGAATAAGTGTTAAACTAAAGGAAGGAATAAAAAAAATAGCAGCTCTATTTGTGCTCTGCTGAGATGCATTTCTTGGCAGCCCTAGAGATTCAACAGTCTGGTATTTATCACGGCGAAACGCAGAAATGTCTGGTGATTATATGAAAGAAAATGAAGAGACTGAGCATAAATTGCAGACTTAGAGATAAGGGCACGTTTTTGTGGGAGGCAGCTGCTAAAGGAATGGGATGTAGAGCCGGCTGCAAGGGGTGTGGATCAGGGATCAGAGGGCCCTGAGGGTGGATGTGCTGCAGGGATTTTCCCTTCTGAGGAGAAAGTTCAGCCCGGACTGTGGGCTGCTACTGCGGCAGCTGATGGAAAAGCTTCCCAAAAGGCAGAGCTCCGGTTTGGTCTGTGCTGGGGACCCCACGTGTGGCCGTACGGCCGCCTGGCACACAAGGGCAGCAGAGGAATTAGCCGCTATTTCACAGCATGCACAGTAGTTATCCCTACAGATACAACCCTAGCACAGCCCTGACCGGCTCAGGCCACCCACCCACCGCAGAGTGGGGTTCAGGAGCAGAAGACCTTCCCCGAGCTGGGTACGAACGAATTGGCTGGGATATAAGAGGAACATAAACCAGAGAGTTAACAGCTGGCTGGGCAGCTGCAGCGGCAAGGCCAGCCCAGCAAGCCCTGCATCTTGTAAGAAGGGGTATTTCTGAGATACCTAACCAGAGAATTAGAAACAGGGAGCGCTACCCTCGTGAGAGACAAAAAGGCATCGCGGTGTTGCTTGGAGGTGTCAGTGCAGACAACACTGGGCTCTCCGGTCACCTCGGGAGGCCGTGGGCAGCAGCTCCCTGGTCCAGCTGCTTTATTTCATATCAGCAGCTAAAGGTGGAGTCCAGTCACGTGCGCACGGACCTGATCCCTATTTTCCTGAAACAGATGTTTAGGTGGAAGAAGGCTCCAAAAGTATGACTCAGTGCTGGAAGAAGGTATCATTGGAGCTATCTGGTCTAGTTTTTATCTGAGGGCCACCCAAGTCTGTTGTTTTAAAGTAGGGTTAGGACTTGGATTTGAGTCGGGGATGAAGACAAAGGTGCAGACGTGGGGTACACAGGACTGGTAGGAGGGCCTGTATGGACAAGAAGCATCAGGGAATGTTTCAATTTGATCCAGGTTTTGCCCTCTCAAGTGGGGTCGTGATGCCAGGATTACAGCAATAAAGAATTGAAAAGTAAGTATTATTACTGAGGCCGAAAGGCCCTGAGAGCTCAGGTAGCTGCTGGTGTGAGTGAAGCTGTTGTTCTATGGCTTTGCTCAAGCTTGACGAAAGTTAGGCTTAGGATTTGAGAAGAGGAAGGTGCAAATATCTGAATTAGCACTAAATGCGGTTGAGATTGCTCACCTACAGGGAAATACATTGAGATGAAGACTCATATTGGTTACAGCTGATGTGGTTTTGAATGAGGAGTTATCACCAGCCTAACTTCAGGTTCAAGAAGGGCCACATGCCACTGCTTGATTAGCACAGGATACTGTATGTTCCATGATAGTTTCTCGAAAAGGCTTGGTTTAAATTTTGGAACAGAGTATAAGGAAATGCAGATTTCTCATTAGGAAGCTTCCGATGCAATCTTGCAAGATTGCAGAGCGTGTGTGCCTGCACATATCGATTGCATGCGGAGTTGCCATGACCTCGGAGCACTGGCTATGGCTGTGGACAGAGTCCTCAGAGGCCCTGGCCACCATCATCATTATAACGTACACACAGACAGAAATTCCTGTTCTTTTAACTGTTGCATCCCAGTAACCAAAGTCCCTCATTTTCTTATGCTTTGCTTTACTTAGACAACCACAAAGCTGAAGTTACACCTGATCATGCTAGTTTGGATCCACGTAATCCTTTTACACTAAGGCAGACTGATGCAGATTCAAGGGAATGATGCATTGCACTGTGTTTCCCTAGCACTGGCATTTCCTAAGGAGAATTCAATAAAAACACAGACATGTTGCATATCATAAGGATCTTAAATTCTCTGTGGGATTAAGCTCAGTAGTAGCATGAGTTTCTTGCCTGGCAAATTCTTCCAACAGCAGCTTTCCTCATGCTCCCTGCCCCAAATAAAATCATTAGGCCTGTTAGGATCAATAATCTTCCACCTTGGAGGTGAGGAGATTGCTGAGTTACCAGCGAGCCTCCTAGGCTGCAGTGCAGCCCTTGTCATTCCCCCGTGCCAAAGGCATCAGAAGCAATTAAAGAAAAATGAAAATTGATTTGAAGAATGTAATAATCACTCATCTAGCTGGAGAAGAAAGGATTTTTTCATTGATATGTCAGAAGGAAAAATAACATTTACTCTCTGATAAGCATTATGGCACCAGCAGAACTAATCTTGAAACCTCAAGGACCTGGAGTGTAAATGAATTAATTCTGAAGAACAAGAAAACAGTAACGTTGAAAATCAATGCAAGATGCTAAGAAAGGTAGAAATGGACAGGGAAAGGGCTTCTGTGCACAGCTGTAGCCCAAAGTAAGAAGTCACGTGTCCCTCCAGACCCCATCCCTGCCTTTTCATAGGCATTTGTTTCCCAGCATATTATCCCCAATTTGTCGGTGTAGTCGGTTTGCAGCAACTCTTGGAAATAGCTGGATGGAATAGACAGATGGAATAGATGGAATAGGTGTCCTTGGCAGTTCTCAGATGTCCTGTCCTGTTGAGGTGTTCATGGCTGCTCTTTGCAACCTCCTGTGCCAAACCTCTGCTCCAGAGACTTTTGCTCTGGTGAAACCGATTCTCACAAAAATCTTTTTGCGGCCAGAGACTACAAGCTTGGACATTCCCAACCTGTCCTTTCTTTCTACCTGGATGTTTCCCAAACCAAAACGCCGAACGGAACCGAACCGCTGAATTGACATCTTAAATTAAGGTGCAAAAAGCATCTATCCGTGAGTTGGGTGGGATAACTCTGGTCTCAGCACGTACAGTGGGTAGAAAACCAAAGATGATTAAAAAAAAATTTTTTTTTTTTTTTTTTTAAGGGAGAAAACTGATATTGTTGGTGTGCAACTCTGCCCCTGCTTTGGTGATGCCCTTGGATGGGCATTTTTGTTACTCTGTGCTTCAGGTTCTCTGGTTTTAACAGCGGCACAACAGCACAGACCCCTTGTTCTCCGCGAGGCACCAGGTCTTTCTCACACGGTCTAGCTAGCCCCGTTTTAGAGCACATACCTCAAAAACTGCCCTTAATACAGTCATTAAATGGCTCTGCTGAAAGGATGCCGGAAGATGGGACGGATTACGGCTCATCCAGAAACGTTTTCCAAGTCTCAAGCCCTTTGATGCCATTCTTCAGTGTTTCTCTGAATTTTCCTTCTGCATTAATTTCAGTCAGCCCAGGGATTATTTGAAAAATAGCCTTGGGGGACTTGTTCAAAGGCACTGCCACTGCAGACGCCTTTGCATTATAAACTGGAGCGCTTCACTCCTATCTGTTTGGACATATGAGCCGCTCAGCACTGCTTCATTAGGCAAGTTATTTTTAAATTCCCAGAAAGAGCAAAACATTGAGCAAGGAATTATCATTTGCCACTGAAACAGCTGCAAAAAAGGAGTAGGCACAAACCCACTACGGGTCCCCCCTGCTACTCGTGTAATTAGCCAGACATCAATAAAAAAAACAGTCATTTACTCACTCTCCAGCTACACATGCGACACTAGAAATGGAGCCCCAATATAAAGATTGGTGAGTGACCACCAAAATGGTGTTTTTGATGTTCGTAAGAGGATGACCATCAACTCTGAGTAAGAAAATGTCTTGGAAAGATTTTGTTTTCTTCTTTTGGTGCCTCCCCATCCTGTGTTTCTCCCTCCTGCTTTCTCCCATTCTTCTCTTGTGAATTTTGAAGAAAAAAAAAAAAAAAAGGGTCATTCTAGATTTTCTACAGGAAACCACAAACACATAAAACCTCCCCAGGACCTTTGCCTCATCTCAGTAATAGCTAAAACCCAGCAGGGACACAATGCTATCAAAATGCCAAGGGATAGCAATAAAGCAGCTGTTATTTGGTGTTACCCTTGCCTGTAGCATGTCTATGTTTCTCCACAGCGTGCTCTGCTCCTACAGCACAGAGTTAGAGCACAAAGCGCAGCAACTGCTGTCCGAGCCGTGTTTGGGGCGTCTTCTGCAGGTGCTCAGTGGTTTTTAGGGCGCCTGTGGCTCACGCTGATGTTAGGCCTTTGAACAGCGATAGCACTTCTGTATTTACTCAGAAGTCCAGAAGGAGCTGCCCTAATAACCTGCTCTGAATTGCCAGTTAATGAATTTCACCAGCTTCCTCTGGATGAGATCTTGCTCGAACGAGTGTTTAGGAAAAAAAAAAAATCAAATATTTCTGGTGATTCTTCACTGACAGAGACTCTGACATAGTAGATGAATTGTGGATGGACTCTTTCTAACTTTCCAACTTTCCTTGCTGTTCAAAGATATTTGAGTGCCTATCTGCTTACCCAATATTGCCAGCCCTTTGCCAGATAAAGAGCCCTTCATGGTTCCACCTGCTGTGGAGCTTCTCACTTAGCGGCTCTAAACACCCCATGCTCCACAAGTGCTTCATATGACTGTTTTAACTAACCTCAGCTTAATAGACCCACATTAATTGTTGTACCCATGACCTGCCCCAGCTTCTGTTTATATGCGGATTATCAGTCATGATTTTATTTTATCTTTTAGGTCACTGATTGCCCTTGAAGTCCTATGAGGGGCAGTACCAGCAAGAAGGCACCATGCCTGGCTCAGCAATGGCTCTGTTCACCACTGTGTTTCCAGATGCATCCGTAAGTTTTCAATCCAATTAACATTTGTCATTGTGACTTACGTTGTTCCTAATCCTTAATCAAAATATTGTGAAAGGCAAGCTTGGATATCTTACTAACTGAAGGTTTCTTGTATCAGCACTACTCCTTTGAACTATGATATTAAGGAAGGTATCTGGTTAGCTGCTTGACAAAGCCTAATTTTCATAGTCACCATATCTTCTTGCAAAGATTTACTCGTAAAGCCTCTTATCAGCCTGACATTATTTTGCTTGGGATGGCTGTAACACAACAGAGATGCACGGCGTTTGCTCAAGCCAAGGCCGCTCGTTGCTCCGGGTTTTGCCATCCGAACAGGGCTCAGCCTTTAATGGAGCTTTTTGCAGTCCCCAGCGTTACTGCAGTACACAACGTAGCTGCCTGCTCTTTTACAGCCTAGCTTGTGCCACTTCTGCTACCCTGCCCAACGGCCAGGGACTTACACGCACACTGAGCAGAGCCAGTGTGGCACCATCTCATAAGGGAGTCCCCGACTGGAATTTGTTTCAGTCCAGCAAATCACTGGAAACTATTAGAAATCCCTCTTCAAGGCGCAAAGGACACCTCCTCCAGCTCTTTAAAAATCCTGGACACCAGAATATGTGATTTAAAAATGACCAACTTGAATATCCAAGGGAGACAAGATATTTTTTGAATGCAAAAAAAAATCATAAGATGTAAATATCTCTGTCCCATTATCCCCCTTAAAAAAAAAAAAAAAAAAAAAAAAAACTCCATCCGCTTGTCTGATCCAAAAGAATGGTCTGTTACGAGCACGGTAAAGCAACGTAGTCTGTATTGACTCAGAGAAAAGAGCAAAGTTACATCATTAGGCTTCTTCTCAAGCTTGTTCCAAGCTGCTTCATTGGAGTAAATTGACTTCATTTACCTGTTAGGACCCAGCTTTGCTAATAGTTCAAGTATGTAGTGATCTGAGTTTGTCAGGTCTTTTTTTTTTTTTCTTTTGCTTCAGCTTTAGAAGCTTCCGAGAGATTCAAATTTTTCTCTGCCTCACTGCATTTATATTATTCTTTATCTATATTGTGAATATATTATTTTAATACCATTTTAGACCAAAAAAAAAAAAAAACCCACATATTTTTCTCATCTATCAGTGCATACCATATAACCATTTTTTAAGGCTCTGGGGGATTTAAAAGCAAATTTATTTACACTCATTGAAGGGAAAAGACATTAAATTTACCACGGAAAAGTGTTGTAATTCTCTTTTGCTATACATACTTTATCAAATTGAAAATACTCAAGGATGAATTACACCACACTTTTGTTATAGATTTTTCTTCCCCCCTATGCTAGAAGGTTCTCTATACAAACATGTTTCCTCCTACAAACTCTTGAAAAGACGCTGCTCTGCTGAGAGAGCCAAGAAGTTGTGTGCGCACAGGCCATTAATTAATTGCCATTAATAACCAGGACAAGGCTCATTTCTCCCCTCTTCTCTCGCAGCCCCGATCTGGTTTTAGACGTGTTAACAGGTTAACCAGCTGCCAGCAGGTTTGCAATGGGATGAGGTAGAGTCTCCCAGCCGGATGAGGAATTGCTCATCCTACTGCTGCCAGCGCCAGCTTCCACATTTTGAGGAAAATTCCAATAAAAAATCACTATCAACAGCTACCTCTGCTGATACAACACTGCAGCCCTGTCCCTTTGGGTTCAAATGCAGTTTTTCCTCTCCTAGTTTTCCCACTTAGCTTTTCAAGCAGTTTTTTTTTTTTCCTCCTGTTGTTTTACTGATTTTTGACTTTACTCCTCTGCTAGGAGGCCACAAGGGATGGGCACTTTTCCAGAAGGGGAAGAGGTGGGTTTATAGCTGAGAGAGGAGGTACTGCAGGGACAATTTAAAAAAAAAAAAAAAAAAAAAAAAAAAGAGAGAGAGAGACAAAGAAAATTGGCGTTTTCACACAGTATGGCCATTATCTGTACGGGACGACGCGGTGCTTACGGAGCAGCTCGGCGCCACCTCCCGCTCCCCTCAGCGCCGCCGCGTTCTGAAATGGCCCCTACACTCCCCCCGCAACTCCCGCGCCGCAGCCTCTGCCCCTCCTCAAAATGGCGGCACGACCGCGCCCCGGCGCCGCTCTAGGCGCGCGGTCCTCCACGCTCCTCTCTCCCGCTAGCCCCGGCGGAGCGGCGGCGCATGCGCAGGCGCGCGCTCGCCTTCACTTCCTCTGCCGGCGGCCTCTTCCGGACCCCCGTTCCTTGGTAACAATGGAGCAGAAAATGGCCGCCTGAGAGGGCAGGCAGGGTGGGAGCCGTCGCGAGCGCTCGGGCACGAAGGGAGCGGGGCGAGGCGGCGGAGAGCGGAGCGGCGCGGCGAGAGCTGGGCAGGCGGCGGCGGGCAGTGAGTATCGGGGCGGGAGGCGGGCGCTCGAAATGGCCTGGCGCGGCGAGAGGCCCGGGCCCAGCGAGGCGGCGGTGGCCGTTGCGGGGTGCGGACGAAGGCGCCCTTCTATCACGCGGATGCCGTGATAAGAGTCCGGGGCTCTGGTGGCGCCGCGAGAGGCCGCCCGCCCCCCCACTCGGGAGGGCCCGCTCTGTCACCGCGGGGCTCCTGGAGGTTACCGCTGCCCCCCCCTCTTCCCCGGGAAGGGCCTCAGGGCTGGGAGAGGCCTCGACCCCGGCCCGGCTGGACAGGGGGATCTCAGGCGCTCCCTGGGGCCTCGTCGTGCTGCCCAGTGTCTCCCCGGGGGCTCCTGGCTCGTCAGGACCTTGCTTTGAGCTCACCCCACTATGAACTGAGGCACGGAACACTGTTTGGGGAGACGTGTTCACGCTGCTATCTCCCTTTATCTGTGCCCTGTTAATGGCTGGAGAGTTTGTCACTCCTGTCCTGCTAATTCCTTGCCGCTTGATCACGTCATCTTTGCTCTGTCACTTTCTGGGCGAGCCCCACCTTCCTTTTTTTTTTTTTTTTTTTTTTTTTTTAAATACTATTTGCTGACATTTCGGGTTTCTGTTTACTGTTTCAAAACCAGAGCACTGCACGTATACTGCTTTGCTTTTTATGAACTTTAATGGAATAGTATCTGTTATATTGTACGTAATTGCTAAGGGTCCTTGACGTTTTTAGATTCTTATTCTTCAACAAGAAGCCCGTCGAAAGATTTCACAACAAAATGCACAGTATTTTTTGAGTAGTTTTACTTCACCTTTTTTTGAGACGATACAGTCTTTATCGGGAGAAGCTCTTCTTTGAGTAAACAAGCCTTCAAACTGGATTGAACCCAAATAGTACAGTCACACATCTGATTTATTTCTCCTATCCAGATTGTCAGTACTGGTTAATTTCAAGTTGGAAGTCATTGTAAAAATTCTAAAGAAGCTCCAGTACTGCATTGTCCCTGAATTTTTTTAATTGCAGTGACTTGACAAGTCTTTCTGAAAAATAAACAGTTGGCTGCTGCTTGTGCAGTTAATTATCTTAATTGGGAGTCTGAGATTTAGTTTTGTCGCGGTGGTCAGTTAGCGCTTAAAATGACTGTATTCCCTGTACAGGTTTCCCGTTTTGGAACAAAAAGAATTATAGTTTGGAAGCTTTGTTTTGCCTGCTCATGACAGGGGGGAAATGCCCCATGTTATTAAATGAAGAAATTCTCATTATGTCAGACCACAGAAGCATGCTAGTCGCAGCATTCCTTTCATTGACAGTTCTGACTATGTAAGAGCTCATCCCTGAAATAACCTCCCCAGCATCTTTTTAACATCTTTTTAACATCTTTTTTTTTTTTTTTTTGACAGTGATTGTCATTTGTGTCATACGAATAAATTCATAGAGATCTCAAGGTAAACTGGAAAACAGTGTTACAAGTGTTTGGCTCTCATTATGTGTCTCTTTTGTATCTGCCTTTTCAGGGAAAGGGACCATGTGATCTCTAAATGGAGACACTTAAAAAGCACTTGTATGTCAAAGTACTTGAATAGCTTATTCCAACTTCCTTGATCTTGTTAGGATACTTCCGGTTGCAGTGGAGGTGTTGCACATATTTTTTTTTACAGCTGTAGTTTAGTGTAACCTTGTGTACCTGAGCCTAAAGATTGTGCTTAAGTCCAACTTAAATGTACATTATCCAGTATATGTTACTAAACTGCTAATTTTTAATTTTTTTTCCCCTGTGGAGAATTCAGTGTCCATGTAGTAAAACAGCTGAATCAAGCAAGAATATTAGGTATTTATCTAAGTATTTGTGAGCGTGAATAAGCTGATTTATTTCAGTGTATCTTTTAGTGTCTTCTTGACAAGCTGTTTAGCTTGAGCAAGCATAGCCTTGAAGGGATAAAGCAAAACACAAGCATCTCTTTCCTCTAGCTACCTTCATATGATGGTCCTGTGCACCTCAAAAACAATTCTTGAATATAGTGTAGCGGTCTAATAACTTAGAGACAGGATCTTCATTGGGAGTGTAAGATAGCTAGTAGCATCACAGAGACTCCATTTTGCTTTTGGTTGCAGTGGAGCTCATCATAAACACACGGGGCTGTATTTCATCGTATTGTCTGGGCATTAGGGTGTTTTTTGCCTGTTTGTTTTGCTGATCCAGGTTGTTGAGCCTCGGCGTCTTACTTAGTGAGGCATGAAAAGTTGCACAGTTTTGTAAAAGCATCGAATAATAATAGAATATGGAAGAGAAGTCAGCGTACATTTATCTTCTCTTAACTTGGTAGCTTAAAAACAGTTTGCCTAGAGCAGTCTGAATTTCAGTATGCAAGGTGTATGTACGTGTAATCTTGTTAATAAAACGCTTGAGCCTGCCTGCCTTAGTCAGCAGAAATGGGCTTCTAGTCTTAGAGACATATATTTAAATACAAATTAGTTTTACTTAATTTTATTTTCCAATGGTATATTCATTATGTGCTAGACATAAACAGCAAAAAAATCCTTGTGTGGGTTGTGCTGGTAGTGATAGTCGTCGTTATATTCGCCTTTTACTTGCATTAGAAGCTGTGTTAGCAACAGTTTACGGGGACAGTGGGATTCAGTGGTAGACTTAAGAGTTTTTCTGAAAGTGAAATTTGGTGGATTATGATTGATTTGGTGCTTTCATTAACCAGGAGTTTTGTTTCTTCAGACATCTGAACACTACATGGTGGCCTTCAGTTTTATGGGTGCAACTCCCTTGAAAGTCATCCTGTGTCTACTGCTCTTTCAGCGTCAGCACTGGCTACTTAGGCACAGCCGCACCTTTTCCTTGGAGCTTCCGAGCGGGCGCTTGCTTGCTGACCTAATGTGAATCTTGCTTCTGGAGGAAGAGAGCGCCCTTGAGTAAGACTCTTCTTCCAGAGCTGGAAACTTGTGATATTTTGTGTATGCCAAGGTTCCTCTTTTGTGATATCACCCAAACTTGGAGACAGAAGGCAATGCTATCGTAATCTTATTTACAACTTCTTTGTGAAAAGATATTGTTTTAGTAAGCACAAGTGATAAAAGGATAAGTGCTTGATGTTGGCAGTTTCTACTGCATTTTATTTTCAGAACTGTACCTTTGTTTCACATGTTTAATTCTGGAATTGGTAAGGTCCACTCTTTCATACCGAAGATGGAATTGGGAAACTGAGATGAGTTTTCTTTTATTTTTTTAACTAGCTCTTGTTGAATTGGGAATTTTTAAGAGCAAATTGGCTCTTAGGCCATTAAATGTTGTGGGACCCTTAGAGACAGGTAGGATTCCATGCTTGATTTCATTACTTCTTTCTGACTTTTCAAGAATAGATGTTATCTCTGCTAGTGTTTATTTTTTTCATCTCAGCAACTTTTTTTGCATTCCTTTCCCCCCCCGTTCTGCAAAAGCATTTGTTACATTCTGATGTTCAAAGTGACGTCTTTTATAGCCTTTCCTTTGACACATATTGGGGCTATGAAATAGCTGAATCCATGTTTAACATGGCTAATTAAGTTAACATTTAATTTCTTATAGCAGTTTATGCAGAGTGCTTTACAGGAGACAAAATTCAAAAAAAAAAAGTTTTTTCAAGGCAAAGAAAACATAGGACATTCTTGAACATTTAAAGTTTGTGGTAAGTTTGTAGAATTTAGTAAAAAGATTTGTTCATCAGCGTCAGTCAGGCTATCTGTAGAAAGCAAGAGTAGCAGAATATATCCAAAATTCATAAAACAATTTTGAAAACTAGGGAAGCTGTTGCTTGTTGTAGTGTCTGAGGTGTAGATTAGTGAATTGTTCCTATGGCATCCGAGCCTTCACTTTGATCACAAAATCAGGCTTGTGTACCTGCATGAAAAGGAAGAGGTGTGTGTGGGGGAAGCTTAATAGAGCTCTGTATATTGCAGAAGTAGGTATTTGTTTCATTTCACTAGTTTGAAGTATTGAGTTTTTTTTTTTTTTTTTTTCTTCCCCCTCTCGATGACAGGGTTTCCTTCCACACAGTTTTGCTTTTGAGTTTGAAGGTTTGAATGATGAAGTATTTAAAAAATATATATAGTTCATGTTATGTCCTACATTCTGATACCTTTGGATAGTGTGGAAATTATTTGATAAGTGTAGAAATTATTTTTCCCATTTTAATTCCTCCAGGAAAACTTATGCTAAAGGTGAAGGTGCTTTTGTTAGTGCGCAGAGAGCTTGGAGTATCATCTCTCCTAGTCCTGGCTGCTGTGTTTGCCATCTAAGAAATAGAGTTGCAGAGGCTGCTGAAGCCAGAGTTTCTGTAAGGGGCTTTGAACAGGCCACTGCTCTACTTCTACTGTAAATGTAGGTAACATTCAGGTGCACAGGTGTATACAGTTAGTGAAAAGTGGAAAAAAACAGTTTACGTGAAGCAGATCAAAACAGAGGTGGAGGGGGGAGAATTTCTGGCTTCCACTAAGAAATTGTTTCTCTTGGTCAAAGAGTTTGATGACTTCTGTAGACTGCAAGTAGGCAAGGTGCTCTACTGGTTGAAGTACCTAATTAAGAGGAAGTTATGAATCATAACTGAGAAATTACCCCTCTGCTGAGCACATCTGCAAAACACTTATTCATATTGACATCCTCCTTGTATATACAAAAGTACTAATTATGTTGCTGGGATATGAGGTAATTCAGGAAACATTCCTAATGTACAGGGCACAGCAAACTTTCAAGTAGCACTGAAACACTAGTAACACCTACATGGGGTCATTTTTCACGAGGAGGTTTTTGTTGCCTAGCCAGCTCATAAATGGAGTTGTTTCTGTGGTTTAACTAATTTAATTGCCTTTCTCCTGTTAAAAGTTTTGAGACTTGCCCTACGCATTGAATGAAGATTATAATTTTAGGTATTATGTTTTCTTTTAGCCGTGCCAAAGAGTCACTTTTGAGTTTGTCACATCTTCTAAGTTTTACCTAGTTTTAATGAGCCTTCTAATTAGTTTATGTAAATTTTATTTAAATTAAATCCAGGAGTGCAGGCTGAGGTAGCGCCTTGGTATTCAACATAGATAAATGATATCAGGACATCCTTAATATATTTTTTGAAGGAGTATGATCTAGTGAATTGTCACAGAGGTGCTTGGTCCACTAGCACTTTGGGAAGAATTTTTTAATCCCTAGATGGTAGCAGTGTGGAGATGCACACTTAGTGTAGAAGGCAAATGGACAATGAAAGTGTTTCATTGCAGCTGTTTTTTTGTAGTAAATTCCTGATGGATTGCTTTAGTTTACACGCATCTTTACTTATGGGAAAACCTAAAACCTCTCGTATTGGGTACGATAAGAAAGGTAACCACAATATTGAGGGGTTATCTAGTATTTTTTAAGTTGCTTATATCCAAGAGAGCGTAATACTACCTTCTCTTAGAAGGAAAAAAATTAAATCGTACCTGTTGTGAGCTTACTGCTTTTCATACTGCAGTCTGCAGCAGTGGTGGCGAGACAGCAAGTCATTTGTGCTCTGGAGTCTGCGAGTCTGGTGGAGCGTAACTGCAGGGAAGGTACTTTGCTGACTTGTCAGAGGATGGGAACACCAATTAAATATTCTTCAGCAGTTGAATAGCCATACATATTAACTGCAGTGAATATTCCCCTTCCTTCTTGAGTGTGCATATGGTTTTGTCTCTTCTTCTGAGTATATGTCTTATACTAGCAAAGCTCTTGGGTATTTTTGCAAGTTTTACATGATCTTCTCTCTCCCTGTAAAGAGATTTTTTTTTTTTCTGGATAGCTCAGCTGAAGTTAACTATAATCTACAGATCTGAACCTCTTACTCATTGATCTCCTCCAGCCTTTGTCAACCCAACGCTGACAAGAGAGGACATAAAATAATCTTTTTAGTGTGGAAAAGAACAAAATCTTACTTTGAAGTGAACTATACTACTGGAAAAAAAATAGAGTGGAAGTGTACCTGTTTACTTGATAATGAAGCGTCCATTACTCTTCTGTAATTTAACAGCATACCTGCTGGCTTTCCCTTGTCGGGATTCCCAGCTTCCTTAAGCCAGTCCTGATTTTCTGTAGTGTGTGATCTGGGAGCAGAATCTCAAGTGAGAGACAAATTCTCAAGTTATTTTTGTGATGCTGTGTTAGAGTGTGGTGGTGAAGTGAAAGAGATGCTCAGTAAACTCTGTCAAATAATATAGGACTCTGGAGCTGTGTGGGAGATAACAGTAAGGTATGAAGCTTAAAACGAAAGAGTGATTGGTGGAGAGAGAGATTTCCATCCAAAGGTTTCTGCTTCTTTCTTAATTTCCATGTACATGTTGTAATATCAGAGCTGTATCTTGAAGAGTTTTGTCCCATTTCTTTTCAGTGATAAGATAGGGAAAGTGTGCTGGTTTGGTATTTACTTGTGTGTTGGGCTTAAAGTGACTGTCCTATATAGACTTGTGGCATTTGTATGGTGTTGAAGTACCCAAACAACTTGAAATTGGGGTGCGGTGGGCTAGTGTAATCTGTAGTTATTGCAGCTTGCAGTGGGTAAGTGTAGTGAGTTAGAGTCACTAGTCAAAGTAGTCTTGATGTAGGTGAAATTCTTAGTTTAGGATTCCTCGTCTTAGACCTTTTAGTTACAGTGTCTAGTGTCTTTTTAATCTTGACCAGCAGCTGATTTTTATGATTTAAGAGGGAAGAGCAGAGATGATCAAAAAGGAAAGGGGAAGCAAACCTGGAAACAAGTGAGGCTATGACTTTGACTTTCTCCTGGCATTTCCTAAACAATCACCTACTGAAGTATCCATTGATCTATTGGTAAATGAAAGATGTTTTTTCCTCATTTTGCTTGTTTTGATACCTTCCCTTTGTCCCTGTCCAAGAGCAGTTTCTCCTCCATCTTCTGCATTGAAATGGCCATGTATCTTCTTATCAAATATATATAATGTAGCTGAGGCACCTGCAAGCACTGGAATTTCCAGTGGAAAGGAATATTTCAATGTGTAAGAAGAGAGCAGATTGGATATGTTGTGTGATTAATGCCTTTTTTTAAAAAAAAAAAAAAAAAAACACAGTTGTAGAATTAGCCTAATACTTACAAACATGTTAATAGTGCCATTTTTATGAAGGCATTCTATTTTTAAAATATTTTTCTCAAAGTAGTGTCTCTCTTTATAGTGAATGTAAAACAAACAAAACTTCATGCTACATCTGCCCTTTAATACCTTGTCGCATTCACTAATTTTATTAATTGTACTGAAAACTTTGGCGAGCGTTTGTTCCACCACTGGCCTACGGAAAGATAATTGCAGATTACAAAATTGGGCTGCATATCCCCAGAGCACTAACGCATCTTTCTGGAGTTTATTCTGGGTTTTATTCTGGATGTGTCACTGTACGTGAGCCCTTATTCAGGTGTTTCTTGCAAAAGCAGCAGTCTTTATATTTTTGATGGCCGTGTTGAAACAAATATGTTTTTAAGTGGAGTTACTTGGGGTGAAGTTATATGGAAAGCTTGTAAAAAGTTGTTTGCGTTTCAGTGTAAGCTATGCTCTCGTTGGAAGCGTCCGAGACTTAAAGTCCATGCAGATTTCAAAACTGAGTCTGGTCCAAGTTGTACTTACCCTACTAAAGATATTGTGTAATATCCAGTGTAAATGGACTCATTTATCAGTGTATTTGACAGCTCAAGCAGTCTTCAGACTGCCCCAGAGGTTTAGCAATGCAAAAAGGGCTCTAAGGCTTCCGTTTGAAACAGCAGCAACGCAAGCAATGGCTGCTTCTTCCTCATAGATAAAGTTAAGCTTAATTTGTTTGGCAAAATGGCAGAAATTCCTAGAATCAAGTAATACCAGCAGCATTCCCTGCCTCTGTTACTGTGGGTAGCAAGCCCTTTGTGCCTAAATATGACTAACTTAAAAACACGTTTTGCTGCTTTAGAAGTAGTGCTGAAACAAATTGGAGTACTTAGTTTATAATCCACAATCTGCAATAGTAGAATGTTACATCTTACGGAATTTCCTGCTGTTATACGGTCAGGTTGTCTGTGCCCTTTAATCTTCACAATAGCAGCCTAAAAAAAACCTCTACCCTTGGAGATCATGCCGTACTTCTCTTTGGAGAAGCACTAATGTAAACTGTGGGCAGTCTTGACTTGACAGCTGTGCTGACAAACCAAAAAAAGATGCTTTTCGCACTAGACAGATGTCTGAGAGTTGGAAATTTTCCAGTAAAAAGCAGAAAGGCTTTATTCTTCTAGTATTTTCATGTCACATGAAATATGGTTTAAATGAAAGGAATGTTTTCTGATGGAGGAATATTATTGCAGAGCTTTTTAGCATGCAGAGGATTAGCTTGCTAATCACCTTTTTGAGTAGCTAGATTCTACCAGTTATACAGGAAAATTTTTGATGTGAATGGTGAGGCATTATGATTAAAGAAACTGGTTATTATTTTAGCTTCCTTTGATATGTTTGCATGGGGCCGCTAGTGCTAGAATGTTTCCAGCACTTGCATGCCTTTTGTTTTAATATTGATCAAATACAGACGTTACATTCCTTGTGTTCAGAGACACTGTGAAAGATCTTGTCCAGATGAAAAAGAGCATGAGAAGGCTACATTGAAAAAATATGCGATTTAGAAAATGGCTCCTCATAGCAGAAGTACATTTACTAGATGTACTACATGTACTACCTGGTACATTTACTAGAGTTTTGTCCTGGAAATTTGTTGGTCATTGCCATCAGTAGTCCCTTTTCTTTGAGGGGATGGGAGGGGGGGAAGTAACAGCTTTCTCTTCTGCACGTACAGTATTCCCTAGCATCTTCAGAACTCAATATTTAAATTCCTTGTAGCCCACTTTGTTAAAATTCATTTGCATGTTGACAGTAATGTTTCTCTTAATTGGCTATAAAGCTGCAGCCCAGTCCTGCTTGCTTTCCTATGGTGCAGGGAAGGAAGAAGTGCTAAAATTTTAATCCTCTAAACTTATCTTTTAGAGTAACGGAGCATAATCAAGGGTGGCTTGCGCTTTGTATTACCTTGTTGTGTGGCACCGTAAAGCATGTTTTGTGAGCTGTTAGGCAGTTATGTTTTGGGGGTATTTTCTGCTGAAAAAGAGGGGCAGTCATAGACAGCTAGTCAATTGTGTGTATAAAGATAGATTAAAAGTTATGGTTGATAGTATTCCTTGTGTTCTCACTTGCTATTTTGAGCATTTGACTATTTCAACTATAGTTTTAGTTTTTGGTTCTTGAAGACTTGAGGCCTTTTTGAGAGTGATTTCATTTGGGATTGTGCAGCTTATCTTCACAGAAACTTATCCTTAAATTCTGGAAGAAATTCATTTAGCTGATGAAGAGTGAAGAATGCAGTGCGATTTAAACTCACCTAAATATCATGCTAAAATTCATTACATTGGATGAAAGGTTTGTTTTTTCCTTTGTAGATCCTCTTCTACTCCTCTTGCCAAGATGGAAAGCTCAGATTCTAGTGATAAAGGAAACCTTGATCAATCAGAAGCACAACGTCAAAGTCAGCTGGATCGGTTAGATCGAGAAGAAGCTTTCTATCAGTTCGTAAACAACTTGAGTGAAGAGGACTACAGGCTTATGAGAGATAACAATTTGCTAGGAACACCAGGTAGGTAATGCTCAGTTTTGTACACCTTACTGGAATTGCTTGCAGGTGAAATGTGTCCTTTTGCTGTTCTCCTGAATCTGTTTCACCAATTAGTTTTTTTTTATTGCAGCTGTCTTCCATGGTAGGAAGTAGCTCTTTGTTGATTTGAGTAATTTGAGGGAGATACTGATGAATGGAGCAGCAATTAGGGTGAGATGGGTTTATGAGATATGGAAGTTTAGTGTACTTACAACTTGATGTAAACATGTGGATTTTACCTAGTTAGAGCCTGTTAAATATTTTTGATTAAAGAGCTGGTCTCTTGAAATTTGACTTCAACTAATGTAAACCTTTTTCATACTTTGAATGTGTTATATTTATTTATTTATTAGCTATTTAGCTGGTGTAGAATGAGGAAATCTTGAGCTGTACAGGTCACAGAACCCAGAAAGCACTTCAGTATTCTGAATAGGTTGTAAGTGTTAGATTCTTCAGCTTCAGTAAAAAGATACTTGAGCCCATGGTGTTGGGAGTGTCTGAACTATTTGGCTACCTCATTATGTCAGGATTTAATTAGAAAAAAATGAGCAAAATGAGCAGTCACTTGTATCTGAGATTTTCAGGTGCAGTCTTGAGCTATGGATAATGCTTGCCATATATATGATTTGGAAATATTTTTGGAAAACTCTGCTTGTTTTCAAAGGTGAAATTACTGAAGAAGAGTTGCTGAGAAGGCTACACCAAGTTAAAGAAGGTCCGCCACAGCAAAACAGTGATGAGAATAGAGGTATATACAGTATTTGTGAAAACTCTTAACTTTAGCACCCCATACGGACCTTAACTTGAGTGCAGGAGTGGAACAAGTTAAGCCTAGGCAGGTGCAAGGTGAGCTTTGTTTCAAAACTAAGTGAACGTTATGTCTGATATCTGCTACAGCAATCAGTTTGGGACAGATTTCACCCATAACGCGTCTATTACTTACATCAAGATAAAGTTTCTTCTAGTTTTCTTTATTTTTGTTTAGATTGCGTTCTTGTCTGTTCCCTTCTGGGATGCTTTTGGCAATCCTGTTTTTGTTTTGTTTCTCATTCTCCTTTCAAGGATGCCGTATTGCTTACGGTATCTCCCCCCTGAAGATGCTGGTGGAGGACTCCTCACGCTTGTCACAGGGGTTTATTCTTCAGTGAGTTGGATTTGCTATGAAGCTGTGCTTCAAGTGAAGGGCCAGAACAGACTTAGTTCTCTATTTAGCGGACACTAGATTGGCATTAATCCGTGTGGGGGTTTCTGTTTGTTTGTTTTGTGTTGTTTTTCAAGCAGTTAATCAATTTGATGCGTTGTGATGCTCGGTACCTGGTTGACTTTCCATTTACTTATGATAAATAATGTGTGTTGTTCTGGTGGCTTGTTTGCTGTGTGACCACTACAGCCTCTCTGTACCTATTAGAAAAATGTCCACTCCTGCTCCCTTAAAAGAGCTCTAGCAGATGAGTCTTCATGTTACAAGTGAAGCACAATAGTGCATGATAGGATTAAGCACTTTTAAACTGTCACTTGTTAGAGTAAGTAATAATGTTCTTGGAAAAGATCACTCCCAAATTAGCTCAGTACTCTAATTTTGGTAGTTCCTTGTCTTTTTTACAGGTGCAGAGTCCACAGAAGATGTTTCAAATGGAGACTCTATAATAGACTGGCTTAATTCAGTCCGACAGACTGGAAATACAACGCGAAGTGGGCAACGAGGAAACCAGTCTTGGAGAGCGGTGAGCCGGACTAACCCAAACAGTGGTGACTTCAGATTCAGTTTGGAAATAAATGTCAACCGTAATAATGGGAACACAAATCCAGAAACTGAGAATGAGCCATCTGTAGAGCCTTCCAGCGGGGAGGATTTAGAAAACAGCCAAAGTGACTCTGAAATTCCAAGGTCTGAATCGCCATCCACAAGACAGCCTGGATCAGAAAGGAGCACGTCTGAGGAGCTAACAACTGAGGAAGCCTCTCCTCCTAGAGGGCAGAGGAGAGCAAGAAGTAGGAGCCCAGAACAGCGGAGAACACGGGCTAGGACTGATAGAAGTAGGTCACCTATTAATCCAGTGAGTGAGACTCCTCGCAGGGCTCATCACAATACATCATCTCAAACACTTGACCATTCCTCAGTGAATGAAGCTGAGGGAAGTTCTAGAACTAGGCAGCACGTGACCTTAAGGCAGCATACAGTGGGGACTGAGATGCCAAGTGAAAATGCAGTTCTGTTTTCAGCCCCTGAAACAAGACCTGTTCCTCAAGCAGCAGGTTCTTCAGAAACTAATGGCAGCAGCGAATCTGCAACTCCTGGCCAGAGACCTCCCACTATAGTGCTTGATCTTCAAGTGAGGCGAGTTCGTCCTGGAGAATATCGGCAAAGAGACAGCATAGCCAACAGAACTCGGTCCCGGTCCCAGACACCGAACAACACAGTCACTTACGAAAGCGAGCGGGGAGGGTTTAGGCGCACGTTTTCACGTTCTGAGCGGGCTGGAGTGAGAACTTATGTCAGCACCATTAGGATTCCTATCCGTAGAATCTTAAACACGGGCTTGAGTGAGACGACATCAGTTGCGATTCAGACGATGCTCAGGCAGATTATGACAGGCTTCGGAGAGTTAAGTTACTTCATGTATAGTGATAGCGACGCGGATCCTAGTGGCCCCGCTCCAAATCAGAGCGCGGATGCTTCCGAGCCACCGAACAGAGGTGGTGGTAGTTCAAGCAACGAAGGTACTGACGTGAGCTCAGGGGAGGTGTATGAAGGTAGCAATGAAGGTGGTTCGACATCTGGCGTTAGGCGAGAAGGTCGGAATGCGAGGGGATCGGTCACATTTGAAGAAAGTGGTTCTCTACCATTCCTTAGCCTGGCACAGTTTTTCTTATTAAACGAAGATGATGATGACCAACCAAGAGGACTCACCAAAGAACAAATTGACAACCTAGCAATGAGGAATTTTGGTGAGAGCGACGCTCTGAAAACCTGTAGCGTGTGTATTACAGAATACACGGAAGGCAACAAGCTTCGGAAACTGCCTTGCTCCCATGAGTACCACGTCCACTGCATTGACCGCTGGTTATCAGAAAATTCCACTTGTCCCATTTGTCGCAGAGCAGTCTTAGCTTCAGGTAACAGAGAGAGTGTTGTCTAAAAGAGGTCTGAATTCCTGGCCAAGCAGCTAGTGTAATAGTGATGGGCAAAGAAGTCACTTCCTTTATGGCCACTTTTTGAGTGGTACCTAAATGTATAGTAATGACTTGGAGTGAATCTTCTCTCATGAAAGCATTTTCTGAATTACAGCTTTTAAAATCGGAGCATTTCTTTAATTAGGGTTTTCAAGGTCTAGTCAGTTTGTGATAAATATCACTTGTCCAAAGACATCCACCCATTTAAAAATATTTTTTCATTATGAAGACTATTAAATTCTTCCCCTGCCCCCCAGGCCAATAAGCATCTTGTCCTCAAGATTGTACTTACGAGGAGTTCTTCTGAGAAGTCATCCCAGCTAAATGTACGTGAGTCGTGAAGGATTTTTTTGCAAGAGATCTAGCTACCCGACTGAAAAAATAATATGAACTTAATTGCACACTTGAACATACTTTTAATTTTCATACTGGGTTAATATTGGATATGTCTGTGTAAATAACACTAATGTTAGCCCTTTCCCCATCACTATGGCACGCTGTAGGATGAGCTGTTAGCTTAATTGGGATATTTATCTTGTTGTGGAAATATAAGAATTGCCTATGCTTGTTTAAATAAAAAAAAAAATCTGTTTTAAAATTGTAAAGCTTTTTTGTAGAAGCTCAGTACTTTTCCAATGCACTGTTGTACTAATGCATCAAGAATTAAAATTGTACCATGCTTAGAAATGGAGATTGCTTTTCATACAAAACCCACCACACAGAGAGCAAACTAAGTACAAGAGAGCTGCTTTTGTAACTGTGTACCTGTCAAGAGCAGTGCATATCTGTACTATTTATGTGAACAGCTACTGTAATATAAGAACAGTTGAATTAGACATCTTAATTGCATTAAAAAATGGAAATTAAATGTTATAATTGCAGTGTTTTGGCTCAGTAATGCCACGAAAAAGACGATAAAAATTAAACTGCTCTAATGACTGGTTATTTCTTTGATTACTGATATGTAATAATACAAATGGGTGTGTCCCAGTTGGTCAGTAAGATTTATGCACAATTTTTATCAAAGTTTTTTTTAAAAATAAAAAGAGGTAACTTTGTAACTCTTCAGCAGATAAATAATGACAGGTGGGTTTTTTATCTTTTTTTTTTTTTTTTCTTTTTCTCCTCCTTGCTCTAGTTCTCCACGAGGTTCAACCATATTGGTAAATTCTGAATCTTTTTAGTGAGTGTGCTGATACCCAGTGTTAGTAGCATGTGACTAATGTGCCACAGAAGAGTAATTTTAAGTATTATCTGGAAAGCAGATCAATTATTAGAGTGCTAAGTTATATTTGAAACTTCTGATTGATTACTGTAGTATCCTTCTGGCATTTGGCAACATGCACACAAAAAAGCTCTTTATACTCCTGTCGTAGACAGATTAAAACTTGTTAGGTTTTCCATTAGAAGTAAGTATGTGGCATATTAAATTGAGGATTGGAAAAATGTACCTCAGCACTCGTCAGTGTCAGGGGAAAGCTCCTTGCCCTGTCAATAAGCTCTTTATTCTTTCTCTTCTGTTCTTTAGTGATCTCTTTGAGCTCATGTGTGCAGCGGGAAAACATTTATTTCATCTTCAGGGCAGTAGCTAGGAAGGGATATGAACTGCTCTTGCTGGCTATATAGGAAATGTTGCTTGCTCCTCTGATGACCAAAAAAAAAAAAAAAAGCAATGAAGCTGGCCCTTTTGTTTTAGTTTTAATTAAAACACATTTGTAGTGTTTATGGTGGTGGTTGCATAAGAGCTGATCTCAGCTCTAAGCCATTTTAACTTCTCATGAGCTCGTGGAGGATTCCCCTGTTCCCCTGTGTCCTGAAATTCCAAATTTTCTTTCTTTCCTTGTGTGTTATGTGGTGGTTGGTTCAGGGGGAAACCCTGCCTGCCTGCTGAGCTTGTTCCCTCCTGGTGGGACACACCATTGTGGCAGAGGGCTGCGACTGGTCTTTTTTTATAAGTAGAAGAATAAATAAGCTGGTGCTCTTAAATTTTCCCTCTGATGTGCATCACTGTAAGATTGGAAATTAGCTATTAAAGTCAGGTGCTGGCCTGTGATGAATGTAGACAATGTACTTATATGCCAAAATTTCCTCAGAGAATGACACTTCTGAATTTCTTCCAGTTGCATATGCAGAGCAAATCCATGCTCTCTGCTGCAGCTCCCAGGGGCTCTACTGCCCTACTGGAGAGTAGAATTATAAGGGAAAAACCAAAAATTGCCTTTCTCTGTGGCTGTGTTTTAGATTTTGGAACTCGGAGCTGCATCTCCGAGGACTAAGGATGGTGACCAGAAAGAAAGGAACCCGCTAGTGCTAAGCGGCGTGGAGCACGGCGGTGATACACGGCATCCGGCGCAACCACCTCGTGTTCTAAGTTTCCAATAACTGTACACTTCGGTAGACTCAACTTTTCAGTTTTGTTATAGCTTAATAGTAGCATGCCTTAACATTTTATCTTTATGTAACGATAGCAACGACTAAATAAAATGTTGGAGGTTTCCCAAACGGTACCAAGAACGCGTAATTTGACCTCAGTGAAGAAGCCCTCGGCTGGTGGGATGGTTTTGGGTGCCCCTGGAGGCTCGGGGACCTTGGGGCTACATTGTGCCCTGATCTCTTGAGGTAACTTTGCTGCTTTTAATGTTATGTTGGAGCTGGGAAAAGCTTGTGTTGACACAGAGCAGAGTAGGCTGTTTTTTTAGCAAGGTTTGCCATTAGCCTGGTATACCCGTTTATGGATCATTTTGGTACCAAGCTCTTGTGCTTAGGGCTTCCCTAACTTCCTTGCCTGACGTTGCTCTTGCAGGCGGGATGCAGCCACCTGCCTTGGGCGTATTGTCGCTTGAAGGGTTAAAACGAGTGTTCTTTGGGTAATTTCCTATTGCCCGATGGTAGAGCAGTGTTGCTGCTGGCTTTGGAGTGCCACCTGGTGGGAGCCTCTCCTGCCCTTCCCGCGCAGCACTTTTTTTTTTTTTTTCCCCCCCCTTTAGGGCTTAATTCATTAAAAGACTGCAAAGAGTAATTCCTGAGGTTTGTTAGACTTCCCTTTTACCTGCACTTTTTTATTTACTGAAGTTGCTTTTTCTATGCAAGAGACTTGCAGGCAGTTAATAGGGTTGTTTTCAGGATGACTCGACTAGTGCAGCTCCCGCCTGCATCAAAGTTGCTCCCTGAGAGGCTTTCGGTAGGAAGCGCTAACGTGTGCGCGGAGCAGCTGCACGAGCCTGATAACGCCCCAGTTTCGAAGGAACCGCAGTCGCCGCCGGTGTCAGCCTGCAGCCGAGTGCCTTTCCCACTGCTCCTGCCACCACGGACCGTGGGGGCTGTCACCCGGCGTCCCCTCGGCCGGCCGGATCGGGCGAGTACGCGGGGTCTGGAGTGCCCTGTCCCTGGTAGATCTGCAGCGGGTGTTTATGGTGGCCCACGAGATGCGATGTGGGGCTGTAGCAACGCAAGGCTAGGGGGAAGGAGACCCGGCCAGACCTGCCCGGTGCTCCGTTGGTGGCGCCATGGGGTGTTTTCCCGATCTCCCGGTGGGATTTGGCCATCGCAAGGCGCGGGTTCATCTGGTCACCCTAAGCCACAGCCTTATCTCGAGCGTCCTGATTACTGTGACGTGTGCGTCTCTGTAACTGCCCGGTGCGGGGCTCCTGCTGCCGCCGTGGGGACTCGCTGCACGGAGGCCGGGGCTGAGCTGCCGCGGAAACGTCCGCGCTCGCCCGGCCTCTCCCGGCAGGAATCGCTCCCCAGCGGAGGGATCTGTACCTTTGCAATGATACAATTTTTTTTTTTTCCTTATGAGGGGAACAACGTATTCATTTTTTTTTTTTTTTTTTTTTTTTTATCTGCCCTTTTAAATTTTCCAACCCCTTTTTTGGTTTTTTTTTTTTTTTTTTTTTTTTTTTTTTTTTTTTTTTTTTTTGTATGGTGCTTTACATCTGTTTATACTGGGCTCATTTAGTGCAGAAACTTTACTCTGAGGTCAACCGAGGAGTTTGAGCAGACTTGATAGCGAACATTTAGGAGGAGTTTGTGCACTGTGTAGGACATCGTGATGCAAATTTCAGGAGAGTCAATAAAATGTATGAAGTGGTCATTTTGTGCTCGATCATCACCCCTTGGGTTTATTCTTGTTACAGTTGGAGTCCGTTGTGATAGGAACTGAGTTCACTGGGCTGCCTCCCCTCTTGGGGCTGCGTGGAAGGAACTGGCCTTGTGTCTAGCTAAGTTGCCAGAAGAACTGATTGCTCCTCATTTTGTACCAGACTTCTGCACATCTGTCAGTGGGCAATGTGGGACGCCAACATCCCTGCGTTGTCATTGAAGTAGCGGCTCAGACTTTCACTAGGACCCAGCGATCCGACTTGGATGCTGCACACCCAGGGACCGCCCCGCGCTCCTCGCGCCTGCTGTGGCTTTCGTAAGCTCTCACAGATGCCTGAAAGCCTCGTCCTAGAATGGGTATCTGGTCTGTGCGCACATGCCTGCGGAGAGGGAAGGACCTTTTGTAGGGTGTGGGAGGCTGTGGTGTCAGCGGCGCTTCCCTCACCTCGATGCCCACCCGTGCGCTGGAGGTCGTGGCTGGCCCTCGAGAGAGGCGTGATGACTGAAGCAAAAGCGGGCTGGGAGGCTGGAGACATGGGGTGCCCCAGGGTCTCCGTGCTCCAGAGGTGTCTCGCAGTACCCATTTCTCATAGGCTTCGTTTTGAGCTCAGTGATTTGTTTGGCGAACGGTTACTTGACCACTTCAAACTAAAATTCCATCTTTAACATAGGCCTTAGCTTTCCTTTCAACGTCTCCGTGCAAGAAGACTTCTCCTGCAGAAGCGCTTTGCCAGCTCGCTGACTTCAGCCCTGCACCTCCCTGTAGGAAGAAGTCCTTTGGTATCTCTATTCCTCTATCTGAGCCTTAACAACTGTAATCGCTTGACCCCCATATTGCTTTAAAAGTCCAAGGACACCTTGGAGCACCGAGTGCTAACTCCATCCCCATGTTGGCATTACACTCGAGAGCTTTCTTCTGGCCGGCCAGGCTTTGTATGGCTCAGTCCCTCCCTCTCCCTGCTTAACCTCGCTTGTCCTACTGCTCCCTGCAGAGCACTCCGCTGTGAAAGAGCAGTCCTGGGCCCGGGGGAAAAGGCTGCGGCAAAATGCAGGTGGGAGCCAGGCGGCTGGAGGTGGCGGAATGATCCCTCATTCAGTGACTTTGCGTCTTGCTCTCCAAAAGATGCAAAGAAACCTGTCTGCAAAATTACTTCTCCACATCCACAGTGCAAATGGCTTCGCTATGTCCCTACTCACACACCAGGGAAGAGGAACCAGATATAGCTTGGAAAGAGCCGGATCATTACTATTTTGTGGAATGGCCCACGTTCAGTGACCATCCTGCTGCCCGCTGAGCACAGCAAGCACAGGGCTTGGCGGGAACTATCGCGGCCGTTTCCCAGGGGGATTTACCCTCTGGAAACACCGGGCTGGGGAGAAAGGAAATGCTGCTGAGCTGCCAGCGGCCCTTCCCAGCCGCGTCACATGCGACCGGCCCTGTTGAGGGGCCTTCAGTGCGACGGCCCCAAACGCAGCTCGGAGGCAGTAAGTGGTGGTTGCAAGAGGTCAAAATCCTGGGGCTGCCGCCGGGAACAGTGCAGTCCTTGTCCGAGGCGCCGTGCTGCCCGCTGCAGAGCGACTGGCACTCTGGAAACCACGCCAGCCACCCAGGCCCCCTGCGGCCGCCCCGTCCGCGCTGCTCCCGGCGGCTCCGGCTGTCCAGGAGCCCGCAGGGAGGGCTGCCTCTGCGGCGGAGCCGCGGCTTCCCGCCGGCCCGGATTCCCTCGGGAGCGCCCGGCCTTCGCTGCGGCGCCCTGGCTCTCACTCACCACGATGGCACCAGCGAAGGGCTGGGCACGCGGGAGGGGGACACAGGGACGTTCGGCCTGTCCCTCCATCCCTCCTCGTGGCCGGAGCCAGGTGGGAGCTGGCTAGGAGGAGGAAGAGGAAGGATGTTTTCCACGCTTTACCCAGCACCAGCCACCGCCTTCCGGCTGTGAGGCAGGAGGTTGAGGTGGGTAAGATTGGCTATTATGGTAAATTATACTTATATATATCATTTTAGTGTATATTTTGTATATGAAATACAAGCTGTTTAGTTTTTTATAAATATATATATGCAAACTTCATAAACATAGAAAAAGATATAAAGCTATGATGTCTATATAGATATCTAGATTTATATAGAAAATATATAATACAGATCTCCTAAACATACTAAATAGATGTAGATATATCTGCAGTCTACATCCTATATATATATAGTGTGTATATATATAGTATATAGTATATATAGTATCTATATAGCATTTATATATATATAGTGTGTGTGTGTGTGTGTATATATATAATATATATATATGTTCTAGATAATTCCCAAATATGTACTATCTGTCTCTCTCTCTCTAGGAATATGTAGAGCTATATTAGACATATAGCTTGAATTAATAGCTGCATCAGATACATATCTATATAGCTAGGTCTACATGTAACTGTAGATATAGCTCATTTTTATGTATATCGAAAGAATATGTGTAATTTTTAACAATGTCAGCTAATATATATTTGCACATGTTTAGTATCTAATATATAGACTATACACGTACACCTTACATTTTTTTAGGTGTGAATGTAAACTATAGATCTAATATATACTGTACTATAGATCTAATATATACTGTATGTATATATACTTATACCATGTATAGAGAGGTATATATAAGCTGTATCTTATTACGTCATATATATGTAAGTACTAGCTTATATTTGATACCCAATGCATAAAATATATTATTGTAAGCTATAGGTGTTAATGTAAACCAGGTATTTGTGTTAATAGGGCGACACTTTTTATTGTATAACAAAATGACACGTTGGCGGCTGGGCGGGAGCCCCACGGCCACCGCTGAGTGCTGAGAACTGCCGAGGTTGTGACAGGTGTGGCAGGCGGGGGCTGCTATTGTAGCACTCCTGCATGGGGAGTGCTAGAGATGAGCGTAGTTTGTGGAAACTTTAATAGCTCTGGCTGAATTTATACTATATATATATAAGAGCCAAATACTTGGCTGTATCAATGAGAGCATCCAGCTCGGTTTGGTTTGGCCTCTTCTATTTCAGTTCTTTATATTGATCTGAAATGACGGGTTTTTCTTTCAGAAATATTCATCTTTCCATGCAGCCTTTCCCCTTCCCGGGCACCAAGCAATCTGCACCCAGTCCGAGGTGAAGGCTTCGTAGGAGCCTTTGGCCCAACTCCTCTGCCTCCTGCACAGCGACCAGCGCGAGAGCGGCGCCAGGATAGACACAGCACCGCCCTCTTGTCTTTTACAACGGGGTTTATTCTACAGGGCTCTTAAACGACATTCAGAAACATTTACAAAAATGTGCTATAGATTTTTTTTTTTTTTTTTAATACCGAGACTCAGAAGTTCACATTCTGAAAGGACAGGCGTACTTTTAAGACACACACGCAAATACTTGTAACTTCCGAATACAAAATTTTAAGGGCGTATTGAGTTATAAACAAACTTAAAAAAAAAAAAAAGAAAAAAAAGACGGGGGGGCACAGCCACCGAGGGCGCTCGTGGCTCTCTCGTGGGTGCTACCAGATGGTGAGAGTGGCGAAATCCAGCCCGGACTCGGGCAGGGTGATTCCCCCCGAGGACGTGGTGCCCCTCGGCCTCAATGGGCAAAACGAGACACGCTGGGAGAGCTCAGCATTGCACCTTTCTGATGCTGTCTGATTTAATGCACTCAGCAGCCCCCTAAAAATCAGGGGGGCTCAGGCTGCTAGAAGCTCCCTTGTGGGAGCAGAATTAAAGTTTGGGACCAGATGTTCGTGGTCACATCCTGGGGGATTCTAGAAACGCTACTGAAAAGACCCAGGGATTTAAAATCTGGTCAGCGGGGAGCAATGAAAAGAAAATGAAGGCACTGAAGCCATGCAAAAACTGAAGCCATGCCAGGGACCAAACCACTGTTTACACCACGATGAGAAACGTACACAAAGCTTCGCTCCTCAGCAAAACCAGCGCGCGTGGGTCTCGCACGCGCCGAGCCCTCCAGCTTTTAATTGTGGCAGTGATCAGGATGTGGGCCTTGCCACAGCTCCTGCCCAGGGAAATCGTAGGAGTTTTAAGTCAAGAATTTGTGAAAGTGGAGGAACAGCCTTCAATAGTCTCCCAGGCCCAAGAGCTTGGGGTGAAGTGTGCCGCGACGGCCCCGGTTCCCAGTGCCCACGTGCTCCGTCCGCGGCGGCTTCGGAGCCGCGCGTGCTCCCTCCAGCCGCAGAGCAGCAGGGCTTTCACATGGTGCCTCGGGCTGCAGCGGCAGCCACGCAAAAAAAGAAGGGGGGGAAAAAAAAAAAAGCCAACGGTGCGGTTTTGAACCCCCTGGAGCTAAGGATTTGGAGCGGTGACAGAGCCAAGCGCGGCCGCGCGAGCTGCTGGGACACGTCCTGCTCTCGGCACGGTGCCTCTGCCTGCAGCTGAGCTGCTCTCCCCCTGAGGATGGCCTTGAAGTCAGGGAGATGATTTGAAGCCCTTTATGGATTTCAGTTGTGACGACCCTGCCCCAGTTAACCAGGGGAGCTACAATATAAAACATTTCCTCCTGGGGCTGTGGTGGTGGCTGATATGTAGTGAGTGGTACAATAAATAGGCAGTGCCTGGATTCCCAGGGGGACATGGCCAAGGAGAGGCTGGACACGGCACTGCATGATGCACCCGTGCTCTCCAACGTGGACAAAAAGGGAATGAGGGGCATGCGGGATCCTATGTACAACCCGCAGGCAGTGCGGATTTTGGGAATAAAGTTCTGCTTGGCGCCATGAACCACCACAGCTGCCCGGGGCCCTCTGCAGCTCCCGGTTTGCAACGAGCGGGATCCACATGGGGAAAAGCAAGGCAAGGTGGGGGCTGCGGCCCTGGCGAGTGCCCGCTCGTCCTTAAGCGCGCGCTGACAGCTGCAGCGCGCTCCACGGTGCGTGCCGGCGCGTGGGAGCGCAGCGGAAAAGCAGGACCTACAAAGATTACAGTGTGACCTGCTGAGATTTTATTCATTCTGGTGCCAGGCTAGAGCGGCGGTTGCTCCTTGGAAGCAGCTGCCTCCGGTATCTCCTCTGGAGCTGCGCTGGGAAGGGACCGGCTCACTCGGCTGGGACCTGCAAGGGACATGGAGGGGGCCGGCCGGACACCGGGGAGGCTCAACATGCCCTGCCTGCCGCCGGCTTTAAAAAGGTGTTTATCAGCTGTAAACTCTGTTGTGACACACAGAAAACTGGGAGAAGGACGAGGCGCTCGATCAATGTTGAATCTTGGTGAGAGTTCTCCATAGAAAAACAGTTAGAGGAAAAACAAATGAGGCTTTGAAATCAAAACTGCCCCCAAAAAAAAGCATTTCTGCTAGTTAAGAGCATTTAACTAGAAGAATTTTTTTTTCCTTTACAAACATAGTGCATCTGCAATCATTGAGAATTACAGTCCGTTTAGAAAAGGGCCTGTGCTTAGGCTATCGAGGAGCTGCTGGTGGCAATAGTGTATCTAGGTGTGCGTGTGTCAGAGTGGAGGCCCGGGCGTGCTCAGATGTGCGCTTCGGAGGCCGGGCAGCCCGGGAGCAGCTCTCCGTTCATGACCGTCTCTGAAACCAGCATCTTGTCTTTGCCCGGATCCAGCCGCTGCTTCTTGAGCATCTGCTGATGAACCAGGGGCACGATGGCTAGCACCAAGCCTCCGATGATGGGGGGAACTCCAGCAAAATAGAAGGCAATGTGGTAATTCCCAAAATAGTCTTTGAGGTATCCTGAAAGAGAAGAGCAACACTGATTACAGCCACATCAGTCTAACCACTAGCTCGTCCCCTGTGTCAAGGGAGGACCTCAGCTCTCCAGCTCTGCTCACCAGGCTTGAGGAGACTTGGATTTTAAAGCATTTCTGTTTCAGACTTCTCCTTGGGCTCCCCGATTTAACAGACGTGGGCTGACCCCATGTTGTGGCCAGGGCAGAGCAAAATCAGATGTATTTTGCACAATCCTGTAAGCAGGTTGTGATAGTGCCAGGCAATCGAATGTTTTGGGTGGCACCTCTGAGGGCTTTGACAGGCACCAGGTGCTTAGCGGAAGACGGCACGAGCTGCTCCTAAGTCCAGGGACACTTTGTCCCTTTTGGGGTGTAATAGGAAAAATACGTGCTGCTTATTACAGACTATAACAGAGCCCTTGAAAACCAATGCACTCTGCACTTGCTAGTTCAGCAAGTTCTCACACAGCTTGGCATCTGTGGAGAGTCACACGTTACTGCTCCTCGACACTGGAAAATCTCTGCGAGTTTCTCAAGCTTGCTTGGGAACAGAGCCTGTGCACCGGGCCCCTTCCTCGGCTCCCGCGCCGGGGGAGTCCGACGCCGCATGTTCTGCAGCACCAGCGTAACAGAGCCACTGCCCCAGCCTCCTCACGATGGCACTGAGCCCCACACTGGCTGCCAGAATCACTAAGATCAAACGTGCTTAAACATTTTTAGCTTCACTATTTATTTCCGTTGCAGATGTTCTGCTGTTTGAGCGCCAGTTTCTGCAAAGTGCTGGCTTTTAAGGACAGGCGGGTTATTCGTGTGCACCCGCATGAACACGGGCCTTCGCAAGACTTGCGCTCAGGTGTCTCCGTCTCTAACTCAGTAATCCAGAGCCTGAATTCATCAGTCTTCAGGTCTCGCATTATACAGGACTTCCAAAAAGCACTAATCTTTTTGTGACATGTTACTGCAAGTACCTATTCAGTATTTTTCTTTTTTTCTGTACTGTCCACACTACATTTTCTCCTCTGCTCAAGAAATTCCCTGCATGCCATTCCATGCTGTTTTGGGAATGAATCATTGCCTCCTGATTTTTAGCTTATCTTCCAGGGAAATTAGCTTATGTGCTCATAGTGCTTTTGGGCCTGTCTTGCTGCTCCCTCACCAAAACGTCGGCCCAGGTGAAAGCAGCTACTAGTGTTGGCTCCCTCCCCATAGCTGGGTCCAAGACAGACACCAAAGGCGCTACCCACCTGCTATTGGCGGACCAGCAGTCATGGGCACGGCCATGAGGCCCATGAGGTACCCTATGGCCTGGGATGCCTGCATGGGCCCCACCAGCTCGAAGGCTATGGGGGCCATGATGGTGGTGAATAACCCGTCGCAGAGGCCGAGGAAGAGGCAGATGACGATGACGCCCTCGAAGCCTCGGCACTGGGGGATCATCATGCACATGAGGCCCAACAGCACAAAGGACGCAACCTGGAGAGACAAAAGCAGGAATGGTCGTTAGGTGTCTGCCGGGAAGGATGAGCTCAGGGTGTCCAAGGGCTGCAGGATATCGGGGAGGGCTAAGAGGAAGCTGTTCTGCACTTTCCTTTCAGTGGCTTGAGGGTGTTTCATCTTAAAAGGAGAAGATGAGGTTCTTTTGGGCAGGTAGCACAAATACTTCAGGAGAAACAAGTCCTCAGCCTTGCAGCTACAGTCCTCAGCTGATGCTCGGGCCCCACCAGGCACCACAGAGAGACGTGCGGCTGCTCTGGGCATTGCTGTGACTTGGATGGCTCGTTCGCTGCCTGGTTCTTTTCCCTGCTCCCCTTCCAGCCATGTCTTTCCAGCCCTCCCCACCACTCTCCACCCTTCACTTTCGTCCTGTGCTGAAAAGTTCCTAAATGACTGAAGGCCTTAAACATAGTGAAGAGCACATTTAATCCCAACATTTAATCAGTAGGGGGTGGATTTTTTTTATGGTGCTTCAATTGGAGCAGATTTTTATTCAAAACATCCGGCCACTAAAATAAGCTCAGGCATCTTGAACAGGAGCAGAAAAGCCAAATCTGCTTGTTTACACAGGTGATGCTACAAGATCCAGGAATAGAAGATCCACCCAGCACATCCCTAGAACAAGTGAGACGTTTGTGGGAACAAAGATGAGATTATTCAAGGACAACTTAGCCTCTGAGCACAACCCCGGCGTTGGGAACATCTCCCAGCACAGAGGCCCTCCTTCCAGAGAGGAGTTCCAAGGGAGGACATTATTGCTCATTGCCCCGGTCATCTTTTCACCCCTTGGGATCTCTGCCAGGACCACAGGACTTTGCTTTTATGCTTTCTGCTTCTTGGAAATGCAAAGCTCCAAACCCATAGAAACTCTTTGATTTGAATTACGGCAGGACTAGCATTTCTTCATCTGAACCAGAGAAAGGCTTTAATGCTGCTGAGTTTCTCTTTCCTGACCCAGGGCTTCTAAGGCCTCTTCTTCCCCAGGGAAAGAGCCAGACAGTTGCAAGAGCTGCTTCAGCAATTCATCAAGAGCAAAACTATGCTTTAAATGATGGCAGTACTGAACAGGTCAACTACATGACCACATTCTCTAAGTCCAGCAACGCCACCATCAACCCTCTGCTCTTGTCTCAGACAAGTCCTTTAAGAAGGACCTGTTAAGAAGCCTTAAGAAAGATTATCTTCTGGATTATCTGCTAGACTTCAGCAGTCTGTTTATCAAAACCAAAAGAAGGTGAGAGGGTGTCTAGTAGTTAGGGAAAGAGTCAGAACTTGAGTCTTCTACTGCTGAATCGATATTGTCACCTGTAACTTGATGTCAAGGGTGTAACTCTGTTTCTCCTCCTGTAACACATTTTGGTCCCTCATAGCCTATGAGGGTGTTAGCTAGTGATAGGCAAAGATCTGTCATCAACAGTTCCTAAGATGAGTGAGTGCCCCAAGCAGCTGATCTACAGTAGTTAGCATGGAGCTACATGAAGGATCAAGCAGAACTTACTTGCAAATAAATCTTCTTTAGTCCAGGAATGCAGTCACCAATCCGGCCTGAAACCAAGCGACCAAGCCCTGAAGTGGCTCCAAGGCAAACCAAGAGAATCCAGTCATTTTTGTTTTCCTTAAATTCCTTCTCCACATATTTTATCTAGGATGAAGGGAAAGAAATAAAGATATTAACCTTCCCTGCGTTAGTTCATCTCACACACCTCAAATGGATGAGCTGGAAGGACCTTAAGCAAAGATTTTTTTGGAAGGAGCACACACTTCTAAATGCTGAGCATGTGTGTGGGTTTTTGTCAGAGGAATCGCTGCTCTTCAGGATGGCCGCGATGCTGAGGCCCATGCCATGCTGACGTGAGCTCACCTCATCCATGCGTTGCAAACCCAAAGGCCTATGACTCCGCGTCCCTCCTCTCTCATTACTGATCCTCCCCGGCAGTTGAGTGTGGCAGAAACGCTGCCACCTCGTCCATGGAGTCATCTGAGTCCAGCAGTGGCAAGCAATTGCTCAACAGCCACTTGGTGCAGAGGTTGTTTGGAGGTAGCAAGCAGCATGGTCCTCTGCAGGAACATTCAAAGGCCATCTCCCCTGTCACTATTCCTATTTGTAAGAAGTGCCTGCAGCATTGTCTTAATTTCAAGGCTTTTGGCTGCTCTGTCCCCACTGGTTCTCTCTTCCTGCCCTTCTCCAGCTTCCTACCTGCTCATCGTGCTCTCCTCTCTTCACAAGAAGGAGCCCTGTCACTCGGGGCAAAGGGACCTCCCTCCCCTTCCAGCCCCGACAGTGCTCTTACCAGGTGCAGGTAAGGTACAAGGTATCCCAACACAGCAGTAGCAATCCCAAAGGCCCAAATCCGATAGGTCTTTCTCCGGAAAACCCTCAGGTTGAAATACTTGCGCATCTGAGACCAGCACTGCTGCTTCATGCTCCGGCTGACCACCTTATCTTGCCCATCGTGCTGAGAGTCACTAGAAGGTGGCAAGATGGGCCGATAGGTCAGGGACAAGAATATCTGGATGAACATAAAGGCACTGAGTACTTGGAAAGTGTGTGCCAGCCCAATGGCCTTCCCAACTGTCTTCAAGAAGAAGGGGAGGGAGACGGAGAAGAGGCAGCTGCCACCGGCCACGATGCCATTGGCCAAGCCCAGGCGGCGTTTGAAGTAGTGACCCAGGATAACCAACGAGGGTTGGAAGGCGAAGGAGCTGCCGCAGCCGAAGAGGATCCCGTATGTGAAATAACGGACTTCGAGAGACCTAGCAGAAAAAAAGAGAGGCACGTAGCTGTGTTACACGGGGGCAAGCAGACTCTGCCACGCAGTCTAGCCGAGCCGCGGGTCAGGACCCAGGGCTCGCATACCATGAGCACTGCGCAGACAGCCCAGTCTTGAGGAGCTTATTCCCCAGACAAAGCAAGGATTATCCTCATTTCACAGCTGGCATGTTAAATCTCAGAGAAAATGGAGTCTAGCCGGGAGAGCTTTCGGCAGTGTGGCGGGCAGAAGGCAGCAGCCAGCTACGCTCCTTGGGAACGCTACCCAATTCGAGCATTTTTTTAAATCACAGTAAAAAAGCTTAAATAAGGCAGGAAGGATGTATTATTTTTAGCTAGAAATCCATTTTTTTTCCACTGAAACAACTAATTGGAAACACTCTGCAGCCAGTGTTTAAATGGAGAAGGCACCAACCTCACTGATTATTAGGCACTTAGGATGAGAACACCGTGTTTCCATCCAAATTCCAGGCTAGTTAATTATGTCCTTCTCAGAGCAACTTCAGAAGTTTCCATTAGATGTTTAATGGGTTTCATTTTTACCTTACAGAAGGGAGTGCATCTGAGGAGCGAGTGAAGTGGCTGCTCTGCAGAGCGTGTGTAAAGCACTTGAGCCCCTTCGGAAGGAGCCGTTTCTCTGTTGTTGACCAGCTTTTCCCAGCAGCAGCAGCTAAGCACGGAGCCTGAAGTTAGGCAGTGCAAATAACCTCTTGAGTTCCAGCAGGTTTCTCTGCAGAAAAAGGATTTTGCCTGCCTTTGCACAACACATTCAGCTGCCAAAATCTGCTGCCAGAATGCTGCATGTGAGAAGAGCGCAATGGAAACACCTGGACTATTAACTGACCTGAAGATGCTGCAGGGACTGGGTCCTGCTAATTCCAAGACTCAAAGTTGCTTGCATAAAAGACTAAACACCTTCCCCAGAGCAAGTGAGACGTTGAGAAAATGCTTATGAGCGCATCATTTATTCCACTACGAGCTGGTCTCTTTAGCCAGCTGAGCTGCAAGCCGAACGTGAGCACTGCACCATACTGCTCGAGGAGGACCGACTGCCACGAAAGGCAATTTCTAGCTAGTCCAGGGCTCAGCTCCATCAGAAAAACCCTGTGCCAGAAGTTAAGCGAGACGGGGGGGATTGTGCAGGCTGCTCGGACAGCCGTCCCTGGCAGAGCCCCGAAGGACGTCGTGGGTGCCAGGCACTGACCCGCTTACTGGAGGCTGTGGACGCCGCAGGGCTCCTGGCCACCCATGCACCAGTCCCGGTGATCCCAGCTATATCACACCAGCTTTCAGGACTGCGCTTAATCTTACATTTTGGATAAGGGGAGGCAAATGCCACGGGTCCCATTTGCTCCATGTTGGCATTAAGACCTTCCTGCAACAGGCCACAGAAGTGGGGGCTTGGTCCAGTCCTTTTTCTTAGCCAGGGTTTCCCGTCCTGTTGGTTGGGAATGAGCCAGCTGCTCACTGTGACCTGATGGGAAGCGCGGCGGCATCTCCGTGGGATAATGAGGTCGCCGTCCAACGGCTGCCTCTCTCTCCCAGCACGCCTGAAACGGCTCCGGCTCAGCCCTGCTGACCGAGCCTCTGGGGTCTTTTCCCACGGCAGGACATCCTTTGTGGTGTGGCACAAAGACGGGAAGGGCACCTCAGGAACCCTCTTGAGGGCAATGGGGAAGTTCAGCCACGTGCCGAAGTCTCGCACGCCACAGCTGCAGGAAAGGCCGAGCGTGCGGTGAGGAGCAAGGGTGAAGGAGGTGCAGGAAGCAAGAGAGAGCTGTTCTGGTGAAAAATCCTGTGCATTATTAACACCGAAAGATGGAAGGAGGCCAGAGTGGTAACTCTGCTGCAGAGGCGGAGAGCCGAGGAGAGGTGCCCGCTGCTGGAGGCCCGTGCATGGCCCTCGGCGTGGCGGGAAGCAAAGCGGGAGGTGAGCTGTCTGGGGGCTCGCGGGTGGCACGTGGCCCCCCTACCGCCAGCCCCGTCGTGGAGCTCCTGTTTAACCGGCTCTGGGGCTGCTCTGTCTTGGCAGAGGTGAGAAGAGCTTGGCGGCTGCTCCAGGAGCCCTTCGACGGCTCAGACGATGCGGCTGAAACACAGTGACATCTCAGGGAAGAAGGAGAAATTGGGCTGGGGAAGATGAAGCAGAAGAAGGGCTAATTATTCCCTGCCACAAAACTCATACTAGTCCTCAGAGAGGCCAGGGGAGGGTTTGAGGCACCCAGGAGACGTGATCGACAACAGTCTGCCAAACTAGCCAGCACTTCCACTGCTGTCCTTCTCTGCCTTCAAGCTAAAACGTCCCTCTCCAAACCAGCAGGAAAGGGAAGCGCGAACCCAGCAGACACCCTTCAGAGCAGCTGCAGCCCCGGCTGGCTAGCAGTGCACCAAAGCGCCCTGAAAGGCGCCTAGCGAAGGCCGGAAAGGAAGGATAAGCCGCTTTGCTCCTCTTGCTGCCAAGCTGCATGCCAGCTTCCCGGCTGCGACAAATCCAGAGAACCCCAGGCTTCTCCTGGTCTCTGCTTTTCAGCATGGCCTGTTTATTTAGTGTTTTCCATATGGAGCTCCCAGCATTTTGTGAGCAGGAGGCTCACACTGCCACAGAAATGGGCTGCCAAGACCAAGTGCCCCCCGAGTGAGCTTGGCCAGGCAAAGCTGGGGCAGAAGCAAGCGGTGACATGAAGGATGACAAGAGCCACCTCAAGCCTGGGCCGATGAAGGAGGGCGTTTGGAGGTCAATGTGCTGCATGATCTTTAGGACTTCTACAACAGAGCTAGACTCGGCTTTTTGAGGTCTAGAGCCAGGTGTTTAGGCCAACCTGTGTGCTTGCTGCAACGCCTGCTCTGTGTACATCACCCTCCCCGCCTGAGGCTGTGCAGGGTTTGTGACAGCAACCTGAACAGGCCTCCTGGCTGCTGTGTGCAAGCGGGAACATCTAGCGCCAAACCTGGGGCCTGGGCTTCATGATGCAGATGGAGCAGCCCCATTGCTTGTCTGCCGATCCTCAGCTTCGCCCAAGGCAGCTCAAGAGAAAGTCTTCCCTTCCTGAGGTACAGCTGCAAAGGGCTTTCATTCCTCTCTTAAAAGGCAGCCAAAGGAATTTCAGCTAGGAGCAAGAGAGCAGGAAATACGGATTTCAGCTCTGAAGTTCTCCTGGAAATTATATTTTCTCTGCACGCATTTTTTTTTGTAAGCCCAACGCAACAATCCACTGGCAGCGCTGTGGTCTCAAGAGAGCTTTTCCCTCGCACGAACACTTTACAATAGGGGGAAAAAAGACTCAAAGTTTTGTTGATTAGAGGGAAAGAAAGATTAGGAGGGAACTGCTCCGCATGTTGATCCTGCGTGCTACCAGGGGGTTCAGAGGCTCTTTCCCACAGGATTGAGCAGACTTTCTCCAACTACTGTTATATTTCTAAATACAAAGGGCCACCATTTGTGGAGTTAGTGCGAGGGCTGCTTTCTTCCAGGCAGCTGCTCATGCTGTTGAGAGAGAGGGCCAGAGCATCACCAAAAAGGTCAACTAAGGCAAAGCCACACGAGCTTTCTGCTGTCCTTGGTCAGTGAGGGGTTTTGCTGGGACATGGATGCCCTCTACCCCAGGGACTGGGGAGCAACGAGTTATTTATAATGATTACAAGGCTCGGTGACACTGCTGTGCCCATACAGGGTTGCTAAAGCTCTTCCCGCGTCATGCTTCTCCGTGCCAGGAGCTCCTCGGCAGGGAGCAGCCGGGAGCCACATCACATTGCGGAGCCTCCAGAGCAGCCTCCACCCTCGCCCGTAACAGCGGGGCCTCCCGTAGCCCCATGGAGACGGCTCTTGGCACGCTGCAGCCCGCCGGACCCTCCTGCTGCTTTGGGAATGGCACGCGCACGCACATCTCCGCAGGAACCCGGGGCTGGGTCAAGCTCGAGGGTTTCATCAGATGTTGGTCTTCAGGGTAAAAGTCCCCCTTGCGCTGAGCTGGTTCTCATTAGAAGCCAGCAGTGGAGGCCGACCATCATGTGGCCGAGCGGCAGGCAGCCCATGCCTCCTGCATGACAAAACTCCCCAGAGATGTCTCCTCTCCCAGCACGAAGCGTTTGAAGGCCTCCTCAGCCATCGCCGGAGGCTGGCCTCGCCGGCGCCAGCAGCCAGCCTGGCACGGAGGCAGCTCCGGGCGGTGCGCAGCCCAGTCGTCCTCTTTGGAACAAGTGTGTGTGCTTTCTTGAAAAAAAAACCCACTTCTGGGAGCATTTTAATTAAAACAATATTGATTTCAACTGAAATCCAACTGCTGGCAATGTTTCTACTCAGGCAAGCTTGGGCAGATGATGCTTGGGAAGATGTCTCCACAGTGCCCAAGTACAGAGCTCTTGAGACTACATCTAAGGAGAGACACATGGGATGAGGACACCGAAGTGACCTTTTTTGCCTTCCTACAGATGCAGATGTGCTGGGTTGGGAAAACTATCAATCACACCAGATCAGGTGGATCTACCATCAAAATGTGCGTTGCTGACAGGCTGCCAAGGGAAAAGTATGGGAAAGGACCCGCCATGGAAAATATGGAGCAGCAACCGTTCTATGCTGTGTCAGAAACAGCTGGCTTTGGAGCCAGGGCTAGCCTGGGAACAGCACAGACTGCTCCAAATCCCATCTATGCTCCTGATTTCCAGGCTCCTGCACATGGAAACTTTTGGCCTCCTTTCAGCACATTGCATCTTAGTGAGCACCATTAACTCTGGCCAGGTGTAACCAGTCAAATATCACTTCCAATTGTATTTTACTTTCAGTACGGAGTGTAAAGTTGCTTGCAAAGGACAATTTTCCCCAAGTGTCTCTTTGGAGTAGCCTGTGAGTGGCATGCCAGCTTCTTGCTGCCTGTCTTCAAGATCAAATGATGGAGGTGGAAATTTAAGAGCACATGAGCAGAGAAGCTCCCAAAAGCCAAAATTGTGTAAAGCAAAGTTCCTCATTTAGGTAAAGTTAATTCCCTTGTTATTCAAGGACAAAAGAGCAACTCAGGAGTGAGACCTGCTGTGTGCATACAGGCTGCACATGGGCTGCAGTGATGCCAGGAGACCTCTCAGCTAGATTGAAAACACCTGATCTGCACCAAAAGGCAGCAACAATGTGTTTTTTAGCAGGGGATTTGGGGAGAACAAGCAAAAAGAGCCACATGCCAAAGGCCAGTGTGACCTTCCAGCCCAGCAACCGGCAGCCTTACTTGGTGAACGAACTGGAGAGGAGTCCGGTGAAAGCAATGGCAGCTCCTGAGGCTGCTGTTGTCCTACAGCCGATCCGGTCTGTGAAGATGCTCACGATGGGGGAGCAGAAAAAGATCATCCCCATGGCCAAGGCACCGACCCATGCTGGGAAGAGGGAGAGAGAGAGAGAGAGAAGAAACACGAAGGTCAGGATTGTTTAATGAACATGTGCCGACTAGAGAAAAAGCAGAGCACAAAGCAAATCAGGGACAGATTCCAGCTGTGGAAGTGGTCTCAGAAGAAAGGCAGACCCATTATACACTTAATTAACAATAGAATTCATAAATTAGCCCGTTAATGCTTTGTTCCTTGCCGGTGGCAGCAAGGACTACACCCAATCGTAGTGAGGCTTAGTGCCTTTATCTGGGCATTTTTGCTTTTATTCCCCTCTATGGGGGTCCCTATGTGTCCTAGGAAAGGAGCTCCGCCTGCAGCTCCTTGTTCTGGTTGCCCTTGCAGCCTGGATAATGACATCTCCAGTGATGTTCTTCCTAAACATGAGATGGCCAAGAGCACTCATGGATTCAGAGCACCCTTTGCCCACCTTTTGGCTACCAGGAGCTCCATAGCCTGAGTTACGATGCTGTGTTTTTAGGCACCACAATTATCCACAACTGCTCTCCACTCCCTGGAGAGCCAGGATTTCTTACCCTTCCCCATTTGCCACAAGGCTTTTCCTTACAATGCTGAGTGTGGTTTTCTTCATTGCAGTGCTGTTCCCTAAGACACTAATAGGACATATGCAGAGCTGAACTAGTAAGCCTTATTAATTAAATGGCAATGCTGTAAACAACACACACTAGCAAGCAGCTCACGATGCTCAAGTGATGGGACCTGGACGTCATCAAGAAATGAAAACCAGAGAAATGGCAAGGCTTAAAAGGACAAGGTCCAAGCCCTAACAAGAGCAACTGGCACGGTCCAGAAGTTAAAAAAAAGAAAGCCACCACAGTCATGGGAAGGGACAACCCTCCCTGATTGATGTCTCACCACTACTACGTTCTTTAAACTGCATTCAGAAAGCTCACGGAGGCCCACAAAGCTACCTCAGGTTAAATTACATCCCCGGCTCTGTTGGGTGATATCCAGGCAGGAACATGACCTCATGTCTCCTTTCTTACTTCTGGAGAAAGCCACTGTCGGTCTCTCTGCCTTTTTAAAGAAACTTTAATTGCTATAAGACCAGTGCAGCCCTCACTCTTCTCCCTGCCCTCCTCTTCATGGTTCCTTAAACTCCTTTCTACAGGAAAGGCAGGCTTTCAAGAAGAGCAATGTGGTAAACAAAAATCTGTCTGCAAGCTCCGAGGAGAAGAAAACTGGGAATGCAGAGCGGGAGGTGTTAGGGCTTGACCAAGCGAGGTTTTCTCTTCAGGGTGTAGGGCTCGGAGAAAGGCAGCAGAGATGGATGGATGAGGAAGGAAGAGCCAACATTCTGAAACAGAATGATGGCCACCAAGCCATGGTGGGAGGAGAACTACAGAGTACTGAGTGGTGAGATAGTGAGGGTTGAGGAGTATCTCTCAATGTCCAAGAAGCACTTGATACTGCACTCTACGCCACTGAGACACAGATGGCCTTTTCACATGAGGAGGAGGACAAAGGTCCAGTTGGGTCAGTGCTGGAGGCTCCATTTCACAGGCAACAAGGCTGCAAAGCAAAGCATGGAGGAGATGATGCTTGGATCTGCTTGGTTCCCTTGCAAATGAGAACGACTACAGTCTCCTTGCACAATCCCACGCTAAATCCTCAGTTGCTGCCACACGACTCAGTCCTCAGCTCTGATGGAGTGCTGTGATCAGGATTGCTCCTCACCCTCCCTCGGTGCCTCAGCTACCGCATGCACGTGGGCTGCTCTCCCTGCAAACACAACAGCTCCTGACTTCCCAGGCACTGCGAGGAATGAGCGACTCCGTACTGGAGGAAAAAGCTGCCTGATCCCACACAGATGAGCTACAAACGGGCAGGCAGGGCAGCCTAGCAGAGCCAGGCTTTCCAGGGAAGTGCCACCAGACAAAGATCTTCCTCACCCCCGGCTCCTTCCTCCCTCCTGCCCCCATGTATCTCGATGGTATCATGTTTTAGCCTCTGCAAGATGCGGTTCTGCAGCCTTAAGTATTTCCCTAGACGTCACCTGTGGGGATCGTTCCCCCGACCCGGGCAGTTTGACGAGCAGTGTGGAGCAGGGACCAATGTGGGCCCCTTGAGCCACCTCTGCAGACCGGCCTGTGCAGTGCAGCGCCCGCGGCCTGCGGTCAGAGCCTCCAGCCGCCTGCCCTCCACGTGTTGCCTCCTGCTGACAGATCGCTCTATAAATAAAAGTGCGGTGACCTCTGTGGCACAGCTCGTGTCTCGGTGCCCAGTGACCCCCGCCCAGGCTGTGCCACCAGCTCGCCGGGAAACGCGGGGTCCCAGCTGCCAAGCTGCGGCCACTTGTACCCAGACCAAGAGCTCTGCAAGCCCTTTCAGCCCCGCTCAGTAACAGCCTCCAGCAGCCGTGGGGTTGTCAGAAAACAGCCAGGTCCCTATTAAAAGAAAATCCCTGCTGCAGAATAGCCTCTGCAGCCTCTGCCTTTCAAAAGGGACCACACAAGGAAGCCCTCTCCAGCCTGGGAAGAACTCACCCTTCCAAATTCATTATAAGTTCTCAAGAACCCAATTTACCCTGAAGTAGTCCTTAATAAATTCCGACCGAAGTAAAAAAAGAAAAGCGGAGGCCTAGCTGGAACCTTTTGGGGCTCACTTGGATCCTGTCGCAACACAATATGAAATTAAAAGGAGAGAGGGAGAGGGAGCAGACCCCCTCTCTAGCTAATTTTCTTGGTTATAAACACAGTGCGCAGTGTAATGAAAGTCCTTCTAATAGGATTAGATGGCAGCGCTCCAAGGCGCCGTCCAAAACAACTACAAAAGGGGGTGAGGGGTGGGAGAAACGCCAGGATGGGAAAGGCTCATTAAATTGGATAATATACTTTCAGAAATGTTCCTTCTACTTCAGCCAAGGCAGTAAAATGCTCGATGGCCCCATCATGTTTGAAGTTTGTTATTTTTGGAAATTGCTTTAAGAAACACGGAAATAAAAGCATAAAGCAGGTATTAAATTTAAAGGGCCAGATTCTGATCTTAATAACCCAGAGATTTGCATGCAAATGAGCAGTATCAATCCCCGGCCCAAAAGGCACGTTCACCTGGGAGGGAATCAAAGCAAACCCAGTGTGAGCGGCACAGCGACGGGAAGCTGCTGCACATTGCAGGTTGCGAAGGGAGATAGCGCTCAATTAGACCCGGCAAACAACAAAAAAGATTCCCGTGGCAAATTGCTCTACCTTACAGAAACAACTCACCACAAGCAATGCATAAAAATAGTTCTCGGTAATAACACCGAGTTAAAATTGGTAAGAAAAACAGCCTCACTTCCAGAGCATGCTTTTGTCTCCGCATCCCAGCCAGCCCTCCCGACAGCCCGGGAAGCCGGGAGGCTGGTGGAGATCCAGCGCTCCGAGGCACGGAGCTGCGAGGAGCCTTCCTCCCCGGCTCCAGCACGAGGAAGCGGCCAAGGCCCAGCCCAGGCTCGGTGTTTTTCAGGGATGCTTGGAGATTTGCACCGAAATAACCCGCCAGCAGCGGGTTTCACAACTGCCCTCGTATTTTCTCTGGCGGGAAGCAGGACGCGGGAGCAGGGGGGAGTGGTGCCAGCGGAGCTGCAGAGAGGAAGGCTCTTGTATCTCCCCCAGAGTTCATTTTACCGCATTTCAGGGAGAGTCTAAAGGAGAGCAATGGTGAGAAATCACAGCTCAGAAGAAATCCGATTTCCTACGGCATTTAGCACCAAGCCCGCCCTGATAGTCATGGAGCCAGAGCCTCCAACCTGCGCTGAACACTAAAGGAATGCATTTTTGGAAATGTGCTTAACATGATATTCCAGTGTCTCTGAGCTTTCTTGGATCGCTGCTGATGCGGATGGCAATCTCCCTTCCTCGGGTGGGAACGCGCCGGGTTTAGTCAGCTGCCGTCACCACGTTGGGTTAGCAGCTCCCCAGACGCTGGAGAAGCTGGGACTCGAGTCAAAGCCCACGGGAAAGAAAAGGGGAATCTTGCTTCTGATTTCCATGGGTTTTTGGATGGGATTGTTAATTCCTAGCCCTGCCACACCTCAGAAATGCTCCGTGTGATAACCGCGCCGATACCCTTCGGCACACAAGCGCAAGCCCCCACAAGACGCCCGCGCCCTTATCAGCTGCACGGCGCGATCCAGCCCCGCCGCAGCGGCCTCCGAAGGGAAACCTGCGTTCGATCCAGCTCGGGGCTGGCCTGGGCTCCGCTCCAGCACGGGGCAGAAGCTGGACGCGAACCAGGTTCAGACTTGATGGAGTCTCAAGGTGCCGTGAGCCCAAACGCTCGCTGGAAGCTGGAGCGGAAGGGGCTCATGTCGGAGGCGGCGCTCAGCGGGACGAAGCCGCTCGCCGGCCACCAAGGTCCCGCCGCGAG
>VZSV01000011.1:4750878-4775995 GCA_013398735.1 Nothocercus julius | reverse complement strand
GCCGCCGGGCCCCGCGCCGCCCCGCGCCGCCGGGAGCGCCCGCTCAGCACCCGGCCTGCAGCCTCCCAAACAGCTAAGGAGAGCGCTGAGGGGGCGAAACGAGTTCATGAAGGTCTCCGGGCTGATCCCCCGGGGAGCCCGGTCACAAGGGCTGGCACGTGGGATGTCTCCGAGGAACGCCTTCTGCAAATACCAAACACTTCGGAAGACACTTTTTAGCTAAAAAGTCCCGCTTGCAGCACACACTGTTGGAGGGAGTGAAGGTGACTTATAATTTTTAAATAGTGATGCTGTAGCTGGCTCAAAGCGAGCTGCCACTTACAACTTGGCCTTCAACCTGGGCAGGAGGAAGACAGCGGCTGAGCATCTCCAAGGAGGGAGTGGATGGAGCAGGGAGATGGAGGCAGCGAGGCCAAGTTGAGCTCTCCTTTCCCTGGCCCCACTCGGTTGGGGCTCGCAGGAGTCAACGTTCTCAGTGCATCCATCCTTGGAGCAGAGAAGGCAGCTCCTGAAGAGCTGGGGCCGGCTCAGGGAGGAAGGCACTGCAGGACAGCACGTGCTTCTGCATGGCCTGCAGCGGCACTGCATCATGCGTCCTCAACGCAAGCAGTGCTTCCTTCCTCGAGAAATCCCTTGCAGATCCTGCACCCATCTTCACAGTTGCCCCGTGACATCTAGGTGGGTGGGTTTCAGCTGGGCCCTCAACGGAGGAGCCTGGTTTCGGAGGCCCTTCAGCCACCGTGTTGCCCCAGCTGGTGGGTGACACCAGTCCTGCGGATTGGTAGACATCCAGCAGTGGGACATTGGGACGTAGGGACTGGCATTATATGGGGACCCTAAAGGTCCTGTGAACACCAAGTTGGCGTCCCAACACATCAACATAGTGAGCGGCTACACAATGCAATGAGTTCATGGCACCAAGACGTTGGAGGTGATCAAAGAGCTTCAGTCCAGAGTGGACTCTGGCCAGACGCTTGACACGCTTTCCTTCCAACAAGGCAGTCTCCAAAAGATGCCAAGCTCCCTTCCCTGCCATTATCTGAGAACAGGTTTCTGGGAGTCAGAGAGCAAAACAAGCTGGGAACCAAAAACTGGAGTGAGGTAAGAAACAAAAGGGGAAAACGCAATCATTCCAAGACACAGATCCAAATTCCCTCTGGTATTCAGCTCATTGTTAAAGCTTTCAGAAAAACATCATTAAAAAGCATACCGTGAGGTACACGCAGTCTAGTCTATTTGTTCCTTTAAAAATTAATCTCCTGGGAGACAAAAGGAAGGGACGTCGTTCCTAGTGATGCAGTTTTCCCACTGACCCAAATTCCTCAGTCTGGACGGATCAAGGACCAGGAGGTGACTTCAGATCCGGCCCTGGTCCCACATAGGAAGTGTCTTCCCTTGTTTCCCTCCGTTTCTCCCCCTTGGGCGGCTTTGCTGGGAAGGGGCTGGAAGCCGGCAAGCACTGAGCTTTGCTCCAAGATGAGGCACCCACATCTGTTCAGCCACATCTTACCTCCAAGACAGCAAGTAAATTGTTATCTTGTGCCAGGGCTGGAAATGTTTTTCTGGGTAGGAGTAGGCATCTGGAGCCCTGCTGACTTACAGACCTCATCACACATCTCCAAGAGCCTTCCAGCCTTATTTGGTCCCCATTCCCTGGTAGCCCAGGAGCCAAAACAGCCTTGCAGGCTCTGTGAGGCAGAAGGTCACAAAACACCATGCAGTCAAAATGTAGCAGATGTTTTATCTTACTCCCTTACAAAATAATCTGCATCATTTTGTCGCTCACTCAAAGTAAATCTTAAGTTTCCCCTAACAGCTCAGTCTAACCCACTTGACATCCAGCATCAGCCAAGTCCGCTCTGGAGAAGATCTGTCAAGATGTGAATAAAGGCAGATGCAAAGTCATGGCTTAAGGAGGTCGCCACGGCACGTGGAAGGAAGAGAAATGTGCGGCAGCTGAGGAGCAGCTCCCGCAGAGCAGGCAGGCAGCCGGGTTTCCTCCGAAGGACAAGTGCTGTGGAGAAGGCAGCTCGCAAGCGCGCCGACATAGTCCACCTGGCTCCACTGCATTAGAGGACATACGAACTCATTAAGGATTTAGCAAGCCCCACTTGGTAACGTACAGCTTCAAAGCGACGACGTTGTTTATAAAGCTTTGCTAACTTCTTCCCCATCCTTTCCAATGGGCTCAGTAGCAAAACAACCTGGCCACTGTCACTGAAATAAAACAGATCATTCAGACCCAAACCCTGTCTTGCGTGCGCTGCCCCAGCTCAGCACAAGCTGGGACACCTCCTGCTGTCAAACTGACACGCAGCACACGTTCACAAAGGACATTGCTTCATCTGGCAGTGCAGAGACAAGAATATTTATCGGGGTTAATGGATTACCATTCATCAACGAAGCCATATTTACAGACCACACATGGTCCCTTCCCCTACTGCAGGGGCAGTTTAGCTGGAGTTGGATGACCTACTGCAAAGCAGCAAAGCCAGTGTACTCCACGTGACCCACCATACCAGGCTGACCACGCGTGCCGCCTCTGCCACGGTTAGGCCAAAGAGCCATGGGTCTTGAAGCTGAGGAGACCCTGCTCCTCATGACCATCCACCTCATTTCTATGTCAAGTTCAAATTTGCCGCAGCTCCGCTAGACTCAGGGTCACCAACAAGATCATCTGCATCCATGCTGGACTAACTTGTTTCCAGAAACTCCTGGCACCTTTTGCAATGCAGCTGGGCATCCATCCACTGAGTGACATTTCACCTATCACGGAGTTTTACAACTCAAATCTGTAACAAACTTCACTGTCTGTTTGATTTGCTGAGAAAAAGTAACAAAATCGCAAGCCAGCACAAGTCCAGGTGTGACATAAGACCTTTTCAGTGTCCTGTTCTTAGTGGTATTACAAGGGATGAAGGAAGAATGTGGAAGGCACAGGAGAAGGGTTAGCAGGATAAATTCTTTAGTTACCTTCATCACTGCACGGTCCCGAGACCAAGAATAATAAAGCAGAGAGCAGAATGTAAAGCATGTCCATCAAGTCTTTGCACAGAAGATTTCTAAAAATCAATTTGTGACTGTTTCCAGAGCCCAGAGCATTGGAACAAAAGAGGCTGGAAATGCACTAAGCCCTGCTATGCCTCTGGCAATATCACGTCTTTCCTCATCTGAGCTCTCCCTTCTGCCTTTTCCAAGGATGCAGGGAATATTAGGGTGCAGGGAATACGAGAGAGGTGACCCCAAGGTCCCCTCCCAGGCCTCGGCACTGCAGACAGGGATCATGCTGCCACAATAGCTGGTAGCTGAGCAAACTGCAGCGATTAAAACCCCGAGGCCTCCCTTCTGCTCCTCGCTGCCGGTGAGCGCTGCTCTGCCTCTCCCTGCTCTGCCTCTCCCTGCCGCACCAGCCATTTCAATCTCCTTTAACCGCTAAGCGAAGGATATCAGCTATATGTGAGAAAAAAGTCCCAATACTAGCAGCCCTGTGGCCATGTTAAGTAGAGACAGAGATAAATCTGTGGTTTTGCTTGGCAAGAAGCAGGCACAAAGTGTTTGCATGAGGTTTGTGCACTGAATATCTCCAAAATTCAGCCTAAGCCACATTTTGCATCATTTTATTCCAAAACCATAAAATTGAAGCCTAGTCAGGGCAAAACGGTGTTCAGGCCCATGTCTGAACTAAATTATGTCTTTCCCCTCCACAGCAAGGCTCCGGGAGGATGCATCAAAAGACATGATGTAAATATGGGAGGAGTATTTGTCCTTTGACTCCTGCCTGGCCTTCAATAATCCAGAGCCAGTCCAGAAATGCAAATCCTTGTGAAATTTATCCAAAAGCAATAAAACAGCATGTGCTCTGCAGATGAAAACCACCATATGCCCAAGTTGGGTTTTTATTCTGAGCACTTCTCTCAGCAGGCCGGGAAGCTTTTCTTCTCTGCATCTCCTGGTTTACAATTTTTGAGAAATGATTCACCTACCACATACTAAGGTTACCAAACAAATGGAACTTATGGTTGTAACAGCCTAAATTCAACACTGAATGGAGATTTCTACCACACGGCCATGAGAATACGTGGGCTCAGCGCCATCAACAGTTGCAAACGTCCTTCCATTATCCAGCCCCACCAGGTCTTTGGATATGTTGCTATTGCAGCCCCTCATGAAGTTTCTTCATCTAAGGGCTGCCTCCACTTGGAGCAAGTAACAGATTCCTCTGTGCCAGCTCTTCCCACGGCCAGCCCCCAGTGACCACCCATTTGAGTGGGAGCTCCTAGGTTTAACGGCTCTACAGATGCTTGTGTAAAAATACCTAGTGCCTAATGCAACTCCTGCCTAAATGGAACAGCAGATGCTCTTTAGTATGGAAGAAAATAACAAGTTCTGGAGGCTCAGCATGACCATAAGACCTCTGCCATCTGCACTTGTGCACTTGTGCTGCTCCCTCCAGCAAGAGGCCCTGGCCATCAAAACAAGCTCAATGGACTGTTTGGCCAATGCAAACAGCCCAGGGGTTTCTCTTGCAAGTGCGAGTTCCCTTCGTGGAGATAACAACGGACACAGCGCTTCTTGTATTCTTGTCAGAGGAAAGAGAAAATTGGTTAAAAGCAGGTTCTGCAAAGCCATTTACTGTGCTGTCAGATATCTCCCGCTACACCTCACCGAACCTGGCTGTTTCTTATCCAGCAATTTTATGAAAAACAGAAAAGTTCCACTTTAATTGGTGAAAATTCCCTCCTCCTACATGCGGAGCTCCAATCTGCAATTAGCCTTTCATGTCAAACGATGTTTATTCCTGATGGAGTTTATCTTGGCACAAACACTCGCTCTGAAATGTGCACACATTTGAAGGCTCAAGCCCTGCGTTTAATTCTCTAGCTGCTTGTTAATCCGCATTGTTCCCAAGCCCCTTTTCAAAACACACCCACAGCGAGAATAAAGATTTAAAAAAACAGAAAAAAGATCTTCCCGAGTCAGGAAGGGCAGTGGCGAGCGCTGAGCGCTGCTGGCCCCGTCCTGCAGACCCCGTCCCGCTCCCTCCAGCCTCCGAGCCCCTCGTACCGCACGCCTTCCAGGGCAGCTCACAGGAACGCCGCTGGCCAGTGCCATTAGCCTCCCTGCTGCCAAAAAGCAGGCACTTAACCCCCGTTCTTTCCATCTTTCACTTATTTCTAATATTTTTTCTGGCTCCTCAGATCTCTCCCTGAGGCCATTCAGTTCACCACCCCAGTGCAGACAAACCCCCCCCCTTATTCCTTCTGCTGGATTTTGATGGGCTGGGGAGATGAATCAGCTCATGGAGGGGGTCTGATGAGTGCCCAAACTATCCCAAAGCAAGCAGCAGCGTGGGGAGGACCACAGACCTCCCCACCCTCTGCTCACTCCACTTACCCTGAGCGAAGGAGGCAGAAGTGGAACTGCAGCCAAAGACTCTTGACTGCTGCCTTAATGTTTAGCATTTTACATGTGTTTGAGTTCCCATCACCCTCCCTAGCATGCAGGGAGGTGGCATGAGCATGTCACCTATGCAAGCAGACGTTTTTTCCCCATGGCAAACCCTACTAGACAAGTCCTGAGCAACCTGCTCTCAGCTGGTCCTACTTTAAGCAAGGGGCTGAACCAGCAGCCTCCAGAGCTCCTTCCAACCTACGCCATGCTGCAGTGCAGTGCCTTCCCCACCGAGCAGTCCCGGGCACCTTCACCAACCTGTGCATCACCAGAAGCAAACAGCAACCCTGATTCCTTCCAAGGGTCATATTGTCCGGTAAATTAAGAAAGAGCAGGAGTAGAAGGACCTTAAGAAAGTTCATAGACGAGGTGAGGTCAAGTGCTGCTCCAAAGTGTCAAGCTCAGTACCTTTGGTGATCACATTTCTACCAAGAGGGGAGTAGATAACATATCTCCCTTATGAAATGAAAGGGAAAGCAAAGCTTCTTCACTGTGCTCAGTGCAAACCTCGGCCGTACCTGCCTTGCTGCCCGTAAACTCACCGGAAGTGACCCGGACCTTTTTGCCATATGGAGACACGAGCACACATTGATCAGTGAATGGCCGTGGCTTCTGAACAAGACGCTTCCTTGTGCAATCACTTGCAGTTTGCAAAGTCCTTTAAGAAAGCTCAAGTTTCCTTTCCCTCCTGCCCTTTTGCTGCCCCTCAAAGTTTCCAGCTCCTCCTTTTTGGGAGCAAACAGTGAGCCCAGCTTTCCCTGGCCCTTTGGATGGGCCCTGCATTCCCCACGAGCTCAGCGCCACCCAACCGAGTGCGCCGCTCGGAGCAAGGCCGGACCAGCGATGCCTGGCGTGGTTCGGCTCGTCTCCTGGGCCAGCGTGCTGACTCAGCAGGGTGCACATTTCGGAGAAACGGCTCATGCAGCTGCAGGTCCCAGAGCTGACCATGCTTTGGCAATTATTAACTGCACTGCCTGACCCCATTACTCCCAACGGTCCGAGTCAGCAGTGTCCCCAGACATAGGCTGCTGCTTGTTTGAAATGTCAAGCCTTTAGAAAAGCCACGACCCGAGCAAACTTCACCACGCTTTGACTATGATTAACCTTTCTTCCTAGCGCCTGTGAAACAGCTCAGCAGTTACACCTAGCCGCTTCCCACGCAGTCTGGCCCCTACCCGCGTGTCACCCCCGGAGAAGCGCGGCCCTCCTCCCGCCCACGACAACGCCGTGGTGACACTCCTCGTGCATCATCTCTTCCAAATTGCCACCGTGGCCACCTGTAGAAGGTGGCAGACTGGTCTCCAGGTGCTGCAGCAGATGCCTGCACCACTGACACAACTGGGAGGGCGAGGTTCAGGAATTTGTTCCATTGCTTTACCTCCCATGTGGAAATCGCCTTTCTGCAAGGCATGGTCATTCATCCAAACCCTTGAATGCTTTCAGGCTGCCTGTGTAATCATGTTTTGTCCTAAAACATGCAGTGTTTCCTTTGCACAACATCCTAGGCCACAGAAGACAGTACAGAGCTCAGAAAGGTCGGAAAACCATTGGAAAAAATCCCCTGGGTAAAAGGCATCAAACAAGGCACCTCTGGAATTGCTGCAATAAGCAAAACCGACCCATTTGCAAACAGGGTGAGGATGATGCAACACGGCAGGATGGCGGCAGGCGCCAGCCCGGCTCGGCCAGGACACCCAACCAACCCCGGGCAGGCGCCAGCCGGGCCCGGCCCAGGACCAAGGCTGGAAAGCCAGGTTACAACGCCAGCTCCAGCCCCTGGGTCCCAGCAACGTCTTGGGCAAGCGGCCTCATGGACACTCATCTTGTAGAGCCTTAACGCAGGGCTGAGAGGAGCACTGCCCCTTTTGGGGGCACCTGAGCCCCTTGAGGAAAGGAGAATACCAGCGCCTTGGTTCTGGGAGCCCCTCGACACGTCTGCTGGGAGCCCTGGGTGCTGCACAGCAGATGTGGGAAGCTCACCTGCGCTCCAGCTCACTGCCAGCAAACCCACGCAAATCAGTTTTATAGCATTTCCCTGGAAAACAGCAGCTTTGCTTTCTTTGTGATACCCTGCCAGAAAGCAGAGGTCATGGCTTCCTTCCAGAACACATCAGAGAAAATGGCAAAGCAAAGCTGCATCTCCCAGGTCCTGGCTGAGCCAGGGCAATGAGAAATGGGCCTTGTTATGTTAAGGTCAGTGGTTCATCTCTCGGCCAGGTGCAGCATATGCTGAAGACACTGTACAGCTCTATGAGCAACTATTCCTAGTGCAAAGCCCAGCACCGTAACCTTCATTGCGTCTACAGCTGTCAGCTGGTGAAAGTACAGCCAAGCCCCCAGCTACAGCATGGCTGCAGAACCTCCAAAATCTCCAACATTACTACAGCAGTGAAGCAGAAGGGAAGGCACCTGGGGAGATTACAACCCTGCAGCAGCTTGGGCAGAAAACGGGGATGTGGCTGCCCACCAGCCAACCGCATTTCCTGGCCACCGCCACCGGGGCGCATGGTGGGTCCCCCTTGGGCACTGCAGATGGTGACCCCAGACTGCTCCATCCCTTGGAGAATGAGCAGACCCCTTCTAACTCCCCTTTGCCCACCAGGAAACCCAGCCTTGTACTGCGTTTGGGAATGCATGGAGTAGCCTGCTTGGAGGATGGAGTGGAAAAGGATGCTTTTTTTATTTTTTTTTCCCCAAATTGGAAGAGACAGCAAGGTTTCCCTCCTTGCCAGACCTCTCCCAAGCAATTTTCTGTCTTCTATTAAGGGAGAGAAGAAACCCTTCAGCTCATTTCCACCTTCTTTGCCACTACAACTCTCATAGGTTCTGGTCAACATTACACGAAAAAGGAGTATTAAAAAACATCCAATCTGCTTGTCCATAATATAGTGAAATACCTACGGTCAGGGAGCCAAAAACAGAGCAGGAGTTGGGCGGGCCAGGGAATGGAAAACAACACCCCAGTTTGTTCTTAAATCTTCTGCACAAGAAGCTTTTGACCCAAGTTGCTGGCATGAGAGGGATTTATCCCAGCTGAATTCATTCCATTTGCCAGCTAATAATTAGCTGTTAAATGCAGCAAAATAATAATAAAAAATCTCTCTCTTTTTCTTTTTCAAAGGGAAAGCAAAGATGCTGGGGAGAATAAATGGAGGTAAAATCCTGCATTACTCACAGACTCATGAAGATCTTTATTCCCTTTCTGGCAAGGCACTTGACAACCTTCCCTTTCAGTTAATTAAGGGATCTTTGGAAAGAGGAACACTTCCAGCCCCTAGCCAGTCCTGCCCATTGCCTAAGAGACCCACAGTATTCTTGAGGATAAAACTAGGAGGCCTTCAGGAGTCGATCCAGCTCCTCCTCCTTGGCCCTGGGCAGCAGTGGACAGCTCAGACCCCCAAAGCGCCATTTGTCAGACTGACAGGGCCCATTGCAGCACCTCTGTGTCCTGCCCCATCCCAGTTCGCACTAAGTCATCTCTGGCAGGCATTTGTCCAGCCTTTTCTTAGGCCCCTCTGGCGGCGGTGGTTTCAAGCCTTTCCTAGACAAGCTTTGACAACGTCCAGCTACCAATGCAGGAAGAAATTTCCTGCCCTGATGTCTAATCAAAATGTTCCTCATTGCAAAATTTAAATGCATCACTTTTAAACTGCCTCTCACTGGGCAAACCCAATGTTTTATTGCCTTTTCAGCAACATTTACAGAGCTGAAGGCAGTTACACATCCCCTTCCATCCTCCCTTCTCTGGCAGGAACACCCCCAGCTCGTTCTGCCTTGCCTCCCCGGCCGTGGTTTCTGGACAGCTGATCATTTTTCTTTCCTCTCCTCAATTCCTTCCAGGTGGCCCATGTCTTTCTCCACGGGTGGTGCTCAATGGAGACACAACAGACTGCTTCCCAGGACGAGTCCTGCAGCAATGGGGCTTCTCACGTCTTGCATACACCTCTGTTACACTTCCCTGTGGATGGTTCATTTCTTTTTCACTGCAGTGTGACATTACTGCCACACCGATCAGCTGCTGCTGTGCCATGCGCCCAGCTCCCCTCCGGAGGACCCTTTAATAATTAATCGTCCCTTGCCTCGTTTTGCTGACACTCTCCACACAAGTGCAATACTTTGTCTGCTTCTTGTCAAATCACATCCCATTAGTGATATGATCACATCCTATTTGTAACTGAGCCATGTCTGAGAGTTGCCAAGATCGTTTTCGACTCACATCCTGTCTCCCAACGTACTTACAGCCCCTCTCCATAGAATTCATCCAAGTCGTTAATAAAAATACCTAGCGTAGAAATGCTGCTCTGCAAGGTTTTCCCTGTGCTCCTCTTTAAAACCTACAGCAGAGAGCATGTGCCCCCCTCAAGCGAGTAATTCTGAGACCTTCCCCATGTCCCAGACACTGTAGCCCAGGCTTTGTAAATGACTTGGATATCCAGACTGCACTATTGCACTCCCACTGATTAGAAACCCAAATACCCACAAAAGCTGAGATATCATGAGACAAAGTAGGACTTTCAAACACAGGAGAGACACGGGGTTCGGACCCAACCTCCAGCCCTCAGGAGCTCTCCATGCAGGGTCCCACCGCAGCCGATCTTCCCCGGGCACTTCACGCGCGTCTCCGTGAGCTGAAAAGGCGGCTGCCCTGCCAGCCCTGCACGGAGAGCTCGGCGGAGGAGCATGTGGGAGGGCAGCATCCCTCCTTGCCAAGCAACATCTCGCTCCCTAGGGTGACCGCAACTTCCCAAGTGTGCTCTGGGTAGACACGCGGCATAGGACAGTCCCCTGGGCTGGTGACAGCACTTGACAGAAGATGGGACCCAGTCATACACAGAAATTTGCCCTCTTTAAGATAATGCAACTTCAAGCTTATTTATTCAGGGACATATTTACATTTGCAGTACCTGGATTTTTTTTTTTTCTCTAACCAAGAGCACAGATTTCTCCTCTATGGACTTTGTATTCCTGAAATCCACGGCCAAGCCCTCCGCTAGGGCTTGGAGGCCACAGAATGCCTGCCTGGCTTTCAAGGCCAGCATCGCCACCACCGTGACATTCAGCATCCTCAGTTTCCTCTCTTCGCACACTACCCTCCAAAGAAACCTCACATTAACAGTGCCAGGAGCAAATTGGTTTATTTTGGGCCACTTTTCAATAAACAGCCTGTAAAAGCACTTCAGAAAAAGAATGCAGCCAAAAAACCTCCGATTAATGAGTTGCAGCTGCAATGACCCCGAACCACCATCGCCCTGGCTCCGTGGTTGGCTGTTGCCCCGCACAAGCAGGACGGCAGCCACCTGGCTGCCATGGGCTGTTCCTTTGGGTTATGTTGGGAAAAAGTGAACGAGCACGGGATTTTTGCCAGCAATAAGGTGTTTGCTGCTGGGGTGCACGAGTCATTTCGGCTCCTGCCTCTCCTTTCAAGCAGAGTTCTTGCACTGGGCCGCTCACATCACACTAAGCACCACCGAAACACCACAAAAAATGGCCACTTTCATTTACAGCCGCGATGCCGGGCAACCAGGCCAGTGGCAGGGTCCGCGAGGGCCCAGGCATCCCGCCCTGCTCACCAGCTTTCTTCCCCAGCCAACCCAAGGAGAGCTGCCTTGCAGACGGAGTATTATCAAAATATTTCAGTTATGTAACTTATTTGCTTACAATTAACGAGGCCCCAATTTCCCTCAGGATGGGCTCTGCCCAAGAAAAGAGGATCTATGTGTCTATAAATATGAAAGGAAGGTCGACGCAGCCGCAGCAGCTGCTCCCAGCGCTTTCCAAAGGGAGGCCCCTCTCCAGCCTTCGTGAGGCCTCTTTTAAGTTGTTTTGCCCCCGAGCTTCGTTCACAAATGAGGTAACACCTAGTTTTATAGGACTGTTACATGTGGGCTCTAGGCACGGCTTTGCAGAGCCCGCGCCGGCAGTGGGACCAGGACCCATCCCAAGGAGCCACCGTCATTCGAAGCCACCCAAGCTGCACAGTGCAAAGAGCTGGGCTCTCTTCCTGGCCGTGAAGTTTTCTTCCAGAGAATTTCCCCCTGTCTCTGGAGCAAGGAGCCTGCTGGGATGCTCCTCCTGAAGCCTATTGATGGGGGAAAAAAATCCCCAAGCTACACAAGACTCATGAGTTATCATTAAACCAAAGAGCCAGAGGCCAAAAGAGGGGTGAAATATCCTTGTGGTTTTAATCTCTTTTTGTTTCCCTATATTAAAGCACACATTTCAGAACACCTGGATACCCCAGAAAAAATACGCTGCGCTGCAATTAAGCAAATCCGATAGCTGAAAGAAACCGAAGCGCAGCAATATATATTTTGTATTATTTGCATGAAGAAACGGGTTGTACCCCTTTGCCAACTGCGTGTTACTTTTGGCTGACCCGAGCTCATTTGAAAGTTTTTCAGACGCCCAGCGGAGTCGGCACCGCCGGAGCGCGCCGGGGGAAGAGCCGCCGGCAGGGAGGCGGCTTTGCCAGGCAGGACGGCACCCGGCGCCCGCTCCTCCGAGCGAGCTCGCGACGGGCCACGGACACTCACCGCCTCCCGCAAAGCCGAGCGGCCCCGGGACGGTCAAGGAGGCTGAAGGAATGCTGCATCCCTAAAGCCATAAAGATACCTAGAGTATGTATGCACACTCCCACACATGTGCGTGCATGCATAGATGTGCATCTTTATAGTGCCTATATCCATATGTGTGCGTGCACACTTATTCATAACGTACATACATACATATATATATACATATATATATATATATAAGGTGCGGAAGCCCAGGGGCTTTGGCCGGCACGACGTCTGCACAGAGAGCCAGCGGCGCAACGTTCAAGGAGAGCGAGGGGAAGCGGGGACAGCCCCGGCGCCGCCGGGTGCCTCGGCCACAAACCCTTTCGAGCCCAAGTGAAACATTAACGCGCTTCCCTCGAGAGGCGCCCTCACTTTTTCTGCATCAAGGGCTTCCAAGTGTCATCAGCGACAGAAAGGGAGGTCCATAAAGTTTCTGTGGGTTTACTCTGTAGATTTGGTAATCCTCTAATTCCGACTCAAAAGCCATATGTCCTACTGCCATTGTTAGGGACCATCCTCTTCCTCACCATGAAAATACTGCATTTCTGGGATGGGAGCAAGAAACGGCAGGCAAATCATCCTATTTCGGAACACTTCAGACCTGTGATTGATACTGGTCCAGCCCTTAAGCCGTCGCTTGGCTTGCTTTCAAGCCACTTATCTTCGTTTCTCATGCAAAGTCAATGAATCCCCCTGTGTCTAGGGGCAAACGGAAGAAGCAAAGCCAAGCAGCTTTTTGGAAGCATCAGCAGTGCAGGAGACTGCAGCAGAACAGGGAACACTGGCTCAGCCCAGATCGAGTGAAACCACCTGCCCCCTCCTCTTCCTCTGAAAGGGTGAGCGTGACTTCCAGCACAACAGATGACAGGATCTGAACGTAGGCATGGAATTCCCCCCAGCATATCACTTGGCTGGCTAAATCCCATCGGCAGTGTCACAACCAGCTGCTGAGATGTGCTCGGTCAGACACCAGCCATCTCCTCCGTGCTGCCACCAAGAAAGCCATGCTGGTGGGAAGTCATCTTCTGCTTTTGAAGGATTCACTGGCTCCTGCTGCCTAGACCAGCATCTCAGACAGTAACACCAGGCACAGGGTGGTGGAGAGGAGTAATGACTGGAGATGAATGCAAAGGTACCAGAGCAACCCATCACCCAAATGGGGGTGCAGCAGCCGCTCCGCGGAGCTTGGCTTCTCCAGCATCCATTGCCACCAGCCCCTTCATGCAGCGTAGCAGGAGCATTCAGGCCACTGGCTGCAGTCGTGCAGAAAAATACCTCGGCCTCTGCAGTCCACCCCGCTCCCAGGGAAAGGCTACACCGACATTTCTTGTTTTATAGCTTCTAATGAGGTGTCATCAAATCGGTCGGTGACTGCTCGTGCGCTGGGAGAGGCCTCAGCTGAGCGCAGGACGTTCCCACCCGCCCGCGCGCTGCAGCAGCGGGGCCGGCGCCCGGGGCAGCTCCCCAGCAGCCGCACGTGATCCGGAGCTGAAATCGCCTCCTTGTCCTCAAACAAAGCGCACGGGCTGCCCCGCGCTGCCCCTCGGGATGCCCGGAGCAAGACCTCCGCCTCTGACTGCATCCCTGGAAGGAAGCCAGGATGGAAGTGGAGACAGGTTGGCTTCTCTGCAACAAAAGAGCTGCACTGCTGCCCTGACCGAGGACAGACACCGTGACGCTGAGATGGCAAAGAGCATGGGAGCCCATGCGGCGAGGCTCTCCGTGGGGCAACGCTCTGTTCAGTGAGTTTGACTGGGCTACAGCACTTAAGCGACTCAAGGACCCAGGATGGCCATGGAGGCATAAAGGAATCAGTGAACGGAAACCCTAGAAGATCCACAGCCAAAGCGAGGAGGAGAGGGCACGCAAGGCGAGCCATGGCCCCGCTGAAGCCGCAGAGCTGCAGTCTCGGTGTCTGGGCGCTGCCGCAGGAGGTAGGGCCTTCACCAGGACAACACTCTGTCCCGACACCAGCGCAGCTCCAGAGGAGGCTGTGGAGGGGTCTCCTCCACGGGTCTCATTCGCAGCCAGTGACACTCACAAAGACACCTAGATCAGCCTCTCCGCCACCTTTTGGGACCCTGCGTGCGACCGACCAGCTTTGGTCGCAGCTCAGCACAGCTGCAGCTGGGACTCGGGAGCCTCCTGGGTTCCCGGACAGCTGCTCCGTCCTCGTGGAACACGTTAGAGCTAAGTTGGTTGCACATTATGCGGCATATATATAGAGAGAGTGACATGTCTAGATTGATAATGAGACTGAGACCAGCTGCATCTTGCTTAACCACTTTGATCATTCATAAGAAAACATAAAAGGAGATCGACTTGCCACCAACCCTGACTAATGGGGAAAACCACCACCAACCTACACCTTGTGAGCCACCTATAACGAGGCGGCTTCTTAATCGCTCTCCTGAATTCGAATATTCAGGAAGGCTGCCGGAATGGCAGAGCAGAGAGTGGGCGATGAACTTCTGCGCGTGCATCTTCAAGACTCCGCTTAGCAAAGGCCACCCCATGTCCCCGACAAGGGATCAAGCGGCACCAGGGAGGCTGAGGTGGCTTGGCACGACCCAGGGAAGTCTCCCCTTGCTGGGCCCTGCTCTTTGATGGCAGCATCTACTCAGAGAGGCCACTCCGGGACCCAGTCCTCCCAGTCGGGAGCTGAGGAAAACCAAGAGCCGCAGGAAAACCATGCCGAGCCGGTTACGTTGGAAAGCAACAAAATACCCACCTACCCAGGCTGACTTTGAAGAAGCATAGCTGAAGGGGTCACGAAATAAGTAATAATTAAACAAAAGAAACAGACATACTAAAAATGATAATAGTTAGAAATGATGGAAAAATCACTGGGCAATGTCTCAGTTCCTGAAATTTGGAACAATAGCTTTAGAAGCAGGGGAACTGTTAAAACCCCTCAAGATGTTTCTTTTCTTGCTGCCCTGCCTGGCTTTATTGTTTCAGCAGCTTTTGGGGATTTTTTTTTTTCCTCTTTTTTCATCCTACACTAAAAGTCCAAACAAGGATCTCCCTTGAGTGGAAAGAGCTCTCAGACACCACTTCAGAGGAGCCCTCTCCGCCTGCCTCTCCAAGCAGCCTGTTCTCTTTGTAGAGCAGGAATCGCTTCCAGCTTCCTGCAAGTCCCTCAGATGCTGGGAAGCTCCTGGTTTTGGGATGCATCTCCTGGACGGGCATTTGCTCAGTGCCCCAGGCAGGGCAGGGGCAGGGATGGGGAGAGGGGAATGCCGGGGGAGAGGGGAAACTGAGGCGCTGGAATCACAGTCCGGCTTACGAAGTTTGGTATCGCTAACAGACAGTTAATCACCAACCACAGAGTTCATATCAGGACCCGAAATACCTCCACTTTGGAGCTGTTTGGTTGATGAGCTGAAGCAGGCTAGAGTTGAATAGCTTAAAAACATAGAAAAAAAATTGAAAAACATCTGCCGTGGTGTTACCTTTTGGCATACCTTCAGTTTTACAGGACTCTATTGCCTTGCCTGCCCAGCCCGCCAGCAGCAGCTCCATGCTGAGCAGCTCCCTGTGCCCCTGGAGCTCACCGTACTGGAAAAGGGGCACCCCAATGCGTTGATCCCTTGGGTGAAGATCCCTACAAAGGGGAAAACTTCCCACATGTTGCACACTGAAGCCCCACGGGGGCCAGGAGCCTGACAGCAGATGCTTCATCTGCAACGGACATTGACTGCTGTGGGACCTGGCTGTGTGGCAACGAAGACCTCACATTTCGGGCACATTTTACTGAGCACGGCTGGGCTGCCCTTGGGCTTTTGCATGGTGGGATGGATTCAGTGTGGTCTCTTCCAGGCCAGCACTGTCCCCAGCGTGTCCACCCTGCCCTTTGAAATGACGGCTGTCCCTTGAACCTTGGCCGTGGCCTGCTGTGTTTGCAGACAACCACGCGGGCCAGGCCGCAGACTCTGCTGCCACCCACGCAGTCCCGAACCTTGAAAAGGAGCCCTGTTCATCTTCCCCACATCAGGAATCACGAGCTGCCTTTAAAATAGAGATGGAAGCCAGGAGGCCGCCGCCTCTCCTGCAAGACTGCCCGGCCCATGGTTGGTTTTGCAGGATCATAGCATGGTTGGGGCGCCTGGAGATGGTCCAGAGGGTTTTGGGTATCTCTAGAGAAGGAGATACCCTTATTTGCTTCTCGCCTTGGAGGGCTTGACTCATCTGTGCAATGAATCCCTGCTTCCCACCATGCTCGGAGAGGGCCTTGGGGTGCCAGCTCCGCACCGGCTCCTGGCCAGCGCAGACACAAAGCGCCCAGCAGGGCAGCAGGACACCCGGGAACACTGCAGCGGGCAGGGAGCTGCTTCCAGCACCGGCTGCAGCCGGACTCACGGCGCACACAGTGCGGCTAAGCGGGGCTTTGCTCCTGTAGAGCGCCTAGGCTCCTTCGCACCAGCGCTAAGCTCACAAGCACACACACCAGGGCACGAAACCCGCGATGCGGTGCAGAGAAAGCTCGGGGAAAGGAGACGGCGCTTCCGAGCCGGGCGCTGACCGGTGCGGGGACAATCTTGCTGGTGTCAATGTGTCCAGGGACACGGCTCCCCAGGACACGCGCAGGCCCGCGCCGCCCGGCCCCAGGAAGAGCCCCGCAAGGCCTCCCGCCCCCGGCAAGCCGAAAAAAAGAGCGCGGTGCCGATATTCCCCCTTGGCAAGGCTCTCCCTCGGCAGCGCGCTCCCGTTATTATCCGCTGCAATTAAGCGATAAAGCTATAATTGCCTTATCTGATGGAGCCCGGCAGGGCAGCGAGGCGCGGGCCGGCCCCCGCCGTGTTTGCACAAGCATCCCGGCTTCGGCTTATGGGCGGACGACGCATCGCGGCCGCTCGGTTTAAAGCCTGCTTATCCAAAAGCCTGTTCTCTGCCCAAATTGCGAGCCTACAATCCGCCACTGCCCTTCGCTAGGGAAACCCATTTCCATAGATCTAGTGGCTATAGGACACAGCGGCAACTCGGAGCAGATCTTCCTGAGAGCCACGGCCGAGTCGGAACCCGGCGTCCAGCAGCACCCGGTCCGAAATGATGGGGCCTGGCCGCTCCTTGTCCCGCTGGCTCCCGCGGCTCCGGCAGCCACAAGAAAGGCCCAATGCAAATGCGCCCGCACGCCGCCTTCCCCTTGTAATAACCCAAGGTGTTTCCAGCAACACCGTTACAGATCTCTATCTCCTTGCAAGAGTTCCCAATTTGTTTTTCTTGGAGATTGCGCTGCGTTTTATTACAGCTGACACCATAGAGGCAAAGGAGACGCTCTGGGTCTCAAACAAAAATATCCCGTTTAAACTCTCGGTATTATTTTCTTGGAAACAGTTCGCCTTTGACTTAATTAAGCTCTCCGCAGGCTCGCGAGCTCGGCGTGCTTGGCTCCAAGGCAGGTTTAATCCCAGGCAAGTTCACCCCACCCCCTAGAGCTCCCAGCTCCTGTTGTTTACATACAGCCTAAGAAACAAACGTGCTTTGGGGAAAATATGGGGATTAATAGCCAGCCAGGGAACAAAAACCATCTCATTCACCGCTGTCACCTCCTCAATGACAGTCAGGCAAAGAGGTGGTGACCTGGGGCTGATTGCATCCTCAGCAGCAATGCATGTGTACACCCACAGCAGCAATGTACCCTGGGTGTGATGCATCTGCAGCCACGATGCACCCCAGGTGCAATGCAGCCACAGCAGCAATGCATGCGTGACTGCAATGCATCCACAGTGGCAATGCACCCCAGGTGTGATGCAGCCACAGCCGTGATGCACGTGTGGGTGGGATGCATCTGCAGTGGTGATGCACCCTGGGTGCGATGCATCTGCAGCAGCAATGCATGTGTGGGTGCAATGCATCCACAGCAGTGACGTGCTGTGGGCGCGATGCACCTGCAGCAGCCTCGCTCTGCGCAGGGCCAAACATGGCACCGTCAAGTAGGATGGATAAGGACACAGTGCATCTCGCTGCTGGAAGTGGCCACCAAACTCCTGCCCAAAGCAAGCCAAAGGGCTTTGGGTTTTGCAGCAAAATCGCTGGAGGCAGAAGGGGTGCGATCTCCCTGAGGTGCCTGGCTCAGCCCCAAACCTCCCATGCCATCTGCAGCGCTCGGTGGCGCTGGAGCCGCAGCTCTGCACCGAATAAACAAAAAACCCCCATGCGCTTCAGCCCGCTTGGCTCTGGAACTCGAAAGCTGCAGCGAACAAGCAGCGACTCCGACTGAGGGCAATTTGTACCCGCTGAGCCTCCCGCAACCTCACCGGGCTCCGGGCTTGGCTCTAATATCAATAATTACACCCCCTATGGTAGAAGCACATTAGGATGATTGCAACGTTAAGCCCTCAAAAGTTGGGAAATCCCAGAACCAAGCTTGTCCGGGCAACCTTAATTCATCGCCTGGTGCATATACATTATGTAATTACAGACGATCTTTAATCACACGCTATGTTCCGCAGAGGACCCGATGCAGATAGCGTATACTGGGTTTGCTTAACACCCTGCCGCGGCGCTTTCTGCTCCCCTCGCCCTCCCACACTCGCCTGCAGCAACCAGGCAGCCAGGGCTACAGCAAGAGAGCAGGGGGCTTCTTGCAGGGCTTTGCATGGCCCAGATGCAGAGCGACCTCGCGCGCTCGGGTCGCTGCTGCTTCCACCAAGGGCTGCTGGATTTTGCCTGCACGGCCACCTGCAACGGGCACGGCTGCGCTGCATGCTGCAGGCCAGCGGCTCCAAAGGGATGGCGAGGCAGGAGCTCCGCGCGGCTGGCGGCCCGGCGCGCACGCACGGCCCCGCTGCGCCTCTCCCGGGCCGCGCGCTCGCGGCACCTGGCAGGACCTGTTGTGCGAGGTGCCCGGCAGCGATTTGAAGCGCGTACAACTGCGAGCGTGTTGCGGCAATTCGCCGCGCGCGTCATGCGGGTTTTGCAACCGCCCCAACTGTCTTGGGCTGGATGAACGGAAATAGCCCTGAGTGAACCGGGCTCGCCGCCGGCCGCGCGCGCCGAGGACCCGCACCGGGAAGGGCCCATGCTAAAGCCGACGGCAACGCCGGCCGTGCCCGGCACCGCGCGCACCTCCTCAAGGGCTCCGTGCCAAAGGGCAGCATCTGCTGCCAGCGAGGGGTGCACTCGTCGCTCCTTCTAGGAAGGGGAGGAAAGAAAAGGAGGCCTGCAGCAGGCACAGCACTCTGGCTCGTGTCTCATTGCGCACACAGCCTGGGAGGGTGCCGGGTGCTCTTCCCCTCCATCTCCAGGGCACGAAAACCCAGGAAAAGTGATTCCCCACAAAAACCACTGGCTGGGAGAGGCCTCCTCCTCCTCCTCCTCCTCCAGTAGCACCGGGCCGGGTGCTTGGCTGCATCCAGCTGCCTCAGGTAGCCTGAAAATTCCTGCCGAGGCCCCTGCGCCTGCTCAGCCTGCTCAAGCTGATGTCCTGGGCCCAGGAGGCGAGGGGGAAACCATCAGGATGACCACGGGATTTTGATGAAGCCCTTTCCAAAACTCAGGGAACCTATTAACTAGCTCTCCTGGACACTAGCGCAGTATGGGCCAAATCCCAGGAGTTTCCAGTGCCTTTCCCGGTGGTTTCCAGACAGGCCATCGTGAAGATGGAGACGCTGCCTCCATACACAGCTGAGCTCTCCTGCATCTCATTTAAGTCCCAGGCTTGAGCACAGATGCACCGTCAGTCTCAGCCATTGACCTGAATTTAGCCCAGCTCTGGCAGGGATCCCAAAGAGCCACCAGAATGAGAAAGCAGAAGGTTACACGGGCCTGTCCTCCGAGGGTGCCAACCGAGAGCGCGAGCTCCCAAGGCAGAGCACGCATTCCTGCAGACACGGCGGCTACCGGCGAGCAGCTCCCACCAGGATTAGCTCCCCATTAGCGCTATCATATCCCCGCACGTTTGCTGCCACCCATGCCCCGAGCATTAATTTCCCCCTGCTCGCTGCAGGTTACCAGAACAGGCTCCAGACATTCCTTCGGGGACTTTCCAAAGCAAACGGCCCCGCTGCAGCGCGAACCCAAGCGGCACGTGGTGCGCGGCCCCACCGGCTCCGATGGGCTCCCTACGTCACGTTGCCAGCTACAGACAGACGGCTGCGCCCCCAGAACCCGGGTTATTCCCCTTTCCCGCAGCTCTCCTACGGGGTGAGCGTGCAGCGGGAGAGATCTCTGGTGCCCTGGGTTCTCGGGCTCGTGATCACTCATCGTCTCATTTGGGGACAAAAGCTCCCACTGCCAAGGTGTGGAGGAAAGTGAGTTCCCCAGTGAATCCTCCGGGGAAGCCCAAAGCCCCCAAAGCCCCCACGCAGATTTTTGCTGCTCCAGCGTCAGCCGCCACCACCACGTGATCGGGGCAAACCCTTCGGTGCTCCCTGCCCCGAGCTGCCTACGGTGAGATGGGATGAGGACTTCTCCTCCCGCTCGCCCTATTCCCCGGGCAAGTGCCGAGACTGAGCAGGGCCAGCTGGCAAATCTTGGAAATCCCAAGAGATTCTCCAAGGTGAGCGCGAGGCTCGTGCAGCAGCCCAAGCCCACGTTCCCGCCCGCGGCACAGAGACACCAGAGCATCACCCAGCATCAAGCGGCGGCACGACACGGGGAGCGGGAGACGGCCCCGGGCAGAAGGGCTGCCCCGAGGGGACGGGCGGCGAGGGTGGCCGCAGAGGCACGAGGCAACACCCGCAGTCGTCATGCACGAACCATCTCACTCGACTGGAATCGCTCCCGGGGCACCGCAGCAGAGATCAGCAGGGCTGGTGTCTCCTTCCAGGTAGAGAGTTTCACCTAACCAGACAGTCCAGGTCTATTTTAAGGTTCTACAGCTCAACTGTCCTGGATCGTTTCGCACTGTAGCGTTACTTGGCCTGCTTTCCGACGGCCAGGATACGCCATCTCCGATGTCCCCTTCCCATGTCACACCCTTCCTCAGAAAGACTGTCTGTAAAAGACACCTGATTTACACCGCCACTCCTGGTGCCCAAGTCCCGCTTTGCTGTGTTGACTTGACGTATTTCTGGAATTCCCTGCGAAGGGAAAATGAAACCGCTCCTCCGCTTCCTGCTCCAAGGCACTTCCACTTTCTGTTAAATCCCTGCTGCATTCAGCTTCACAACACTGCAACGGGGATTCTGGGGGGCCTTTGGAAGGGGGAAAGGAAGCGATTTTTGAAGAAGACTTGGGCAACAAATAACAAAACAGAGCCCAAATTTGGCATCCCCAAACCCTAGGCATTTAAATTCAGGAGAAGTCTCACTGCCCCCACGGGGAAGGGAGAAAGTGCAGGGAAAGAGTACAAGAAACAGGCCAAAAATAAGCAAGAATTTCACTTTAAGTAGAAAAACTCAGAACTATTCAGTGTTTTTTCCCTTGCTGTCTGAAAGTTTCTGAAAAGGTTGAGATGGGCTCAGCTCGCAGCCAGGTTATTTTCCCTGTTTTCCTGCAATGGCAGCAAGCGAAAAGGAGGCTAAAGGAATGGGAGATGCCTCTGACCCTGGGCAAGCGGGTCAAGAGAGACCCTTCAGACCCTCTTCCCACCAAGCGGAGCGGGATCGCCGGAGCTGCCCCTTCTCCAGAGCGATGCTCAGCAGGAAACGCGCGCAGTCGGATCGGGGACGCGAGGACCTCTGGGCCTCCGCCAAGGCACCTGAGATACGGATGCCATGACCAGCCATCATGGCATGTAACTAATTATTATTAATTCATTTACTTCCTTGCTCCGCAGGGTTTCCCTTGTGAGCTCGCAGAGATCCCAGAGAGGCCACCCGGCTCCCACGCACGCCCGCCCCGGCTTCTCCTCCTGCCCTTGCAGTGCCGCTGTCATTACCCAGGGGCTTTTCTCCCTCCAAGAAGCGGCTTCTCTCCTTCCTCCCGAGCCTCTCCCTCGCCCCAGGATGTTTAATAAAAACACAAAGAGGCTGCAGCACCCGGGAGCCTCTCGGCACTTGGCAGGGACAAAGGGCCCAGGCGCAGCGCTTGGCTGCCGGAGTGCGGGAAGGCAGAGCAGCTCCAGGCTCATCCCAGGCCACCGCTCGGAGCAGCTCATCCTCAGTGGAGGTGGGAATTCCTCCTCCAAGGGGCAGAGCCGGGACCCATCCAAGCCAGGCAGCTTGCACAGTCGGGAGCGATTGCTGGAGGAGGCGCCGGACTAAGAGGAGCCAATCCTCACCTCGCGCGCTCTCCCGCTCGGAAGGGCCGCGGGGGCGAGCGCGCTGCCCGCGCCGTGGGGCGACCCGCGTGCCGGGACACGCGTTCATGCGGCCAGAGGGAAGCAGGGCCCACTGAGGGCCAGCGAGCGCTTCCCACACCTCCTCGCCGGAGCTGAGCCCTTTTTTTCCGGCCCGGCGCTCCCGTGCATTTCCCTCCCAGCGGCGGCTTCTCCCGCCGATCCCCCCCGCCGAAGGAAAACAAACCCGAAAGCACAGCGTGTGCCTTGCGAAAGTCCTGTCCCCGGCTTCACGCTGCTCCGGGCCACGGGCGCTGGTCACGGGCTCGCTTGTTTACATGCGCTTCGCAGTATACGTCTCTAAACAAAGGCGCCTATGCATTGGACGTATTGTTGCGAGCGGCTTTGTTTGCACAGCCTGACCCCGCATCTGAACTCGGCGGATCCTGCGGGCCGCGAGATCAAACGCGCTAAAACGTGACCCATGCAAACAAGAAAGCGGCTCTGATAATTATAGCCGGGCGCTGGGGCGGCTATTGTTCGCTCCGGGCCGGCACCCGTGCGCACCAGCAGCTGCTCCCGAAGGGATGCCCGGAGCGCGGCCTGCGCTTCGCCTCCCAGACCCCTTCCCGGGCAAAACCGGGAGCGCAACGGAGAGACCCGAGCCGAAAGCCCAAGGGAGCATGGAGGATGGGGGCAGGGTGGGCTCTTTGCCAGAGGCCGGCATGCTTGGAGGGCGGCTACGACGCCTCCCCGCTTCGTGTTCGCGTGCAAACCAGTGCCGGGGGGATTATGCAAGGGAGCGGAGGGAGGGCTGGCAGCGATGGAGCCGCCCCCGAGCTGCACGGGCGCTGCCCTCGGCTCCCAGACAGAGAAGCTGCAGCCGGAGATTAATTCCTGCTACCGCCAGCCCAGCGCACATGGTATCAATCACAGAAAGCAGCCGGGGAGCTCAGCCTCCCGCTCAGGATGCTCTTCCTGCTCACAGGAATATGATAGACCCACTGGGCCAGGAGTGCGTCTCACAAAGATTCCGGACCATTTCTCCCTTCATCCCCTCTGAGGTCTTCTCCCAGTGGCATCCAGCCCAGCTCGCACCCCGCATGGTCCCAGCGCGAAAGCCGCAGAAAGGGGACTGTGTGCGGAAGAGCGGCGGGAGCAGCCAGCGCTCGCGGAGCCGGGAAGCAGCGCCGCGCAGCACGGCACAGGACACGCGGCGCTAACGGCCTCTTCCCTGGGCACCCACACCCAAGCACGTGCCCAGCGCGGAAGCGATTCGCTGACCCGGCGCGCGCTCACCTCGCGCCTACAGCCGCTCGCGTCCGAGGCCTCCGCAGCATCAGCAAGCGGTCTCCAGGGCAGGAGGCAGATGCCGATTCCTACAGGCACTGTCTTGGGCACGTAGCCTTCAAACCACCCAAACTTCACTTGCTTAATTTCTTTTGTTACCACTGCTGCCTTTGCAGAGGTGCCTTGGGCTGTCTAGATAGGATCGCGGAGCGCAGGAAACAGGCAACGGCGTGATGAGTTTCCTGGAGATCTGACACACACGGACGCACCTCATGCACCCCATCCATCGCAGCAGTCAGAGCTCCCCGTGCGGCCCCAGCCCCCTTCCCTGTTAACAGGGTCACACAGCGAGCGCTCGACCCTTGGATGCGGTCGAGCTTGGCGTTCATTTTATCTGCACAAATTTGTGGCTGCAGCCAGTGAGCAGATGTGTTGAGAGCAGAGGGACCACAGGTGGCTCTGCCTCTGCTGGTCCCCAAAGTGACACTTCCCACCACTCACACAGCCCTCCAGGACCGTGAGCCTCCCCGACCACTGCCAGCATCCCGCTAAAGCATCCCCAGTTGCAACGGCTCATCCCGTCCCAAAAAGCAAGGTGGGTTTTCAACATGGGGATGTATGAGATCTTTCTGTGCAGAGGAATGTAGCACAGGAGCTCAGCACCGTCACCCTGGCGAGCTCAAGGACCTCTGCCAGCGCCGGCTGAACAGAGGAGTCTTTGCAGGGAGTAAAGTCCTTTCTCCATGCCCTCCATGCCCTCCCCATGCCCAGCACAGCCCTCAGCTTGGCCAGGCTCCGTAGATCCTACCACAGCCGACCGCTATGCACCGTTTGCCACCCCCCTTGTTAAAGACCACCAAAATCGCAGACCCTCAGCCTCTGTGCGAGCACACGCAGCTCACGCTGCCGGGCTGCACCTCCGCAACCCAATGGATGCGACTCCCAGGAAGAATATCTGCGAGACAGACGCTCTCCCTGCAACTGTCCCTGAGTGTGGCTCAGTAGATAAGGCAGAAATAGAGTTAAGAAAAAGCAAACAAACAAAATAACAAAAATATATGGATAAAACAACCCAAGTGGCTCCCTCGATCAGCTGATTTGAATTATTAACCCCCTCTCCAAAACACATGAGGCCGGACTAGCTGCAGGCATGCTTTTCAGATGAATTACTTTTAATTGACTGCAGAGTAGCTCTGAAACATCTGATACTGTTGTAGATAAATATAGCAAGGGCAGAGAGGGGGCAGGGAGCAACCGCCGTTCAAGGCATCCGAGCAGCAGCCTCCAGCTCGGCGGCAACGCTGCCGGCGGGGCCCGCGCTGCTGCGGGCCGGGCAGCTGGGGCGGGCAGCACAGCCCCCCGCCTGCCCGCTGGACGGGGTGCGGGTAGCGCTGCTGCCGGAGGCGGGCAGGGGTGCCCGGTTCCCTGAGCACCGGCCGCTGGGGTGGGTGCCCCATCCGGGCAGAGCCCCTGGGGACTGCTCACCTGTTTTGAACTCCAGCGTGGGGTCCTTCTCGTCCGGGCCCAGGTCGCTCTGCAGCATCAGGTAGAGGATCCCGAAGGAGTTGTGGATGCCGAAGATGGAGCCGTTGCACCAGGTGGCGGCGAACACCACGACCCAGCCGAAGCCGCCGTCGGGGGGCTGGAAGGG
>VZSV01000011.1:4730125-4745386 GCA_013398735.1 Nothocercus julius | reverse complement strand
TGCATGGGGGGCGGCCCCACTGCTTTGTACATTTGCATCGGGGTCCCCCCCCACCTCTCTGCATTCTTGCACGGGGTGGGGGCTGCCTCCCGCTGCTGGGCACCTTTGCATCGGGGCAGGGGGAGGGCACTGCTTTTTATGCTTGCAGGGAGGGGGTGTCCCCCACCACACCAGAGGAACCCCTGCCCCTTAGTACCCTCATATATGAGGGTGTCCCCCACTTGGCATACTGCTCGGGAAGGGAGGTGTCTCCTGTGGCTTTGGTCCTTTGCACTGGAGGGGGGGGGGGGTCTCCCACTTGTTTGCATCAGGAGGCATTTCTGCCACTCTGCACCCTTGCATTGGGGGCGGGGGGGTCACCATTTGGCATCCTGCTTGATTGGGGGGCAGGGGGTTGTCTCCCTTCACTTCTCACTTCTGCACTGAGGGGCTCCCCACCACTTGGTGTCCTTGCATGGAGGGGAGGGTCTCCCACCACATTGCACCTTTCATTGGGGGCACTTGCTGCTTGGCACCCGCACACATGGCCCGCTCACATCCCCTCAGCACCTGGATGGGTGGAGGACTAGGGGGGCCCTCACACCACTTTACTCCTTTGCATCAGGGCAGAGGTCCCCTTTGCTTTGCACTTTTGCATCAAAAAGGAGACCCCCCCCACACACACACACACTTTGTAGCCTTGCACTGGGAGGTGCCTCCAACCACTTCCCAGCTCTAGATCAGGCCCCCCATCACCACTTGGCCTCCTCACATGTGGGGGTCCCTGCTACTTGGCATCTTTCTTATAGGTGGAGGTATTTCCCACCACTGTCCAGCTTTGCACAGCCCTCCATCCCCACCACCCCCTCCCACCACTTGGCATCCTTGCAGAGATGGGTCCCCAGTGCTGGGCATTTTGCTTGCAGAGGTATCTCCCTCCACTTGCACCTTTGCCTCAGGGGGACCCTCACTCCTTGGCAACCTCATATGGGGGAGTCCCTACTGCCTGACGCCTTTGGGGTGTAGGGGTCTGCCATCACTGCTCTTTGCAGGGGAAGTCCCCTCCATTTGTGCTCCTGCACTGGGGGCGAGGATGCATCTCCGACCACTTTGTACCTCTGCATGGTGGGGATGTCTCTGCCATGGAGCATCACCCATCTGCCCCAAACCCCCCCACCCCAGGGCACCCCCCAGGCCAGCCGCACACCAGGTGTGGAGCCCAGCCCCGTGCAACGTGATTCAGCTACTTGCCGGAGCTTTAATTCCATCGCTTAAAAGCCTCCCGAGCTCTGCCTGCCTTGTGATTGTGTTGTAAAATTCCTGCAGGTTAAGAGCCAGGAGCAGTGCAGTTCAGCGTAGTATGTGTCTGCATCGCGTGCGGCTGCTTCGCATCTGGCAGCTCTGATTGCCACTTCTCAGCCGGACACAAGCCCTAGACAAAGGGGCAGGATTAGTAACCCATCTCCTAAACTTCCGTGTGCCAAGGCATAGCCCCTCTTTGCTCACTCGTAGCTGGTGGCTTCCTTCAGGCTGAAATTGAGGTGTTGGGGCAGTATCTCTGGATCTTCTTGGCCTGCAGATCTGGACCAGCAACTGGATGCTTAGGGCAGGTGGAAGAGGGCTTGGGTCCAGCAAAGCTCCATGCGGCAGCTGAAGGCTTAACATGTTCAGTGCAAAAAAACCAGGGCACATTGGAGATGGGCTCACCTATAGCTTGTGGAGGGGCTTAGTCTCCCCACAGCTGCTTCTTCCGCAAGGAGCTGAGGAAGAGGAAGCTCAAGCTGGAGCACGTTTCTCTTGGAGCTGTCACCTCCCTTGGCCCAGTTCTGAGCTGGAGATTCTCAGCCTCCATTTTAGGGGAGCTTACACATGAGCAGGGCACACCAGGATCCCAACAAACAGCCTCAAAGGCCCCCAGAAAGTGAGGATTTTCTTTTATTTCAGCTGCTCCTCTAGATGAGCACACAGCTGAAAGCTTCACCCGCTGAGGAGCCTCCCCGCGAGCTGTGGCACCGGGCAGGGGGCAGCTGGCTCAGGAGATGTCACTGACAGGTCCCACCAGTCCATGGCAGGAGGCAGCCAGGCTGCACGTGCAGGTAATACGAACCTCAGGAGCGCCCCGTGACTCACCTCCTCGTGTGCTGGCCCCACTGTGGCACTGGTGGGGAAGCCCCGTCCTGCAGGGCCAGACCGGCTTTCCAGAAATGCACTGAATTTGCTCTGCTGCTTTCACTGCCCATCCTATAACTCCTTTCACGTACTTGAAGATCAAGGAAGATGTAATACTTCTCCAGGGCATTTGTAGGAGAAAGTCAGGCACAGAGCAGATAAAAGACAGAGGAGACTGATCAGAGCACCAAGTTTCACCCACCTCCAAGCATGGTAGGCCAGACCTGGGGATGCAGACCTGAGCCGACATCAACACTGGATGCTCCCCATTTCCAAGAACCCAAAGGGCAGAACAAGAAAACCAAAATAAAACAAAACCTTTGGAAATTAGTTGCTGGGAAGCCCCCTGCTAATTACTGCATAGCTTCTGATAGGCACTAATCTGTTCAGAAACATGTTTCTTGTCCTAAATAAGGTCTCCATTTTGAAACACAGGGACAGCAGAGCTGGCTTCTTATACTAACCATAAGGTTAAGAGGCAGTTGCATTTATGGCAACCTCCTAGGAGCAGGGCTTTTGGCAAAGGTTTCTGTTGCAGAGTCTTCAAAGGTATCCATGATTTAGAGGCAATTTAGCCTAGTGCTTTGCTTAGGGCTGGAGCATTTTGCAGTGGAAGGGAGGAGGGGGAAAAAAAGTACCATGGCATTTATTAATAAAACTCTTTGGGAATATTTTTAGCCACAATTTAATGTTATGTTGCGCTCCACAGGAAGATTTTCACTTGCTGCAGCCTCCTCTCAGTTATCACCGAGGGGAAAGATGCTGTCGATGTAGCAGGGAGGAGAGGTGCAGATGGCCCGTGGGAGAGCCGTGGGAGCCCCCGCTGCTGGGCTGCAGGGAGCATCGCTCCGCACCAGGGCGGCCACAGATGCCCCGCTTGCTCCAACTGAGCCCTCTGGCTCAGCCAGAGCCATTTTTAGCCATTTGGCTAAAAACCCTGAGCTTTTCCCCCTTGGATCAGCTTGATCAGCCCTCACTGACAGGGAGCAGGGCAGGAGCTGAGACATCTCAGCTCATTTCATACGTGCTGCAGAAGCAATGACTCCCCGTCGCTCCTGGGCCGATAGCCTTTAAATTGGAGATCTAGAAACAGCACCTCTGCATCCTGCAGCTCTTCACCTCGGCTTTTCGGTCCCCCATAGCATCTTGCCACCTGACACGCTGCCAGAAAACATGCTAAGGTTTCTCCTGCAGCCAGGGAAGCTTCTCCACAGCCTGCAGTGAGTAGCAGATCCTTGCAGACAAGGCACAGCAACAGTGGGAGGAAGGCAGGCCATCATCATCGCTTCTGCATCCATCAGCCCTTCACTTTATTTTTAGCAAAGCAGGGGGGAGGGGGGGCATTTGTAATCCAGCAGTATTTAATTAACCTTTGGGCAGCAGTTCTGGATTATCGGCTTTCCATGAAGCAATGGCACGTGTTGTTAACATTCGTGGCCATTTCTGCCAGCAACACATTAAGTGATCACAGATGCATTTCATAAATGAGACCAATGCCCGCTGCATGGATCACACTCCATTTTGTGCGAAACCGGTCGATCTGGGTCTGGCTCCTTGCAAGCAAGTTCCCCTGCACTGCCGAGCTGCCTCCACACTTGATACCAGCTGGTGCTTCAGCCCCCACGGGACAGACTCTGCTCCCACTCCTGTGCATGGCCCCAACAGCCAGAACTTGAGATTGAGACCCACGAGGCCAGGCCTAGCTGAGCCACATGTTACCTGTGTGCTGTCAGGTGCTGCTGAACTTGCCCTCCATTAATTCATCTTGTCCCTTCTTGAACCCTCCTGTACTCATGAATTCCACAACATCCAGGAGAGGGAGTTCTGCTATTTTGGGAGAAGCTATACTAAACCATTGCTTCTTATATTTGATTTCACTGACTGCACTTAATTCTTGCATAATTAGCAAATAACTATCCCCTGCTCCTGTTCTTGGCCTCTTTCATGGCTTTAAAAAACTTCTGGGGTTGCTGCTCTCTACCAGTTGCCCCCTTTTAAGTAAAAGATCCTATTTAGCCTTTATACTTCAGAAGTCTGATCTTGTTGCATTACTCCCCTTAACTCTGCCTGATGAGAAACCTGCAGAAGGGCATGTTCTGTTCCCCCCTCTGCCGCAGCTGAAGCACTGGGACACTTCACACCACCAGGAGCCATCCCAGCCTGCTCCCCAGTGCATCACCTTCCCCACCACTTGCCATGAGTCCCTCCAGGCACATCAGAGCCCAGCTGAGTCTCATCCCTATCTCTAAACCTTACCCAACTCTTGTGTCTGCTTCTTTAAAGTCCTTTTTAAGGACCGCCTTGTGTTTCCTCTGATCCTACAGTCCTCCTCACTTGCCTGTTCTCAGGATGTCTGCACCTAAAGGGCTTTTGACCTGACCAGAGACTGCAGGGTCCAGCACATTTTGTTCTTTTGATATTCACTTGCAAACCCTTTTGTCTTTCTGCATTCAAGGATTATAGATTTTCAATATACTGCTTTAATTTTTTTTTTTGTACTGCTTTGGCTTCTGGCATCCATCCAAAGCTTTCACTTCCTTGCAAAATACTCTGCTTCCTGGCAGCACTCAGTACTCCAGTTCCTGGCAGAGTCAGAGAGTCTGGGGCCAGCAGGACTCCAGTGCTGTGTCGGAAACTCTGATCCAGGGGCTGAGCGAAAGGATTGAAGCAGAAACTGAAGTGAGTCCTGCTGGATAGACCCAAAGAGGAAATTGCGTCTCCTGGGAACTTATACAAGGTCAGGCAGTACTTTATACAGGGGCCAACACTGGAATCAAATGTCCCAGGATGGTGAGTCAGGAAAGGTCCTCTGAGAAGTTTTGGGTTGATGCTCAGGGGTTTACTCGAGATGTAGGTCACCAAATGTGATGCTTGGTGAGATGAAGGCAGGCAGCCCAACACGTCCTTGCCAGCACCAGCAGCTGGAAGGAGCCAGACAAGGGTCACACTGTGCTGCTACCCTTGCAGAAATCACTGTGCTCATGGCCCAGTCTGGTCTGCAGGAGCCACAGGGTGACAGTTGTTGGGCTGTGACACTGCTTATTCCATGCCTCCTGTGGTGCTTTCCTGCACAGCCTAGGAAAGGGAGGGCTGGTCCTTCAGCAGCCAAGAGTTGGATAGCCAAGAGTTGCCACAGAAACTTCCTAGTTGTCCCTTGGGATAAGGCAGCTCTCAGGGCAGAAGTTAAAGCTGTTGCTCATTTTCTGTCTTATCCCCTTCCCTGCCTGGGCATCACTGACTCGCAGCCAATCTTTGCTTGGGCAGCAGTGAAGTAGATGCAGTTTTCCAAGCTCCTTAGCACTGTTTGGAAGGCAGATGATAGAGAAAAGATGCAGGAGTCAATGCTACCTTGTCTACAAGCTGGTGCTCAGCCTAAGTGCAGGTGGTGGTAGGCACTGGGATATCTGTAGTGCTGAAGAATGCCAAGGTGCCCTGTATTCTCAGAGCAAGGCCCAAATCCAGTAGAGGGGCTGGCATTTGCAGCAGTGAGCACACTAGATTTAGCAAATGCAGTGAACTGGGCTGAGAAAAAACAATTCATCTCCAGAACACAAACAGCCTGGGGAGGTCAACACAAGTGCCACAGCCAAAATGCCAAGGATGTCTGACAGATGTAGTGTGGAAACCAAAATGTGCTACCAGAGGAAGCAGTGATGCACTGCTGAGAAGCAGACGGTTTCCAGTCAGCATCAGCAAGTCTCTTCTCATCTTGACAGCTCCGTGAGGGTTGTCACAGTGCCTTTCCAATATGGCAAGTTTTAGTATTATTCATTCTAATGTTATTCCACAATCAGTGGGCAAGAGGCAGTTGATGTGACCCCAGTGTGGGGATGGCCCACACAGCAGCCACTTCCCAGAAAGTCCCATTCTAGCTTGATCCATCTTTTCACTCAAAAAATTGCTCCTAGGTTTGTGGTTTGGAGTCTCCTCCTCCAACTTGAGACCAGAGTTTTTCCACCAAAGACTCTGAATCTGCACTGATGAAAGATAGAGCTTGTAGATTTTAATCCTCATAACTGATACCAGAATCTACCTCAACTTCACATAGACAGCAAAAAGAGAGGACAAGCCTGCAAATAACATCCCATAGATCTGCAGATGAAGTGGAAGGCTCAGCACAATGCCTGAGGAGGAAAGCAGGAGCCCTGAAGGAGGGGGACACTCTTCCTTCTCCACCTCCTTCTCCCCCTAGCATGCATCCCCAAGCAAGGACATACCCTTGGGAGCTGCTGCACCAAGAGGTGGAAGTTTTAAAAGCTCCTTTTCCCACCTGCCATTCCCCAGAAAAATGATACCAGGGAAGTGCTACTTACAGGGTGCTCACCCAGCAATTCCTTTTCACATCCTTGTCCACAGCAACATGGTTGGAACAGAGCAGGCAGAACCAGGTGCTGGTAACAAGGTCCATCACTGGTCACAGGCAAGGCAAGGATCCACAGCCCGTTGACCAGGGCCAACATCCACCCAGCGCATCCAGACAGGAGCAAAAGTAGATGGAGCCAAATACAGGGCTAGAGACAAAGCTGCAACACAAGTTCAAAGTAAACCCCAGAGACAGGACCTGAAGCAGAGCTCAAGCCAATTTACAGCACCCTTCAAAGGGGTCCATTCAGGAGAAAAACTACCTGCAGGGTAGATCCAAGGTTTGTCCAGAAAACAGGGCCAGGGCTGAGGACAGACTTCCTCACAGTATAGCTCAGGAAGGGCCTAAGAGCCCTGGGCTGAGCTTAAATAGAGTCCCTGGGCAGGGTGTGGGAGGAAACCCCAGGTGAAGCTGGTCAGGGCTGTCACTGCTAATTAGTTCCACCAGGGGCTAGAAGAAGAGCAACTCCATGAAGGGACTCAGGTCCCTTTCTGTGTGTCAGTTCCCAGATGGATTCATTTAGGTGTTAAAAAAAGGCAACAAAAACAAACAAGCAAAAAAACAAAAACCAAAAAACATTTTGACTCCCATTAGTTCTGCAACACCAAGGCAGCTGAGGGAACGGGGGCAAATCCTGCTTGTGCACAGTATGCAGCAGTGCTTGGGAAGGTGAAGCACGCTGGTTTTCATGAGCAGCAGCAGGATTTGCATGCAGCATCTTCATGTGTATGTGCATGATGTGCCTGCAAGGACAGGAGTGACGCTGGCGCCTGTGCAGTCATGCACAGCTTATCACTTGGGCAAATGTTTTTTACATCAGAAGTCAAGCTTTAAGCTCCAAAGTCAGAGGTCTGAGTCACGATGCCTTGGATGCGCTAGGGCTGTTACACTACAAACACACTTATATTGCACTTAGGACAAGAGATTAGTGGTTGTGTCCTTTTTAAATTTTTTTCCCCCTTCCCTTAAGTTTCCCTTAGTGACCCAGTGACCATCTGAAATGTAGGGAGGAACCCAGAACCTGCTCCCACGTCCGCTGATCCTCCGCTCTCTGGGCACAGGCTGCGTGTACTGCCAGGCTTGGGCACCAGTTCCCTGGCAAGCGCTGAGAATCACTCTCTGTGCCCAGTTCTAATGCTGGGCCCCGACAGCTCGTTAGCTGCTCCCCACTTTGCCTCCCTGTCCCCCGGCTGGCCACTGGCCCAGCCAGGCTGCTGGACAACAGGAACTGAAGGGCCTGTGTTGACTGTGGCAAATTATGCAACCCCTAATGAGCTTTGAGCGACAGCCTTGGCCATCGCAGTTGTTTCCAGGGATTCTCCCTGGGCTCCGGGCACCATTTTCAGGGATGTCACATAAGGGAAACTGTATTTTTCAGCAGGTCATTGGGAAAATATGAACAGAGCGGGCTAGAAACCTGGGGAAGTTAAATCGGTTGTATCAGTTGTCCAAGTTATCCATGGCTTCTGCGTGGTCCTCCAAGCAGCAAGTGGAGCATAGCAAGTTTCCATGGATCTCTCCACCCCTTTCCCCTGCAAGTGCCGTGGAGATGGCTCCGGCTGGCAAGGGCACTGACCTCCCTGCCACGAGCAGTGGGACGCCACGTTGCTTCAGGACACGTGCACAGGCCTGCTGGTCTCTGAGCACTGTTAGGGGTTTGCCACGGCACATAGGCTGGCATGGGAGGGAAGAGGAGCGCCTGGAAGGAGGACTGGAATCTGGCCAAAATGGGCATCTGGGTACAGGTAGTGAAAGACTCCCCTGGAAACAGCCTCCCAAGGCCTCATCTCTGTACGCTTGCGGCTCTGGAAGGAGCTGGAGGAAATTCATGTTTACAGAGGGCACAACAGGCCCTCTGGAAGCTCCGCCAAGGAGTTAGGGACAATATTGTGTTGCTTGGTTGCCCTCGGCCTGGATTTGCATTTGAAAAGCGGAGGGCACGCTGCGGAGCACGACCGGATTTCGGCAGCACTGGGCGGCATCAATAGGAAACTGTTTCGCTCCACCATGACCAGGCAAAAAAATTTGTTCTCTGCAGCTCGCTGCATCCCGCGGGAGCCGAGCTGCCGGCTCCGTGCCGGTGCCTCGCTGCCCTGGCATCGCAGCCCTAAGCCGGTTTTCCTTGACGGCCGGAGCATAACTGGATTTTGTTAAAGCCGGGGTGGACAGGGGGAGCAGGGATTGCCGGGTAGGCAAAGCAGGGGGATTTAGCTGCCACTTCGTGGCTGGAGCAATCCTATTGACAAGCCCGGTGTAACAGAGGAGGGAATTTGGGCCATATGCTGGAGGCGGCTAAGCTGCCCGGGGAGCCTTAATCACCGCTCGCGCTGCTCCGCGCGCCTGCTCCCGCCTGCCGCTGGGCTCCAGTCTGGGCAGACGTGTCTCCTCCGGCCGCTGCAAGGAGCCCTGTCCTCCTTGTGATTTAGTTTTCCTGCCAAAGCAGGAGGAAGGCCTGAAAAATATGGAAAGCAGAAGTCCTCTGCCCACCGCATGCGCCAGCTGCGCATGCAGAGCGGCCCTGCGTTACGCTCGGCTGCGTCGGCTCGGCGCGATGCTGCTCGCTCCTGCTGCCCCGCTCTGCTTCACCAACCGATTCTTTGTCCTTTCTGCTCACTGGTGTATGCATATAGACATATAACATATATTTCTCATATATATCACGGCCTCAGGGACCTCAGCCACAACCCGTCCCACCTCGTGGGCTGCCCAGGGCAGGTGGCCACGGGGAACATCGGCTTGGGAACATTGGCTTGCGGAGCCCATGGGCAACGCGGTGGCGCTGGGCGGCGCGGGGGCCGCACGGGCGCGCGCCGGCGGGAGAGGAAAACCGGCGCGCTTTGCGTTCAGCTGGAAATAATGGGATTACAAGCGGCTGCGGGTTTCCGCCTGCTATTTTGGGTGCACGGGGCTTTTAGCGAATGCCAAGCGGCCGAGAGGCTGGGGAGTCACAGGGGGCTCGTGGAGGGGTTGCCCTCAGGCTCAGGGAAGGTAAGTGGCAAACGTGTCCCCGTGCACGTGGCTGTGGCCGCTCAGGTGGCCCCGGGCGGCTGTGCGCGGGGCCGATGCGAGGCCGCCGTGAAAAGCCCTCTTGTTCGGTAGCGTCCCGGCGCCGGGGCTGCCGGCGGGAGGGTGGCCGCGGGAATGGATCCGTGGGACTGTGGTTTTCCCGGGAGAAAGGAGGGCAGGGGATGCCCCCGGCTGCGGGCGCTGACCGCTCTCTCTCGCCGCGCGCAGGGGCACCGTGAGGGGTCGCCGCCGCAATGCCGCTGGTGAAGAGGAGCATCGAGCCCCGGCACCTGTGCCGGGGGGCTCTGCCCGAGGGGGTGACGAGCGAGCTCGAGTGCGTCACCAACAGCACGCTGGCCGCCATCATCAAGCAGCTGGGCAGCCTCAGTAAGTGCGGCGGCGCGGCAAGCCCGGCCGGCTCCCTCCCAGACGGCGCCGGAGCGTCCGGGATGGGAGCGGGATGCGGCAGCGTGGGATGAGCCGGCGTGCATGGTCCTTTCCGGGCAGCTCTGTGCCGCCAGGCTGGAGGCTTTGGGAAATGGGCAGGTCCAGATGCTTGCTAAGAGAAACCCCCTTCTCAGTGCAATCTTGCTGGCAAATCCCTGTTTTCCATGGGAAATATCAACCCCTAAAAGGAGCAGGAAAGCTTGGGCAGTAATTTTTGTAATTCGGTAAAAATCCTCCCACAAGAGGAAGGAAATGTTAACTGCGGTGGGGAGGGGGAGAGTTGCTTATCTGCTGACCTAGAGTCTTGATTAAACGTAAGAAGGAGCGAAGCCGTTTGCGCGCAGGAAAGGAAAGGCGGGAGAGTGACGTACTGGGGCAGCCCTGGCCAGGGTGACGTCCTCAGGGCACCTTCAGAAGGGCTTTGAATAAGATAATCCAAGATCTCGTGAGTCACCTGGAGTCTTTCATAGGAAACCTCCCTGCGGGTTTATTCTCTCCTCTTCCCAGGCCCCAGCTAAGCTCACTGCTCTGATAGTCAAAACATCCAGGGAGCTCTGGGGACGCATGCAGGATCAGAGAGGCTTCACCCCACCAAGGGCTGAGGCTCCAGCAGAAGAGAACATAGGTGGGGAGATGACGCCCGGGGGGAAAGGAAATCAAACCCGTTCCAGATGAGTGGGCAACAGGCCGTGTGCCCCTGTTCCTCCCGTATCTGCTAGTCCAGGCATGTCAAGGAACCATGTCCGCTTGTACTCAAAGCACCTTGATCTTGGGAACATTTTGATATACTTTTTTTTGAGGAAACCCCTAATAGCTCCGGCTGCCCCTGTAGCACCCCTGTGTTAAAGCCATTTCTTGGTGAAGCAGAGCTCAGCACATGCGGCTGTAGCCTGCAGGTGTCAGCAATGCAAAGGGAAGCAGCGTTATCCACCCTTCCCATGGAAAAGCAACAGTGAAATGCATTGTGATCTGCAGAAAATAATCTGGGAAAGGCAACTGGGAAGAGATGGGGAGGTTGGGCCTCTCTGGGAACGTGCTCATGCTTAGCGTGCAGGGGGCTGCAGCCTCTGCAGCTTGCTGATACCTCGTCCCCTTCGCGCTCGGCCCGCAGGCAGACACGCTGAGGACATCTTTGGGGAGCTCTTCAATGAAGCCAACAGTTTCTACATGCGGATGAACTCGCTGCAGGAGAGGGTGGACCTGCTGGTGATCAAGGTGACACAGCTGGACTCCACCGTGGAGGAAGGTGAGGAGCCGCTGGTGGATCTCGGCCAGGCGGGTAGGACCGTGCTGGGCAGCGGTTTCATTTTAACTTGGCCCTACGGAGGCAGAAGAGGAGGTGCTGAAAAGCGCGTCCCCGTTCAGACAGGCGGCGTGAGCTGTGCATGGGCCTGTTTTGAGAGGACACTTCTGGGTTAGAAATAATGGGTATTGGCCTTGGTTCTGCGTGGTGAGAGGGAGGGCACTGCACACAGGCTTCCAGCCGTGCGTGGGTGCCACGGGCTCAGCGCTGGGATCAGGGGCTGGTGCTGCGCTCACGAATGGTGCCCAGACGTGGCACTGTCTTAAAGCCGTGGTGCGCCTGTTGACCGTGGCTCCTTCCCATGTCCCCAGTTTCACTGCAAGACATCAACATGCGCAAAGCGTTCAAGAGCTCCACGGTGCAGAACCAGCAGGTCGTGTCTCGCAACTCCATCCCCAACCCGGTGATGGAGATGTACCAGCGGTGCGACAAGCCCCCGCCGCTCAACATCCTCACGCCTTACAGGTAAGGGCAGGCCACAGCACTGCTCAGCCTCCCCATGCTGCCTTGGCCTGCGCTCGCTCCGGCAAGGTGGTGACAGGGAGCCATGGGGCATCTGCAGAGTCATTTCTGGGAGAGAAATTGTCACCTTGGCTTCGTGTTGCTGTGCCACAGCCTCTGCTGTGTAACAAGTGACCGTGCATTCATGGGCGCTTCACAGCTTATAGCCCTGATGTATCCAAACCTTGCTCTTCAGTGGAAGGGAAGGTCTTCTCCAGAAAATGACGGGGTCTTCTTGGTTACTGGATCAGCTGGTGAGCCCATAATGCCCAGCGAAGCCGCTCTGATGTTCCTCCGGTGGCATGTGTGTAAAGCCTGGGCTGGGCCACATTGCGGGAGATGAAATGAGAGAGTGTGGTGTACATGGGGAAGAGCTACTGGGGGGGCTGTGGGTTGGTAGTGGTAACAAGTGAGGAGGACAAGGAACTGGGCTGACAAAGTTCCCAAATATGGGATCTATTGTGCATCACTATAGACAGCACTGAAATTCCACTGAGGTTGCCTTCTGTGACTAATAACTCCCTCTGTCCCTCCCCAAATACCTCCAGGGATGACAAGAAGGATGGCCTCAAATTCTATACTGACCCCTCCTATTTCTTCAACTTATGGAAAGAGAAGATGCTGCAGGCAACTGAAGATAAGAGAAAGGAGAAGCGTAGACAAAAGGTAAAGAGCACAGAGGGTCCTTAGTAGGACTGGAAATTAGGTTAACCATGAATTAGTTTATTCTACTGGAGTTTCTCCTGCGCTTTCCCTGCTCCTGAGTTGGGCACATCTCCATGGTGCCTCTGTCACCATAAACCCTGTGCTGCCAGGCTGGCTCTGAAGGGTCATTTGCTAGTGCTGAGGGTTGCAACCTCTGTATTAGTCATGGTCTGAAGGAGCTGAATGGAGGTGGAGGTCCAAAAATGCTGTTTGGGATTTCCCTAGTGACCAGTCCAGGCCTGAAGGTCTCTATGAAGAGTTTCCTGGTTTGTTCCCTATTTCTCATAATGCTGAATCTCATGGTATCCCACTGATACCTGCGGTGTTCTTCCTTCTTGGATTTATGCCCACTGCCTGGCATGCTCCTGCCTAAAAGAGCCAGGAGAGCTTGGGCTCTGAGCAGAGATGAGGGAGGAAATCTGGGGTTTCTGTTCAAACCAGCAGAGCCCTCTCATACACATGTATATTGCAGGGTGATTAAGGAGCCCAGGGATCTGTTCAAAGACACTTTTCTTCTGAATAGTTTCCTCACATGTGATGTTAGGGCCTACCTGAGGTCCCTGTGGGAGGTGTAGGCTCAAGTCTGCAGGGAAGAAATAGCATGTCAGCAGTATGACCCAGGCTGCCAAATCTGCAGGTGGGTTTGACCCCTGCATGGGCTGTAGTAGGTCTCTGGTTGTATCCAAAGTAAAAAATCCATCACATCTTGCAAGGTTGGTATCTGCTTGATTTATGAAACTCCCAGATGTCTGTGCTTCCAGCTTTCCCATGCCAGCTTTACAGCTCTGCTCCTGCCCCATCCCACTGGACTAGAGAACACATTCTAAGCAAGTGCTGGTGGTACCCATGGGCTCAGTGTCTGGGCAAGGACCATTCCTGATGCTCTTTCTCATGCCCAGTGACCAGCGCTTGGCAGAATGTGTCCCGCCGAGTCCAGACACGCGGTGTCCTCTTGCAGCTCACACTGCACTGTGTGCAGCTTGGCCTGCACGGCTGCAGGAGTGCTAATGGACTTGCTTGTCTGCCTCCAGGAACAGCGGTTAGTAGAAGACTCCACCCGGGAGGTGAAGAAAGTGAGGAAAGCCCGTAACCGGCGCCTGGAGTGGAACATGATGGCGTATGATAAAGAGTTTCGACCGGATAACAGGTTCTCACCATCCCCATATCACATGGCCTCATCGGAAGGATCACTGTCCCCAGATAATAGGCAGGTTTTACCTATTACACATTTAGCTCACTGGATTTTCTTTGCTTTTCTTCACTTTTTCTTTTTTCTTCTCAGTCTTTGGGTGGTCATGTAGTCCAGGTCAGAGAGGGGCTCATAGGTTAGCAAACAAGGCTAGAGCAGTAGACCACAGGGCCACGCAGCTTCATATCCAGCACCCTTCCCTCTTCCTGCTGGGATGGCGTCCTGGCCTCAGGAGCCAGCCTTGGTGCTGAGATCGCCATGGGGAGAGAAGGTCAGAGCACTTTTCATTTAGGAGCTATGGGAAGATGTCAACCCAGATTTGCAACAGCGAGAGACTAGTCCAGCTCTGTTGATGTCTTCCTACCCTCTGCTATCTCAGTGCTTTCTTGCATGTCTGTATTTCTGTGGCCACCCCCTATGTTTTGTTGCCCTGGCCCCAGATGCCAGCCGGTGCCATCATGTCGCCCCAAGCTCTCCACACCTCCGCTCCAGCCAGCCTTCCCTCCAGGAGAACAACCCTTGGTGTTTCTGTGTGCCACAGATCTTATGCGTCCGATGCTGCCGATCACTCCTATCCCGCCAGCCCCAACCACCCCGCGCAGCAGATGCTCGCCCCGGCCTCGCAGCTGGCAGCAGACACCAAGGAGGCCGCCCTCGGGGCCAGCCAGGCCCAGGAACATGTCTACAGGCCCCCGGCGGCGGGAAGCCGCCAGAACAGCCTCAGCCGGGTGCAGCAGCCCCACGTGCCGCAGCCTCCAGAAGCTGTATTAAACGGACCAAGGCCTCACTTAGTCAAGGATTACGGGTATGGACTGTAACCTCTTTCACTCTGAGCCTTGTCCTGCCCCATTCAGTAGCTTCCAGTGGTCTGTAGAGCTGGTGTTCTGGCAGGGCTAGGCGGGCAACAGTGCCGGTCTCAGCCCTTCTGCAGGAGACAAGCAGGCTGAGCCGTCCCAGTCCCACCAGTGCTCTGCTCGCCATGCCCAGCAGACCCAGCAGCCGCCCGAGGGGCATGGCGGGAGGCTGGCCCATTCCTCCTGGGGCACCACCAGGAGGTTGGCTCATGGCAGCAATAAGACCTGCCCAGTGCAGCTCCCAGCAGCTGCTCGAGACCTGCTCTGCAGCTGGCACCGCCTAGAACTGTTGGTACAGTGAGTGAGAGCTGTGGCAGTGGGGGCAGATCGGTGGGGATGGCTCCTTTGGGTAGCTCCGTGTGGGGGGCAGAGCGAGGGGAGCACTCCTCCCTGACGAGATGAGGGGAAGGCAGGCAGAGGCGAGCGTTTTCTGTGGGGCGTTGGTGTCCCCGTGGTGTCCCGTAGCCCTGTGTGCAGGCAGCCTTCCCCACTTCCCCTCCCGGGGCTCAGGAGCAAGCCGTGGCACAGCGGGGCCCGTGTGTAGCGGTGGCTCCTGGCCACCCCCAGCAGAAGCCCCTGCTCGTGCCACTGATGCTCCCGCTGGCTCCCGTTGCAGGCAGCAGCAGGTGCCGATGGCAGAATACTTCGTGCCGCCAGCGCCGCCGCCCCCGCCGCCCGTCATCCCCTCCGCTCAGACTGCCTTCGACAGCCCCATCTCTGCGCCGCCGGCGCTGGCCCCCGGCGC
>VZSV01000011.1:4713560-4729900 GCA_013398735.1 Nothocercus julius | reverse complement strand
GCCGGGCCCCCCTGCCGTGGCCGCCTCGCCAGCCCACTCGGCTTCGCCCCCGGCCGTCACCGTGGAGCCCCGGAAAGCCCAGATCCCGCTGATCCCCATGAGCGACGCCAGGAGCGACCTGCTCGCTGCCATCCGCAGGGGTGAGTTGGGCCAGGTAGGGTTGGGTGACAAGTAGTGTGTGAAGATGGGGACACACGGATGGGACCCCGTGTAGGAAAATAGGTATTGGGAGGAGATGGGACCTCTAGGGAGACAGGAGTTATTTGAAGATAGGAGAAGCAGCAGGGAGAGGCTGCACTGGGCTGTCGTGAACGTCAGGAAACGCCACACTGAAGTGTATTCATTTATCATTATTACAAACTCTTTATAGAATCATAGAATCACTATGGTTCAAAAAGACCTTCAAGATCATCGAGTCCAACCATAAGCCCTTCAGCACCAGGCCTGCAAAACCCTGTCCCTAAGCACCTCATCCACACATTTCTTGAACACTGCCAGGGATGGTGACTCCACCACTTCCTTAGGCAGCCTATTGCAATGCTTGACTACTCTTTCCATGTAGAAATTTTACCTAACATCTAACCTGAACCTCCCCTAGCACAACTTGAGGCCATTGCCTCTTGTCCTCCAAATTTCTGGGAATATGGAGAAATTAATCACTGGAGACACTTTTATCTTCGTGTGTTGCTAGTTCAGTACGGTTGCATGTTTGATGGATGTGCTAGCCCTAAAAATTTTCCACATTTTCTCGTGCAGGAATTCAGCTCCGGAAAGTCCAGGAGCAGTGGGAGCAAGAGGCCAAGAAAGAGCCTGTGGGCAATGATGTGGCTACAATTCTCTCCCGACGGATCGCGGTGGAGTACAGTGAGTCTGATGATGACTCAGAACTGGACGATAACGAGTGGTCTGATTGAGAGAGCCTGGGATGCTGTGTTGGATGGTAGCTCCTCCACTCTGTGCACCACTTTTCCACACCAGGTGCGTATAGACGCCTTCCTCAAAAGTCAATGCCAACTATGGTCTGCAATTAGCCCCACTTATTCAGGAGCTTTGCTTTTACACTATGTCAAAAAAAATTCTGGCAGCATTACCGCTGGAGGATATGCATTGGTAGGATACACCTCTGAGGCAATGATAACAATTAGCAATTAGCAGCGCCTTCGTGTTTAGAGACATTGAAAACACTACGAAGCCCCAGTAAATAGAATTACTCAGATTTACACCCGTGTAAGCAAGATCAGAGGCTGGCCTGCAATATCTTTTTTAGAGAATATTAAGGCCCAGTGGTGTTTTTTTGACTAGATGCTACATTTGTAAGGAGAAGCTACTGGAAAAGAAACCTGTTTTGGTAGCTGATATCACCAGCTGGTCATGGTCTTTTAGGCTGTCAGGCACTTGTTTGCGTTTTGCCCTGGTATCCAAAGTTGTGGCTTGGGGGCTGCACAAGCCAGGGCCAGTCCCCGTTCGCTGCTCTGAAAGTTGTGTGTGGACCCATGCTCCTTTTCCCTGCGGAGTTAAGCACCGTGTTTCACAGCAGTGACGGGAGGTCGTCACTGTGTGCTGGTGTCACTCTCTGGAGGACTCCAGGAGAAGACCAAGACCTTTGTGATGTGTTTCCATACTTGGGGCCACTTTTCTTGGGGAAAAGAGTGTGAGGCAAGGACAGCAAAAAACACATCGAGAGCTCCTCTTTCACAGTTAACAAGGAAACAAGGCATTTGCCACTGCTTGGAGAGGCGCTGTGCGTGCTCTCCTCGGGGTGGGGAAGTGGACTACCTGCAAGGAGCAGGAGGACTGCATTGCCTAGGGTATTTTCCTGGAGTCCAAATATTCTTGGCCTTAGTGCTATATCATTTTATTTTTGTTTGAAAATAAATTAATTAGATAAAATGCTGCTTGTAGGTAAACTCAAACCCTTGAAAGGAAGTGAGAACAAAGTTTATTCTTGTTCTCTTGATTTGCACTTTGTAGTTCCACAAGCTGTGCTGGTGTGGTTGAGATTAACTCCAATCTGGTGCACTGATTATTGCAGGCCTGATTCTTCCACTTGCTCTTCCTTCCAGAGGGTCCTGGGGGTGGCGTGCAGCAAAGCGAGGCACTGACGAGGGAGCCTGGCAGAATCAGGCCTCAGCCACGATGCTGAAAATACCAGTGCGTGTTCTTTGGTTGGTTCATCAAAATAGAGAGTGATTCATAGAAGCCTCTCCATGCAGCTATTATAGGAGAATTCATGGGAAGACAGAATGAATGGGTGTGAAACATTGAAAATATCGCAGTCAGGAGTAAGAATTTGCAGAGAACTGGAAGCACTTTCTGAACAGCCAAAAATGGGCCAATGTCATCCGTGAACCTGTCTGGCTGACACATCTGACCATGCAGGGGCCCTCCCTTGCAGGAGACCTATGCCGCTCACCAGCTAAAGTGTTCCTATATACTGTGAGTCCCTGAATGGGAGAAAATTGTATCTCCACATTGCATCTCTTCTGGTGAGGATTTTGACTTTGGCCCATCTCCCTGGCTTTCCCAAAGGCCAGGTAGGTGACAAGATGGCAAAACGTGTTTTGAATACCTAGAAGTGAATAGACCTAGACAAGAGATTGAAGGAATTGTCTGGGACTCAAAAGGCGCATAAAGATATAATTTGGCTGATGCTTCAGTTCACCCTGAGAAACGTGAGTATTGAATGATGCCCTCAAACCCATTTGTTTTCCCATTGGAAAGGAACCTTTCTTGATGAGGTGAACTGAACACAACCCTCATCTTCCTTCACCTTGTGCTGAAAGCTAAGAAATATCACCATAAGCCATCACTCGCCCTGACTAATGCAAAATATTCTCCAGGCTTTAGATTTGACACTTCCCATATCTCTGCATCCCACTGACTCCTTCAGGTGAGATATGGGCAGTTCTTAGAAGCACACGACGTTTCTCCCCACCCACAGCAAGCCTCTGAGTCAGTCTCGGGAGCGATATATTTGGCAGTGGTGGGCAGCCTGAGTGGATGCTACCATGTGAGTGTGCGTGGAAGTTGGAGTGAGGGATAAAGAAATCTCAGGAGGGTCTAGGGGAGAAGGATGCTCTCCTGCAAGTGGGGCACAGGATTTTGTCTGAGTTGCAGGGCTGAGTTTGGGAGCTTGAACCAGGAAGTAGCACTAAATGTGATAGAGAGTAAAGGTGTGTTTGAAAAGGGCTTAGGGTGGGAAGCAAAGCATGCTATGCTGCCAGTGAATCTTCAGTTCTCTGCACTGTCTTTGGCCTTCTCCCTGTGGCATTATCTAATCTTCTCTTTACTTAGGTAAAACTCACATTGATTTCAATGTGGCTGATAACCAGAGTAGTAACTGTACAGAAAATCCTTAATTTAACCTCAGAATTTATTATCTTAGCAGCTCTGCTGCCATTTAAACTCCTTGAGTGCTCATTGACTCGGCTTGTATAGGGATGGACACTTTGAACTTCAGAGAAAGACCTGAGAATATGAGATTGGCCATGGCAGGTCAATCCCAACTTCTGCCTCATCCTGCACAGACGAAGCCTCTTGCTTCTGGCATCAGCCCTCTGTTCAGAGCTAGAGGAAACCCAGAAGCGGCGACATAAACTCTTGGCCAAGGCCTGATGTCTCTAACCAGGCCAATAGCCATTGCAATGCCCATGAGGGGCTTTTCTCATCAAGGCAGATGGGATTTGACCTGGTGCAAGTTCAAAATAGAATCTTGTAAAAGTTCAGAATAACATCCAACCAGTCACGTATTCGTATGTATTGTGAAATATTGTTAATATAGATGTGACTGCGATGTGGTGTGTGTATGGTAAAAAAAAAAGTGGTTTTGTTTGGAGAATTTGGGAAAAGTAATAACGCTTTGTGCACTTATGAAAGAGAGAAGACTAGTGAAGGGCCTAGCATGAGCTATGGCTGTAGTAGGACTTCCTACATTGGCACAAGGTGAGCCAGGATTGACCCTGTAGCCTCTCACTTCCCTGTAGTGACTTGGCTCTGGGATTGACAGCAGTCAGTCAGATCATTTAACCCTGTTGTTGTCAGGGTCAGTGCCAATTATATGGCAAAGAGCTCGACAATCACATAAATCAAACCTTGTCTGCCTGGGTCACGTCTGCAGAGCAGATGTGAAGCCAGGAACCGTATGACTGCAGGAGGAGCAGAGTGTGCCGTCGGTCCCGTGCTCATTTATGCTCTCACACCATTTTCTCCTCCCTCTGGCCTCCCAGCACATCAACACTATTTGCACTCTGCTTAAGGGAATTTCCACCACCTAATAAAGAGCCTGTTTCACATGCCAAACTCCAAAGCAAGTCAGCAGGATCATCACCTCCCCGTGTTGCCCATTGCATACGATGATCCAGTTCTTCCAGTGACATAATCTGCCTTTGTTCCTTTGACTTCATCAGCCGTAGACACCTGATGTGATGACCCCATTCCTGTAAGGCCAGCTCTGCTAACAGGCTTGAAAACCCTCATTTCCCTTTGGTTGAGGGACTCGGTCACCTTTGAGGCTGACCGTCCTTAATTTAGGACTGCTCCTTCGTTCTTGCCCCAGTCACTTATGAAATCAAACGTGAGTAACACCAGCTCCTTGGGTCATCTGGATCAGGCTAGCTCTGATGCAGTCAGTTGTGTTATCCTAATTAACACTGGCTGAGTATTTCACCCATATGCTGCATGCTCGGTATTTCGTACATATGTGCCTATTTCCGTATACTCTTCCAAAAGTAGGCCATGCTCTGTTATACAACCTGAAACGCTCAAATCCCCATGTGCGCTGATATAAAAGTGAATATTTAAATATTTTATCTAGCCTGGCAGCCATTAAAAATACAATTCAGGTCACAGATGATTGAATTGCTCGTCTCTCTCAAGTGTACCAAAAGTAGGCTGAGGAGATTCTCCTGTACGTTAAAGTATCATGTTCCGCATTAAAATACAGCAACAGCCTTTTATTGCCAACAGATAATCACAGAGTGCCAAACATTTAATGAGCCCAACCTCTCTCTTGAGAGTTCCCCTTCCACTTTATCTGCCTTTCCCTACTTGCCAATTTATGGGAGTAGATTAAAAATAATAAATAAAAGATTGCCGACAGGGGGAAGTGTATTCAATGTGCATACAAATGAATTAGGCCAGAGTCAGTGAAAAAATAAATAAGCTCTTTTGATTCTGCATGTAGATAGTAAGGGAAGCCTCTGGTCTGTGAGGTCCATCAGGGATCCCTTGCCCATACCTGATTTACCTGAAAAGGTAAATCTCTAGGGAAGAGTGAGCATCACCTCCTGTGGTGTCTCCTGCTTTTGCAGTTCTTTTGTCCTCTGAAGGTTACATTCTGCTGGTAAACGTGATGCTGAGCGTGGGGGTTCCTGAGCATAAACTCCTTCAACCTTCCTCCCTGCAGCTCTTCTGCCTCTATCTCTTCTTTAACACACTGGGCAGTCTAAACTGTGTGTTTTAGCGAGGAGGTACCTTCTGTTATAGGTCTTGTCCTGCTTTTCCATTTGGATGCAGTAATTTCTGTAGTGCGGGTGACAGTTCGGGTCACCGGGGAGCAAGTGCTGTGTAGTGGTGGCTCAGGGTCTGCAGACCTCACAGCAGTCCCTGACCGCAGAGCCTGAATTAGCACTTTGGCTTTACCAGTGAATGCCCCAGAGCTTCCTAAGGAGGGAGACAGTTGGTAGTTTTGGTGATGAACATTTTGGCAGGTGTTTTTCAGAGCTGTGTCTCTCACCATGATGTGTCCCTGAAGACTGAGCATGGGGAGTCCCTGGGAGACCATCCGGTCACGGCGTGCCATGGGGAGAGACATGCACATACCAGGCCTCTTCTGAGGAAAGCTCTCCCAGTCCCAGCCAAGAGGTCAATGTCCTTTGGCACTAGATGTTGGCAAGGGCATCGTATGTTGTTGTTTTCACCATGTTTACTATTTTTCTGTAGTTTTTGTTGTTGTTCTTTAGGGGTAAGGTGTTATAGGTTGGCATGTCACTTTACAGACAAAAATAAAAGGGCAAGGACTCTGTCCTGAGGAGCTTACAGTTTACAGCGAAGACCATTTAACCTGCACTGCACTTTAGAAGACACAACTGCTCAATCACTTACATACCCATGAACTTACCCTCCCCTGTGGTGGTCACTGCAGGAGCGACTCGCTGGGGAGACGGGACCTTGAGGACGGTGCCCCTCCAGTAGCGATAGCAGCCCCTAGATCGGTGCCCCCATCAGCACCATGCCTGTGTCCCCCGCTGATGTCCTCCTGCCCCTACACTAACTACGCAGAAGTGCCTGAGCAAAGCACGGGAGCAGCAGGGCCACCCAGCTGCCCGCCACCAAGGCGAGGCTGGCGGCCCACATTGCTGCAAGACTGGGTTCCCCAGGGAGTCGTGCTGATTTTTTTCTTCAAAAGGGCAGCTATCCCCCTGGATGGTCCTTTCTCCACTTACCTACACGCTGGATGGGGCAATTCTGATTCGTGATGACCATAGTATGTCATGTGTGTGAGAGGAAAGGTACCCGGGAATGCTACTGTGACTAGGTGTTAGGAATCAAAATTGTCCCATGCAATTTGTGTGGTGCCCTGTAAGCTTATAGAAATACTTTTCCTGCAGGCATTTGCACAAACCCCAGGCTTTGATACACTTCAGCTTTGATACACTTCAGTCTTTTTGAGACCTGGAAGGTGAATCTGATCATCCTTTATCCAGCCCCATTTTTTTTTAGGATCACTTGCTCAGGCTTCGCTTTCTCTAGGTGAAAATTGTACCTGAGGACAAGTGGTCATGGATTTCAGTGGGTAGTTTGCCCCAAAGCCTTCAGACCAGCTTGCTCGCAAACTGCACGGGAGGAGGCACGCTGTGATCCGCTCTAACGGGGTTCTGCTCTGCTGCGGGAAGCTCCGGCTTGGTCAGAGGGACCCGAGGCTAAGGGGGACTGTGCAGCAGCAGGGGCAAAAGGACGCACCGTCCCTGCAGGAACCATGCAGTTAAGAGCCAGATGGCACGTGCTTGGCCAAGGTGTCCTTGAAGACAGTGGAGCCTCAAATACAACAAAGGTTAAATTTACTCCAGAATAAACACCTGAGGGGTAAAGCTGTGAAACTACTGCAGGGAAGTGAGGCTGTGTGGCTGTTCCTGGAGTGTTTCAATAGCAACAAGTTCAGGGGCTCCAGCAGCCTGTTCCTCACTGGCCATTCTTTGACGGTTCACAGTTTGAAAACTGTCCTTCTTTCAGGTTAAGGCCAATGTCTTTGAAAATTATCCACTGGTTAGCTCCACTGTCCCTAAAGCTTACACATAATCTCCAGAAGGACTGAGCTGTTCGGTCTCCTTCAGCTAGAGCTGCGAGTCTCCAGCCCAAAGGAAAATCTGACCCAATGGTGCTGCCCAGGTGGCCACTGAAAAATAGAGCAGCTGTCACCATAACCCCTTTCAAAAACTGGTTTATAAGCAGCAGGGAAATAAGACTGAGCAAGCAGCACATCAGATCATAATTCAGCAGGTAAATGGGCCTCCTGCCGTCTTAGGAGGTGCTTTTTCTCAGGAGGCCCACCCCACCTCACTGGTTTCAAACCCCCTTGGTTTTTACCTATTACCTCTGTTTGTGTTTTGCTCATACTTCAGCTAAGAACACCTGTCAAAGAAAATCACTTATCAGGAAAAATAATCTTAAAATTTGTCTCCTAAATCGAAGTGGACTTTGAGCCTGCTGAAGCTACCATGATGCGCACTGAGGACTTGCTGATTTCTGTTGAGGTGAGACTTGAGGGTGGAAGGTGCTATTGCTCTAAATCTGAGTTTGGAAATAAGGAACGTGTCAGCATTTCTCCTTATACAGAGGGGAGCCTGTATCTATATGTGTATTTCTCTCCTTTTGTGCTACAGGGCTTTTCTTACACTGCAGGGAAGATATTTCCGGAGCACTTTACATGCAATTAGTTTTCTACTGATTGCAGGGACAAGCATTATAAACTACTTGAAGAGCCAAAAAAAAATCATCTTTTCTGGGTGGATGAGACTTTTCCCAAGGTCTGAGCAGCTGCTGCTTTGGAGAGGCTGATGAGGGGCAGCGAGAGGGAAACCAGGCAGAGTAGAAGTCAGTCAGCAGAAGTCAGATAGGTCCTTGCTTTTGCATTATGTTGCTCCTCAAAACTGGGCCCACTCGGGGCAGGAGTAGTGGTCAGGCTTGTGCTGGCTCCGCTCGGCTCATTGCCTGTCCTGGGGTCCCTGAAAACAGCCCCTGGGGGAGCCGCAGGCTTCCCGGAGGTTCGTTTCCTTGCTCGGCAGAAAGCGGATGGGAAGGAAGCCGGCGAGCGCGCATGAGCCCAGGGAAACGCGGGGACAGGCAGCAGGACGTGCGGGCGGCGCCGCCCGCGCTCCCAGCCCTGCGAAAGGGAAGAAATCCCAGGAGATGGGTAGCGCATCCACGGTCTCCTGTTGCTCTTGCTGCATCTCCATGGGTTGCTTCTGGGACGCACACGGAGCTGCCCAGCACATTTGTCTGGAGCAGGAGGCCTCCAGGGCACTTCTGTGTCCCCAGTAGCTGCAAGGGAACAAAATCCAGGCTGAAAATGTGGTGCTGAGGGGAGAAATCCGGTGCTCCCAGCAAGACCAGGATGCTGCTGGTTCTCCTTAGCTCAAGCTTTGCAGATATGGTGGTGCTAGGAGAGGTGTCTTCGGCAAGTCCCTCCGTGTCTCCAAAGATCTTACTGTTACAAGCATTGATCCCTCCTCCTTTTACATATTTTTATACTGAGAAATTTCAGATGCACGTTTCATTGCGGCCAGTTTTTCACAAATGGGCCTCTCTGCGCTGCCTTTCATCCCAGATTGGAGCAGATTACATCAAATGAGCAAACCAACAAACTGAGTCTGCCAACAAGAAAGCGCTCGCTCCGAGATGCTCTTGTGGGAGGGTTTCAAGTCTGATGGCTCTTAATAGAGCCAAATTAATAGGCTCCCTTCATTTTTAGGCGGCTTGACATGCCCAGGGAAATCTGAAACAAAGTATTCCCACAGCGTGCATTGGAGTTGATTATGAAACATCGTTCTCGGGATTTGTTGGGTTTTTTTCTCCCTTGTGATTAGAGGCTGCTCTGTGTCACACACGCGGGGGCTCAGCTCCTGCATCTCAGCAGGAAGGAGAGTGGAAACGCAGCCGTACTGGAATCCAGGATTGATACAAGTGCCTTTTACAGACATCTCCATTGCATTTCCAAGGAGCACAAGCTCCTGCGGCCAGTGCAGCCGTGCCTGGCTCTGCTGTGTTTCTCTCTGCGAGGGCTGGCCTGGGTGGAGAAGGAGAGGGGCAGTGATCTGAGCATTTTGGATACAATTTTGGGGTGCCCTCACCTGGGGGAAGATCTGTACCCCCAAGCCCGGTGCCACTCAGGTACCAACATGGCTCATCCTTTGCTGCAGGCTGCAACTGCACGGCTGCAGCGTGGCCAGCGGCCACCACGCTGAGCTTGGCTAGCCCAAGGAAAACTTGCTTTGGCAACCGTAGGTCTTGAGGTGAATATTTACACCTGTGCAGTGCAGACGCGGTGTGTTCGGGGTGCCCTTTTTGTCAGGAGAGCCTTGCTCCCCCTCGGCTTGGCTCTGCGAGACCGCAGGGGTGACCGCAGGCCAAACACCGCCATGGGACAGGGTGTCCTCAGGCTGCTCTGTGCTGCCGGGTTGTTTTCTCCTGTCCACATCAACATTGCTGCCTCTGCACGAAGCTGGGAACTACGGGAGCCTTAATTTTGGGGGGATGGCAAAGCCAGGTGAAGGTCCTCTCAGGGTCCCTGCTGCCTTCAGCTAGCCCAGGCTGGGCAGGGAGGCACTCAGGCACCCCAAAAAGCAGACTGTGCACCCAAGGTCAAGAGCCGGAGCTGGGCCTCCGATCCCCAAGACAGGGCAGGGAGAGAGGGGCCGGGTCGTCCTCCCAGAAAAGGGGATTCATCCCCCTGTAGCCAGGTCTGGAGCTGGGGGAGGTTCAGCAGCTCCATCACCTTGAGCCGCCCTCCTGGAGGGTTTGAACCACAGGCTCCTCCGCTCGCACCAAATGAAAGATTATCCCAATTCCTATTGACTCGTCATTCGGGAGAAGCAACTGACAGGAGGGAGAGGCGTCTCTCCCACGCAAGAGAGCTCACGTCACAAGATACGACTCAATTCCCATTATTATATAGGTGGTATTAAAAGAAAAAAAGATAAAAAAAAAAAAAAAGAGGTGTTCACTGTCTAATGGGGTCTTTTAACCATGTGCACTTAGTCAATAGGTGAGTATATGTTGCTGCTTGTATCTATCTACTGTACACAGTTGCTAAATGTGAACAAGTGTTATTTCTCCCCGGTGTTGTGGGTTCTGCCTGTCTTGACACTAGGAAAGGAAGGTAGGAACAGTTTTGGTGGCCAAGTGAACTTTCTTCTGTACAGGGTAGAGAGGAAGCCTGCAAAGGTTGGAAACACTGCTCGTAACTACATTTGTTGAAAAATGTTATACAACATAATCCCAAACTGTTGACACTTTATGCATGTGCTAAGTAAAAAGAAAAATAAAGATTTTAAGAGATTAACGTATATTACATTTTGGCCTGCTGTCAGTTTGCTCTTTGAGTCCATTTGCTTTGAGTAAAACCAGAGGAATTAACAGCCCTGTGATACCCAATTATTATTTCCAGAAGAGAGAGAGGAGGTTATAAAACGCTGATCCCCATAACCCTGAGCTTGTTGCAGCAGCTCTCCAAGGTCAGTTAACTTCCATGTGCATCTGATGCCGGCCTATTGGGGCAGTTAGATAGCGGAGGGTTGCGTTCTGGGAGAAGAGCTGCTTGCTGTCCTGGACATTTTGCCCGAAGGCTCCAGACTGATCCATGACCAGCCAAGCCCGGGGGCACCCGGAGTGTGCGCGCGCGCCTTGGAAACCTTGGCAGTTACCCCAAACTGCCAGAGTTTTGCTTTCCTCTTCAAGCACGTTGCTTGGCTGGAGTAGTCCCTCCAGGCTCATGTGCTCCTCAAGCCCCAGCTCTGGCCAGGAAGCGTCCAAGAGGGAAGGCAGATCCGTCTGCCATGAACATGAGGCTGGTGGCCAAGTTGCGAGCCCGGCACCAAACGCCGGGGGTCAGCGCCGGAGCACGGATCGGGCACCTGCCTGCAGTGACGCTGCAGGCAGGACCAGCTCCCCCAGGGCCGCCCCCAGGTCCAGCAGAGTCCCAGCGCTGGGAGACCCACAGGCCGCCTCTTATCCTAGAAGCAAGAAAGCAACCTAACGGCGGAGCTGCAGCGCGGGGCAGCCAGCACTCACCTCAGGTCAGGGGAAAACCACAGGCGTTGGCCAGGCAGATGTGTTAGCTACTTCTCCCACTTCCTTTGCCTGGGCATTGGTTTCCTCCCCATCTCCCTGGGATTTGCTCTGCCACCAGGTTTTTCTCCTCTCTCCTGCTAAACTGATGGTGCCTCTGTAATATCTTGCTTTTCCCTCCTCTTCCTCGCTCTGGCACAAGCACATCCAAGCAGCACAGGAACACACCCGCGTGGCCATGCGGCACCGCAGAAGTGGGCAGAGCACCAGTCACCCTGCTCCTCGTGCCCAGCACCCAGTGGGGAGCCGGAGGCTGCATGGTGGGTGCTCATCCACGACGGGACCGGCCGAGAAGCCGGTGCCTGGCTTTAGGCCCACCGGGGCCCCGTGGCCATGAGTGACACAGAAGTCCCCACCCAGCTATAAGGGAGCAACACGGGGCTCCTGCCACCATCAGCCTGGTGGAGGGGCTCAGCCAAGCCTGTCCCAGCTCAGCGCTCCTCCCAGGGCAGCTTCAGGGTCATCCTGCTGAATTCCCGCCAAGATGAGATAGAAACTTCCCTCCGGCTGAACCTGCCCAAGGCAGGTTATAAACCCCTCGGGTCCTCCCCATCACCTGTGATCCCTGGGGGTTTTTCTCCAGGAATAGGCACCCCCCACCTCCTCTCCAGATCCCATTAACCAGCTCTCAGGGGTTTCATGGGTGACACCTTTTTCTTGCTCTCAAATCCAAGGTTTCCTCCTTGCCTCCACCTCAGGGTGGTCATCAAAGGCTTTGCCCGTCTTAGGCCCTTCCTCATGACCATGAGCTCCTCACGAGGGGATGTTGCTGTCCTCCAAAGCTGCCACCACACGCCATGGACACGTAGACAGGGACGCACAGAAGCCACTGGCCAGAGCTGGCACTGAGCCCCGTGGGGGCTCCCATGGGGAGGACGTGGCCATGCCCACGTCCCCGGCTCGCGCGCAGCCTCAGCTGGAAGAAAACCACAGACACAGAGAGGGTGGCACATACCTGGGACGAGCGCCCAGATCTTCAAAGGTTTTAATTTTAACCCCTTCTCCCCCCATTTTTTGGATATTCTCTTGACAAATCACTTGAACAGTTTTATTTACAGTAATAAAAATAAATTACTCTTACAGATGAATGTATAATATTATACACAATAGAGATACAGTGCAATAACAGCATTGATTTGTTTTCACTTGTTCATAAAGTGCATTGTAGGGGCTTTATTTAACCATAATTGAGCAGTAACTGTACATTGTACATCTACCTTCGAGAGCAACTCACCTGGGCAAGTTAAAAGGCTAATGAGAACAGTTACATTGGAATAATTTGCTGTCCTGATTTTGCTGAGAGTTCCTTGTTCCCGGGGAAGCAGCTATGGGATAAGGCAGGTGGGCTCAGCCCCCTGAGCCTCTCCATGCATGATTCCTTTCTTGCCTTTGAGGAGGTTTCTGCACAAAACCCTGCACAGAAACCTTGTGCCTTTAAAGAAATGCCCTGTTTTCTCACGGCTCCAGCCAGCGTCACTCGGGGCCAGGCAGAGCTGCGATATACGGAGCACGTACTGCTGAAATCCCAGGGAAGCGCGGAGGTCGGTGTTTGCGTCCCTGCCCGTCAGCAGTGCCCCCGGAGGGAGCCCCTTCCTGCGCGTGCGGAAGGGCTGGCGTTTGGCACCAGGCAACCTGAGAGCTCCCGCGGGTCCCCCAAAGCCTCATACGGGCTGCAATAGCTCCCTGTCCCCCTTGAAACCTGGTGGCCGTCCCTCTGGAAGTGCCCGGGTCGCGTGTCCCGGCCAGCCAGCCGAGCACCGAGCTGGCAAGCTGGCAAGGCAGAGCGGACCCCAGAGGCCAGGCTGCAGCAAACTGCGAGGGACGTTCGCTTTGCCAGTGACAAAGACCAACTTTGCTGCAGTAGGAGTGGTGAATTATTGTGCATTTGGAAAAAAAGAGCTTTTTCTAGGGCAACACAGATGTTTTCCAACTCCCTGATCCTGCAATAAAGTCATAAAACTGTGTCTGTGATTTGGGTGCCTATTGATATGGTAATGTGCTGTCAGGCACCGCGTCCGGGCCGCGGTGGATGCTCAAAGCGGGAGGAGGCAATAACCCTTGCTTAGACACAGCTACGCTTGGCATTGAGCAGAATTTATGAACACAGCAACTGTTTCCCTCCACCTTTCTAATTAGAGAGCTCATCAAGCTCTACCTCATATTTTATGCCATGTAGTTTCATTTTTAACATTTTTCAGATGATCTGAAGATAATTTCCCATATTTTCTCTGCTTCTAAGCCACCATCGTCATACCCTAGAGGGAACATTTGGCAAGTGACGCTGGATAGACGTGGTTTTGCAGCCCCAGGGGTGGGCTTAGGGTCAGAGACAGGTTCGGTCACCCCTCTTGAAGTCAGGGATAGAAAAGTGTTGGGCCACAGTTAACAGGTTGGAAAGGCGACTAGCTCACCAAGAGGAAGGATCTCGCGTGGGCGAAAGGCGTTACAAGGACATACCACAGCAGTATCGAACAGTTATTCCTGATAATTCAAAGTGAACTGTTAATTAATTGCTAACAACAAAGTGCTGGTAAGTATACATCCATACAAACAGTAATCAAGATCAAAGGCTTTTTAAAGACCACCCTCTTCCCCCCAGTAGCAGATGCTTCTACAAGAAAGAGGTATTTTGTTACCTATTGAGAACAGTAATGGTTTCTCTTTTTTTTTTTTTTTTTTAATTCTAGATTCAGTTAAAACTTTTTGTTTGAGATGAGCGAATTGTGACTGCCACATTTGGACTGAGACCCTGAAGATATTTAATTGCTGGTTACTGAGATGAGTTGGGCTACAAGGAGAGCAAACCTAGCAGCTGTGCTTTCACTCATTCAAAAAGCAAAGCTGAGCAAGATGGAGAGGAAAAAAAACAAATCTAAGCAATTTTGTTGGTAGAATTTATACATTTGATTGTTACTTTTTTAATTCCTCTGTTGAAGCAACCTAGGAGAGGGACAACTGCACAAGCTCACACTGACCCCTCGCACCATATTCTCTGCTTGCACCAAACTCACAGCAGGAAAGCAAAAGGCAGCCAGAAAACTAGTAAAAAAATAACCTAGCCAACTAATGGGAAGCAGATTCATGTTTCTCTGGTTATGCTGAACCTTGTCACAGGCTCAGGTCTGGGTAGAAACCAAGCGTAATTTCTTGGGACCAATGCTCCACTTGTTCCCTGCTGCGTGAAGAAAACGGGAGGTTGCTTGGCCACTTGCACGACGTTTCTGGATCCTCGGAATGGCCCGAAGGTTTTTCTGTGCTGGAGAAGCCACCCGCTGTCCGCAGGGCTCCTTGGAGAGCGGGTGCCCCGTGCAGACGTGGTACCTCATGGGTACCACGGTGTCCAAGGGAGCTGCTCCCCTCTAGGGTGGCACAACCACGTGCAAGATCAGGGCCCATATTGGGCACCTAAAGGTGCCTCGAAGGCAGCACTGAAAGACACCGAACATCGGTGATTTCCACCCCACGCACAGCGTTGCGGAGTTGGAAAAGATCTTAAGGTATGCTAGCTCTCCTTATGGACCACTGATGTATGGCATTTGATTGAATGTTTTCTCATTGAAAAATTCTTTTTGGCGAAAAATGTTCTTTAAAGAAACAAACAAATCCGCTTCCCCACAACTGAGTGGCAGTAAAATGGTCGGAAATTTCCTTAATGTAGAGCACCATAGATTAGCTCCTTTCATCTCCTTCCTCACTTCTCCTCATTTTCACTCTTTCCACTCATGAAAATAGAAGAGGAAGCTGAATAAAAGACAAAAAATGCATATAAGAAGAATTGAGAATTGAGTGGAAACGCAACAAAATGCAAGACTCTATGCCAAGGTTTATCTAGAGCTCATTGATTAATGCTACATCTCATTTGAAAATACGAAATGAGCTGCTCGGAGAAACAAATTCCTGCCTTCTAGACCAGGTTGTATAAAAACATTGCAAAAACGTTCAAGATGGTTTTAAAATGGCTTAAATTAACTCTCTATTGAGTTTTCACACTGAGCAACTGCAGGGACCTAGCTGCAGTTATGGAAATCAAAAGAAAACAAATGAATGGGAAAAAGGTATTTTTATATATATGTATATAAATATATATATGTAAAATCTATATATAATTCTCTTTTGTGTATATATATTTATAAATATATATATCTATACACTCATGTATACATATATATACTGACTCAACATTGTGCCTATTGGCCCCTGCCCGAGCTCTTCAGAAAGAAGGGGAATGAGGAAAGGAGGCGCCGGGCGCCTCGCGAAGCGGAGGACGGCGCTGCGGAGACCCGCGGCTCTCCCGCACGTGCTTCGCTCCGAGGGGCGGCCCAGGGCCCCTCATTGCACAGAGAGGAGATGCGGCCGCCGCCGGGCGCAGACGCGAAGCCACTTTGCATCCGCGCAGCCCCCCGGCAGGACCTGAGCGGCCACGGTGCCCCCCGCTGCGCTTTGGTGGCAGCGATGCCACCGGGTTGTGCTGACGGGAACCTCGGGCTGCTTTGCCCGCGGTACTGCAGAATTGGGGCGCTCTGGGTGCTCGAGAGCACAGTGTCACCTCCAGAGGAGAGCTACGTGCCTGGGACACCGCGCACGTTCCCGTGCACGGCCACGGGCCTCTACCCCTTCCCGGGCCTCCCTGAGCCCTCTCCTGACTGCTCTCTGAGGGTTGGGTTTATTTTAATGCACTATTCCACTTCTTGGCCAAAAAAAAAAAAAAGCACAAGATCAAGGACACTTTGTCACGGTCTCACTAACGTCACCCAGCACAGGATTCATTGGGGAACACGAGGCTACGGTAGCTTCTCTAATGAAACAAGTTTAACCAGGAGCATCCGGAATAATCCGTGTCATTCCATAGGCTTCCCTCTAGGGACCCAAGTGAGCCCAGATCTGTCTTTGGATCAGAATCCCACCCCCTGTAAACGACGGCCGTGGAAGCGGGCGCGACTGGGGCGCCCGTCGCCCCACACCGGGGCGGGCAGGAGAGCCCCGCGCGGGGCCCCGGC
>VZSV01000011.1:4680001-4710586 GCA_013398735.1 Nothocercus julius | reverse complement strand
GGTCGGCGCCCGCCGCACCTGCGCTTCGGCCGCGGCGTTGGCCGCCAGCCGGGCCCCGCAAACGCCCCGTTTATTTTTACCGCCGGCGCTGAGGGAGCTGGTGTGGGGAGCGGGGTGGGGGACGCGCTCGGATGCGCTGCCGCAGCAGCCGCGGCTTCCTGTGCCTGAGGAGGAGGCTGCTCCTTCGCTGTTCTGGCCACTCGGAGAAGGATCAACCTCAGAAGAAATCCCAAAGGCACCGTTTTTTTTGTGGCCGCAAACGGTTCAGAGACTCGCAGACGATGCTCGATTTTCTGAGCAAGGATGCTCAGCTTGCGGATTGGGGCTGTTCTGGATACAACTTCTCCCCCTTTCACGCTGCTAACGCCCCAGCTTTACTTCTTCATCCCCCCTGGCCTCAGGCTGCAGCTCTGGGGGCTGCTAGGGAGGGTTTGCAGCACCGGCCCCGCAAAGACCTTTGAGGCTGTGCCGGTGCTTCTCTTGGAATCCCAGGGCCCCACTTCGGAGCACCTGGCTCCCAAGAGGGGCCGCAGCCCGTCCGAGGGGAATTGAATCATCGTGTACGTGGCACGTGGGGCCGCGGGACTCGGCCAGCCCGGCGCGCGGCACAAGGCAGCGGCGCGCGAGCCGCAGGGGAAGGGGGGCCCGCGGCGCCGGCGCCTCAATGAACGCGCGCCCGCGCGGCCGGAGCGGGGAGGCGGGCGCGGAGTTTTGATTGACTCCCGTGAGCAGCTCCCTCTGCCAGCAGGTCGCCCGGCAGAGCTGCTTTATTTAGCTCCTTAGCTGCTGCATAGGGAGGGGAGGGAGTCAATGGGCAGGCCAGGGGCTCCGCGTGGACACCCAAGGGATGAAGCCAGTAGCACCCCAGGGGCACGGATCCCTCTGGCCACTGCCGCGCAGACCCCTGCTCCGGCGGTCTGGGGTCCTCCTGACGCTTTGGGTTGGGAAGATTTCGAGTGCAGATTTCCCAGAAAGTGCCTGCTCCTTGGAGGGCCGCAATCGGAATTTGGCGCTGTTTGTGTGACATAAGAAGTCTCCATGAGCTATCAGGGATGTGGGCAGGAATATGTAACGGCCCAGCAAGCACAAGATGGGCCTGGGCAGGCTCTGCACGCCGTTAGGACAGAGCCGGCTGCTGCGCTCGCGGGGAAAGCAGCCGGATTGCCGGGTGCAGGGCAGCTCGTCCCCCAGGCGCCGTCCCCCAGGGCGCCGTCCCCCGCCGCGCGGCCCCAGCCCACGCGCAGCCGCCCTCTCCGCCCCGGCGAGGCACCGAGCGGCTGCAACGCCCCAGCTCTCCCATCTGCGCCCAGCAATTCCCTTCAGGATATGTTTCCATACTACCTGTCATCCCCCAGCAGCTCCATGGCTTTGGAAGAGGAAGACGGAGAAGCCATTGGAGCTCATTTTCTGTGGGGTGTCTTTTTGGTAGCTTTTTTCTAAGAGGGAAAACACAAGCACGAGGAAGGGCTGTGAGGAAGAGGCCCGCGTCTCTGCGGAGCCGCGCAGGACGGCGCTTCTCCCGCCATTTCTGCGGCGGCCGGGGCCACCTCCAGCTCCCAGCACGCGCTTTGCGAGGCCGGGCCGGGCGCAGCGCGCTGCAAGGAGGGACGAGCGAGCGGCACTGCCCACCAGCGGCGCTTGTGGTCACGGAGCTTTTCCAAAGGCAAAAAAAACCCCAAACAAACAAACAGACAGACAAGGCCCTTTACTTTTCCTGCTGGGAGCAGAGCTGGGCTCTGGCCCGCTCCACTCGCGCAGGGAGCAGGGATAAGCAGAGCCAGGGGCTGCCAGTGACGGGGCGACGCTGCCGAAACACGAGCCCTGGCTCCTGCGAGCAGGACTTCTTCCCAATCCTTGGGCAAAGCACATCGCAAACTGCCCGTCGCTTAGGGGCGAAGGAGCGGCCTTTGCGGCGCTCATCCGACTCGAGCCCTAGGAGATACAACAGAGGCGAGACGAGGTCTCAAAAAGCTTCCCCAGGAAATCCAAGCCTTGGGGTGCAGCTGCTCTGTGAGTGGCCCCGGTGCCTTCTCCCTCCTTCTTTTCTGCATGGCTTAGGGCACTTCAGACAACACGGATCACGACCACCCGGCCCCGTTTGCAGCTCTACTGCGCTGCTGACTCACCGCGTATGTAGGGTACTTCTCACGAAAGGAAACACGCACGACTCCAGTGCTAATTAGGCCACTTAATTACAGTGGAAGTTGTTTAACTCCTCCTGAAAACTGCCTCCTATTTTCCATTGTGTCCACAGCCATGGGAAGGAGAAGAAACAGCTCCTTCACCTCCAGCCAGCGCCACGGTCCTGCCTTCAGACACGTCTCTTCATTTTGGGCCGGAATCGCCACGTTACACATCAAAGCAGCGGCAGCACCACCATCTCCTTCTCTGGTGCCCCCAAGCCACTGGGGCCCTTCACTGCTGCCCTTTCAGCCTCGCATGCTCAGGACTAGGTCCCACAGGCATCGGAGCCCGCTCTGCAGCTGCCGGCGGGAACCGAACGGGAGAGGGAAGCGACACGCGTAGCCCACGGTTCACGTGGGCTGCGAACGCCAGCAGGGCTTCACATGTAGGGAATTAGTCACGTTTCGGAGGACGGTTTCCTTCTGCTGGAGGCCAGGGCCTGCAACGGGAGGGTTCTCCTTGTCTCGGGGGCTTTGCCGGCCTGTGTTCTTTCTGGCAACAATCGAAGGCCATTTGTTTTGAACACATCCTGAACAAGCTGGTTTGGTGACGTTCAACGCTCCCGCCGGACCCGGGACAGGCCGGACCCCCGCTCACAAACCACCCCCATTTCTGCAGCGCGCAGGGCCCTCCGCGAAGAGGAGGATCTGCTTGAGAAGGGGAACGGCAGGAGGGGGAGCAGCCTGTGCCTGCTGCACGGGCGGCTCCTCAGCCGCGCTCTGCTCCATGTGCTGCCAGAGACCAATGCGACCAAACACCACCGCACATCGGTGAAAAGCAACCAGCAACAGCCCGGCCACAGAGATGCACATCTACCCACAATGAACCTAAAAAGCTCCAAACATACAGCACTACTCAGTTTTTGTTCCAAATCAAACTTACAGAGTCCAACAGCCAGGGGCAAAGAAAGCAGAAGGGAAAAGGAAATAGGAAATAACAGGGAACAGAAACAGCAGAGCAGCAGGGGCCGAGGAGGCAGCTGGGGACACCGGTGCTGGGAAGGTGCCGGGTCCAGGCGCTGGGCAAGTGCCCCTTGGTTTCCCAGCACCTCCCTTCCACTGTGCACTGCTGAATAATTTATCTTCGACTGCTTACGCAGAGGTTTTACGCACGAAGAATCTACTAGTCAGAAGCACTCAGCCAGCCAGCACGCCGAGAGGAACTGGGGAGAGCCGGTGACTAACCGCTTACTTTTATTTCTGCTCCTGATTGAAACTCAAGGAAAGCAGCTGGGCCATGAGCTTCTGACCATACATGACCTTTATTGGAGACAGGTGGGGTCATTTATTATACAGAAGTAACAACACACCATTCTCTTCCGATTTAATTCCTTTTAGTTTCCTTATAAATCTGTAGCAAAAGTGCACTTTTAACAGTTTTTTAATCTATAGTATATATCTTTCAATATTCTCTCTCAATCAGGTATTTTATTTGTAAAAATGTAACGCCAGATATACAAAATACATGTCTAATGTACTACATTAATTTTTGTATTTACTGTTTATTTTTAACTCAGTGCTCTTTTTTATTTTTTGCTAGACTTACTGATGAGAGACTTTTGTTGGCGCCACCAAGGGAGGACCTATGACTTGTGTACGAACATGGGGAGAGGACTCTTAGCCAAGAACAATTTTCACACAGTAGGAACAAGATGACAAAAACGTTTGCTGTTATCGAATAGGCCTCTTCAAATGACAGTACTCTGTGTAATTAAAACAAACCTCCGCGTTGTATCTGCTGGAGGAGGAGATGTGCAGCGAGAACAGGACCTGCACCCTACAGGAACATGGCAATAACGACTGATTTGCATTTTGAAGAGAGGAGTTCCTTGCTAACAGGATGTTTCTGGTCATGGTAAGGAAAAACAGGTACACAGAGACACCACAAGAAACTGTTTGTGAGCTGCTGTTTTCCTAAGGACAGTATTTTGGTATAATATTCTATATCATGTACAAGCCACAGAATTGCATAAGTTAAACGTCCTCAGGAGCAAGAAGCACTAGTGTATTTAGGGACAGCTGCAGTAGGCCCAACCACATGGAAGACAGCTCTTGTGATCTGTAATGAGACTGAAGGGAAAAAAAAAAAAAAAAAGGTATTTTCCACTGGAAGTTTAGAGCCGGCTGCGACAGCTTTGGCACAGTAACAGGACTTCTCAAATAAGAAAATTACGTAAAGTTTTCAGAGATTTCCTACAAACTCCCTTAGTCTTTTCATTCTACTTATCCTTGAGGTTATAATATGTACACGCATAATGGATAATTACTTGAATTCAGTCTTCAAAAGACTAACATACTCTCCTCTGTAAAGCAAGGCCTATAGAGGTAAAACAATCAGAAACATTTTCAGGGGGTGATGATTCCCAGGTAAACACAAACATTACCAACAGAGGACAGGCAACATTTAACAAGGTAATGTCAAAGCTTGCTTTTGTTTTTGCTTCTTTGACATCATTCTCCTGAAGACTAAGAACAAGTGGATTAGTTATGTAAATAATACTTCCCTTGGTTAAGCCTTCACAATCAGTGCTGTTTCTGTGTGTTAGCATAGATTCAATTGCTAGTTGCATCAGTTTGCTAAGTACTGAGTGAAATGTTGAACAGATTCTGCTTCAGAAAGAGGGCACTTTTGGTTTATGCAATAGCTCCAACAAATGCTGTAACTTCAAACTTTCTACAGCAACTGGTTGCCAAACATATTCTTCAAAACATAATTGATTTTCTCCTTTCCTTGAATCTGCAGCAATGTAGCTCCGTGTCTAAACTTTTGCTACGAAAGAAGAAGGTACAATAGATCAGGCTGAATATGGATGAAGTTCTATACCTCCTGAAGAAGAAGAAACAGGACAGTGAAAAATAAAATATAAAAAGAAACTGCTATTAGTGTTATCTAAAACCAAGATAATGCATAATGGGGAATTTACAATGCTGCAGAGAGAGTTTTTTGTCTTTTTTTCTTTTTAAATTACAGACTTGACATTTCCAATATGTCTTAGCTTTGTACTGATTCTCAAGTCTGAGTCACCAAAAATATCCAGCAACCAGCTGCTGTTCATATCCTAAAATATGCCTTCAGCTGACACTGAATATTGAAATCATTCTGCTAAAATACAGAAAAACGATGATGATAGAAACAAAGCTATAGCCTCAGGCCAACATTAAATGGTAAAAATTCTACAATGCTACTTTTAAAACTCTTCTTCAGTTCATGAACAAATAAGCAGCCAGGTTTCAAGTAGAGGTAACACAGATTTTGGAAGATAGCACGTAAAAAAAGCCCAGAAAGAAAACTGGAGCAAAAGCTCTTCTTGTTACGGCAGTCAGCACTAATCCTCCAAGAAATGGCAGAGAGAAAACTTTCTTCGCCCTGCTGGATCTGTCCTGGTCCTACAACAGCAATGAGGAACTGCTTCTGCTGTCACAAATATGTTCCATTTCGACATATCTTGATCCCTTTTTTTTTTTCTTTTTTCCTTTTATTTATACACATCTATCTGTTTTCTTAGTCTCTTGACTGGTAGAAGAGGATATATCCAGATTCTGAGTTTTTGGAAATGTCCGATGTTAACCCATAGAATTCTTCAATGGCCTGGGCATCAATTTTCTGAAAATTAATGAGAGTTAGAATTAGGCTCAGTCAAAATAGCACTTTAAGAATCCCCTTCCCAAACATCATTCTCATCCTTTTGGGGGTGATGCTGGAAAGCCAGACGGTATTAATAGAGTGATAGAACAAACATTTTCTCCGCTTTAAATTTTAAAGTTCTTGAGGTCCTCTTATGTAGAAAAGTCCTACAACAGCACCTAGTGACTATACCACAAAGCACGTGGAGCACATCTGACAACCATCCAGCTTTACAAGTGCTCTCCTTGCATTAGGATTTGCTGGTACCATGCGGATCAGATTGCTGAGACAAGGTTTGTGTTTTAAGATAAATAAATTGTTCTCCATATTAACAGAAGTAAACGCCTTGCTTATATTCGAAGTGCAGAAAAGCAGGCTTCCTTTCATACTCCAAGCACTCAGGCCCATAAGGCATCATGTTTTAAAGACACCAGTTGCATGGTCTTGATCCAACTCCTGAGAAGGACTGGTTTCACATTACTGAATTTGATTCTGTGATCAGGAAAGAGCAAGCACAGAGATTGCAGCAGTGAAATAAAATACTCCCCCTGACCTGTATTACTCAGCAGTCCACTGTGTTTTAAAACACCTTTAGACTCTAGATCCGCAGAGACAACACGCCAAAACAGCAAGACTTTGATGCATAGGACCAATGGGAGACTGGCCTAAAAATAACAGAGCACCTTTTCTTTTATTCCCCATAGAATAAAACAGAGGAAATAACAACAAAAATCTGCAGAATATTTAATAATCTCAGCATCTCTCTTATAAATCCTCTGTTTTGACTGTGAAGGCAGTAGCAGAGAGCAACCTCTGCAAAGTTTTCAGAGGAAAGGGCCGTGCTCCGGCTGCGGGAGGCACAGCGCAGCGTGCTGAACTGCTGCTTGAAGCTGCTGCAAGATGCATCAGTTCCAAGATGTAACAGCAGAAATTTCTCCCTGGAACAATTTCGGTTTTGGCAGTAGGTGGGGTGGTGATGTGGGGAATCAGACACTGTCGTTTTCTCTCTCCATTTGAGCACTTTATTGAAGTTGCGCTACTACAGTGGGGGCTTTAGGATTTCCACATAGTTTATTAACATAATGAATGTCCACTGCAAACTGTTAGAAACATATTTTAATAGCAAAATAGCAAATAGTGATGTATTTAGCTGACAATTCAAATATTTTACTAATTTGACACGCAAACAAGTCTATTTCCACTACCACTTCCACTCATTCTGAACGCAATTCAAACATTTTATATAGATTAATTCATTCTACAGGTATTTTATCACGGCAAACTGACTCCCTTTTTGCATGCCATTATCCACACAATGGAAGTGAAAGAAGATTATACAGACTTTACTCTTCCCCTGTCCTTAGTTTGCTCTCTGCAACATATGTAGCAAAGTTTTACCCAGCTGCAGTTTTTAAGTAACAATTAGTCATTTCACAACTACTTTTAGGACTGCATAGCCTCACCTGGCATTAAAATGATTTTTCATGTCACCAAGCTTTCATTTCCTTGGTTCATTTCTACACAATTACTTGGGCTTCCCAAACCAAATCTTCTCCTTGTGTACCCTTCACAACACTCAGCTTAAAAAATTGTTCAGAGATTTGCAGCATTCAGCTAAGACATACAACCATTTTTGCCGTTTTCTCAGTTTGAAGAACACTTTGGCTGGACACTTCTCCCCGTTTCAGGTAAACATAGTCACTGTGATGTATCACTCAGTTACTCTAATGACAACTTATAAAACTAACTAGAGATCAGTTACTTAGGTTTCTTGATTCCTTTGTTTGGCACACTATCACCTTTAATTTGATTTGTCTCCTGAACCTGGTGCAATTGCTTTTCACATGCACTGAAGCATGTTTCATTATCATCTATCTTCAATTTTAATTCAAGGTTGGCCTTCCAACCAAGCCCATGCAGATGAACATGACTTTAGTACTTCCATGGCACTAGTAAGAGTAAGTACATGGTAAGAGCAAGACTAAGACTTCCAGGGTAGTACAACACTTCCTATTGACACTTCAGAGCTATTTGTATCACTCGCAACAAATCTCTTCACTGTAAGGAAGGGGAAAGCTAATGTTTTTTCCTGTGCTGTGTTTCACTTTCAGTATCTCTGCTCCTGAGCTATGTGAGCTTTGGAATCAACTTCTCAAGTCTGCTGACTGATACTTGTTTCACCACGTGCCGGTGCGCAGATACAAAGTTAAGTGTCCACAGCTTTATAGACAAAAATTGTTTGCATGTTCTCCTCGTCTCAGAAGAGCAAGAGGCTTCCCTGGTGAGCCCCCAAACAGCTGCAGAATGCACACCCCAGGGTGGTTTGGAGTCACCCAACTTCTGAGAACAACTAACGTGACACTGAGCAACACATTTCCAATACATTCTGAAAACAGTACTTGCTCATCTTCAGAATAAATATTTATATCTCCGTGGGCAACAGTAGCTGCAGCTTCACTTTATTTTTTTTTCAGTAAAAGCTGGAGCAGTGATAACGAACTGAGTCTCCAGAGCTGAGGATATGTGGGGAGAGAGAGAGAGGAGATGAGCAAAACTGCAGCTACTTCTCCAAGGAGCTGGTATGATGGGCAGAAGAGAAGCAACCTCCACTATCCTGCTCCCCTTGATCACTGAACCGACAGAAATTCAGGTGAGTTCTAGACAGCCTAGGAAAAAGAAAGGGCAATGCTGCCTAGGCAGGACAGAGTGAGAGCTTCATGTCCATCAAAGGCCTAGAAGGCAGGCACGGATACGATGGATTGTCAGTGAAAAGATCCTCCGGGACAAACCCTGCAGGAATCCTTACATGATACTCTTTGAAGCAGTTCAAGGAGCAACTCTGTTCCTACCAAAGGCCCAGTGATCTTGGAAGACTCATGCAAAACTCCCATGCAATTTTCCATGCCTGCCATAAGGAAGAGAAACAAAGCCCAAATTTTACAGAAAACAAACAACACGAGCACACAGTAGCCAGGGGAAGCCTTTTAGCTGGAAAATGAATCTGCAGCTTCCAGAGCTGCAGCTGGGGCATGGACAGTGCCACAGGACTGGGCTATATTTAGCATTCCTAACCCTAACCAGGGGGGCAAAATCTCAAAGGAGAAACACTAAAAAACACAGAAAGTAGAAAATTCAAATCAAAGAGCTTCATTTCTACAGCATTTTAAGTGAACTATGTAAAAGAAAAATGAAATCGGGGAAAAAAAAAGCCATGACTGAAGTTGGAAAAGCAACCTAAACAAAAGCATCCCTTCAAGAGAGAAAAACTGCATCCCATCTTCCTTGTGACAGCTCCTGGAATTCTGGAATTTATTGTCCAATACCAGACAGCACACATGTAAAAGCTCTATGATGATGCACCCATAAAACTGACAACAGTGTTTGCAGATAAAAAGAAATTTTGTTTTGACCTATAAGCTAAGATACAACATAGAAGTGATTGACAGAAAACAAATATAGAACAGCAAGACTTTTTTTTTACAGATACTTTTAAAATGACAGGCTTATTTCCTGGATGGAAAATACAGTGCATACTTACATTTATAATATTAAAGTGAACATTATTTGCAAAATTACATGACACAATCATGTACTTCAGCCATGACAGAGGAAATTAACACTCAGAATTTAATAACAGGGGAAAGATAATTTGCCATAGTCACATAAGTTGTCCAAATCACTAGGTAAGCACCCCCAATGCTCAAAATTTAGCCAAAGATTTTAAAAGGGGGAAATCACTATAACATCTCTTTTCAGCACAAGCAAAGATTTCAGCATAAACAAGGATTTTGCTGTACTCGTTTAGATACTTTGCATCGGGCCTTGAATCTGATTGCGAAATCTCAGAGGCAAACAGTACATTTTAATCCTTACAATGAGCAGTTATATTGTGGTACTTGACATTTGCTTAATAACTAGGTGAACCATATGGATGTGAAAATTTTTTGGACGTTACAGATTTTGCATATTATCAGTATTTACAGATAAATTAATAGAAAAGTCAAGCAAAAGCTTGTGGGAGCAGACTTTTTAAAAATAATCACCAGTGGTCCAAACTTCTACATATATCCTTAGGTTCTAACCACCACAGCCCCCACCTCCCAGTCTTTTTACGCTCTTTCTACAGTTCTATCTGTTGCAGTCAATTGTTTGCATAAGTAAAGTTGAAAGATCTTACTGTAGCAATGGAATACAACCATCACAAAGTGGGTTAAATAACAAAGCAAAGCCCAGAGGTAGGCCAAAATTTAAAGATTTGATGTGGTCAACAAGGTCCCTGCAGTATTTTAGACTGAACAGCTGCACATCACCCTAGGCCCTAGCTGTCACTAGAGCCCTCAGGTTGCTTTGCCAGCCGTGGAGCTGAGGATGATGCTGTCTGCACTGTTTTCCCTACGGAAAAGCAATACCCACCTCTACAATGTCATCATCAAACAGCAACCAAAAGCCATGGCTCTTCACAATGGTGATATAATGTCCACGGTTTGGACCACTGCCAGAGAAAGGATTGAAGATGTATTAATCTTGTGCCTGCAAAAGCAGGACCCACTGCTCTCCCAAATTATTCTAGGTCTTACTGGCAAAGTGAGACTTCCCAGCTTTGAACACTGTCTCCTCTTACCCATAAGACTGTTTAGCTTCTTAGACTTTGCCAAACTGCTCAAACTAAAACTAGAAGTTTTTTTCCATTGCTGAATATGTTCTGTTTAAAATACACAATTTCGTAAATATTTCAGATAGTCATTTATATATTTCAAAAGACAAAATTAAAATCCAGTTACTTCAATCACTGTTTTGTCACATTCATGACAGTTGAGTATTTTGACTCCTGTTCAAAAATTTTAATAACTGCCTGAAATACTTTATTTGCAAATGCACAATTTGTCTGCAAATGCAAAAAAAGGTTTTTCAATGCTGAGTGTGTTTCAGCCTGTGGCTGGCTGGGGATGGGCTTTCTGCCTCTGCGAGTCCCAGGTCCTGGGGCACTCTCCCAGTCTGATCCCATCTCCTACACCCCGAATGCTTACCCTGATGGATAGAGACAACAAAATGATCTAATGCAAAGGGAGAGGGACCGATAGAGTAAAGGCAGACAGAGAGCCCCCCCCTCAAAAAGTAGTTTGAATAGGAAGTGTATGCATAGAATAATATAAGCTCTCCAGCTACTAACCTCAGACTTTGAGAGAACAATCCAGGGACACAATGAGAAAAAAATGTATATTTTTTCAATGTTTCTGGATTTACTTTTCACTTAGGAGCTAAATAATATTTTTAAAAATCAAGCTATACTAATCTGGCCTTTATGCAAAAGAAACTACTTCTCTAGTCCTGCAGATTTACTGATATACTTGAACACAATAGCTGTCACAGAACGGAACTGGTTCAGAGCCAAAAAATGCAAAGTACAATTTCAAAAGCAAAATATTTAAAACAAGTTCTGAAAGTCACCTATTTAGAAAATATAATTCATCTTAAGTCTTTGGTAAGTTCTTTGTAAGAATTAGAAACAGAAGTCACACGGAAGCCCTAAAAGCCTCATACAAGACAACAGCTTTGGGGACAAAAAGCCAAGCCACTTAACAGACCTAGCACATTTAACATTATTAATCACCACTTCGTTACATTATTAAAACATAAAAGCATAGTTACAGGTATAGCAAATTAACAATCTACAGAAAATACACAGGATGGGTTCTTAATACAGTAAAAATAAATTCAAAAATAGCACAATTGCATACAACAAATCAGAACTGCACAGCTTTCTTGTGCTAAATCTTTGCAACACCAGTGTGTTGATTCTAATGTCTTATTTCTCACAATACAGATGTTTCAAAACACTTCTGCATGCTGTTGTAACTTGCTGTAGCTTGAAAATTCACTGTTCCAATAGGGAGCTCTAAATACTACTTCTGACACTCATGACTGCTTTTTTCTTAAAAATGCTTATTGTTTGCTCTTTGATATTAAAACAGAATTAAAATCACAATACCAGAAATAAATTTTAATCAAGCCCTATACAGGGCGTAAAGTTATTTTTAAAAAAATGGGTAGTATGCAGTTTATTCCACTTGGTGGCACCAGCTTCTAAGGAAACCTTAAACAGTTCAGCAAGTGGCAACAAAAGATCTATAAATTAATTCTATTTTAGTAAATGCTTTTCCAAGATTTGCTTTTATTTCATTTAGCTTTCCTGGAAAGTAAGCTCTTTTTTAGGACTACTCTTACTTTTCAAAGTCTCATAGACACAACTTGCCTGAATTGGCAGCATATGAGAGCTGTTGAAAGAGCAAGCCTGAGACTACGTGCTCCAAGAGCAACTTAAAATGTTGTTCCTAAAATATATTTAAATAAATATATATATAAAAATCCTGACACTGCTTAGCATACTCCCATACTGTCAGCCACTATGCTGTCATAAAATAGCAGAAGAATGTTCGACTCATTTTTAAGTTTAAAGGAAATGCATGTAAGGAGCTAGGGAGCACGGAGACATACCTGCCACAGTGAACAACCACAGCCACAAGGTCATACATTCTGTCAGGGTTTGTAGCATCTCCTGAAGTGTTAAAGAGCCGCAGCTCCAAGGGAAAGACTACACGGTAGGAGAGTTTGGTATATCGATGCAGCTGGTCCATGTATTTGAACCTTTTTAAGTGCAGAGCTAGAATCATGGGCAACTTTTTCACTCTCATTCTGAACCACAAAAATATGTTAAACAAAGAACAAGGTATTAGCAGATCACATAAAGCAGAGCTTTGTTCTAAAATCATTTCAGTATGTTTGGGAGAAGCTCCCTAAAACATGTTTAACAAATGTGATGAATATGCATTAAAGGCTGCTTTCTCAGGTATATTTTGGTGAGAACAGGCAACATTTATTTGGAAATATTTAGGATATAACTGAGACCTGACTGCAAGACAGCTGTTTGTCTATAACAATACATCATATTTTTCATATTTTTAGCATATCAAGGGAAAGGGATGTAATAAATCTCTGGTTTGTGGCTCTGGCCACTACCAAGAATTAAGTGACAATTAACATTTTTTATATAGTACATATAGAGATGATTAATGCTAACAGAAGAGAAAGAATGCATCTGGAAGCACCACTCAAGCTCCTTTATGAGCTTTATTAACCCTTTATGAGGTTGCTATTAAAGCTACCTGCTTTCTCCACAGAGGTATTTTTTCTTACCCCCATTCCCCACAGACTCAAGTAGCCTTACAATCTCTTTCTATCAACTTCATTTGATTCACAGCTGCCCATACTAGGAGAACATTTACATTAGCCCAAGCACTTAAACCTTACCTCTTCTGTGCTTCCTGTTTACTGCGGCACTGTTCACAATAGTATTTATATTCACTGCATAGAGTTTCAGTATTGCTAAAGCCCCTGTAGAAATAGAGGTGGAAGAAAAGTCAAACACAGTGATATTCAGTCAGACCCTCCAGTTTAAAGCTACTCCTCGTTCTGCTAAGAAAACAGGGTATACAGAAAATGAAATTCCCCCCTTCTCACATGGCTCATATCTCCCAAATACTTTTTAGATGTATTTGTCCCAGTCTTGGTCTGTGGTAATAGTGCTCAACTAGAAAAACCTGGAAAGGGCATCCTCCAGGATATCAACCACATGCTTTCTGCACAGGACTCAAACAAAACACAGCAATCCCCAAGTAACTGGGTTTGGTATCCAGAAGGAGTCATTGCATAATTTACTTGGTGTTAGACATTAAGTTTTAAAACGTATAACCAGCAGCTACTGACTTCCCAAAGTCTGGATCATCTTTTAGTGCCTAGTAATTGCACACAAGTTATCAGCTCTTACAATGCCAGCTGTTACATGCAACTTGCAGTATCCCAATAGCTGATAAGCCTGGGATCTGGCTGTCTGCTACATGGAGCAAATTATGTCAGCAAAAAAAGTAGGACCAGACAACTGAAATGCAGTAACAGTATTAAAATAAACAAAAATATAGTATGAATCCACACGTACCATATTTAGTTTTGACAAAACCTGTGATATAACATATTAAAATCCCCATAAAACAAAGTGAAATCTGTTCTTAACCTGCCCCTAAGAAATCACACTAACTACTAAAACCCATCAAGAAAATACCAGATGCAATAAACATGGTAATAAAATAAACTATATTCTGTTCAGAGTGCAGTTTATCACAAGCTCAAACCCTACAGCTGTTGCACAACAGAGCAACTAACTCAGCTGCTTCCCTTTCAGCAAGTCTTTTCTCCATCCCCAAATATTTCCATTTACCTTAGACAATGTGTAATTGATGTATTTTGTTCCACATCAACCGATAGATCCAGAAAGTCTTCATCTTTGCTACTAACCTTGAAAAAAATAAAAAGAAATATTTCATAACAGTTTGCAATCTGGCAGGTTTTAAGAGCTGCTTTAAGTTCCTGAAATGGTGCAGTGTCCTGCTCATAAGCAAACAGATTTGTGATTTTACAGGTACACACAGAGGCCTTTCTTGAAGTTAACTGAAAATGAAAAATAATCTGACGTATAGTTCTAATCCAAAAGGGAGCAATAAAAAAGAAAAGGTGGGGGGAGGGAAAGAAAAAAAAAAAAAAAAGAAACTAAGACCTTCCTTGCAAAACATCTCTTCCCCTTGAGCCTTCAAGACACATCTGCTTACTTGATCAGCAAAAACAAGTTTCTACCACTGAGAGCTCTCAGAGCTGGAGAAGCTTTAACTGTATTCCATTGTTTTGCACACTAATAAAGCTTTCTGCTCCATTTCAGAGTCTAACAGTAGATACTTATACAAAACACAGAAACGGGCAGCTGGATTTTCATCCAAATCCTGGGATGGATATCAGTTACAGAAACCATCTTGCCGTTTATGGAACAGTCACATTTAATCTCAAAATTCTTGAAACAGAATCTTATTAATTCCATTTTTAGTTTCTATTCACCATATTGTGATAATTCCAGATTCAAAAAGCCAAGAGTGCGCACTTCATTTGCAATTGGTTCTTTTTTTTTCCCTTTGTCTCCCCATCTGTTTTTTTTTTTTTTTTTTTTTTTGAGAAGGTAGGAGTGGAAAGGGGGAGAATTATTTAATCAAAGCAGCAGGTGAGTAACTGCAAATTTCTGGTCAGAAGGTGCTATGATTCTTCTAATTTTAGACTTTCTGGCACTTCTTTTGCTATCAGACAGAGTGGCTATGGATCAACACTAAGAAGCATGGACTTTCATTTCAAGGCCTATTAAATTCAGTTAATCCCAGAGTCAAATAAATTGTGAGTAACTCTCACGTATAAACACAATATAAACTATCAATCACTGACACAAGAAATAACATGAAGACAAAAAGGCAGCTCATATCAGCTGATGCAGACTGCCTTGATGGAAACAGGGAAAAGGAATGGGAAAAAAACACTATGCTTTTTCCGAGAAACATACCTTAATGAGTATTGGTTTGAACATAGAGGTGATACAGTCTTAAAATACGCTATGCTCCATATTTTAATAGAGTGCAATTTCATCTATCCTAATAAATGAAAAAGTGTGCTTGGTATTAGGGAAAATGATCCAGAACCTCTGAAAAAAAATCTAAGAGATTTTGTTTTATTTTAAACGTACAGCCTCACAGTTAAGACATCTGGTTTCATTGGTTAGTGTTCCTTGGAAGATTTCATGGACCCACGTCAGATCAGTCTTGTCTCCTTCCTCACTGTCAATGCTGCCGTTCTGGAGTTTGCCATTCTGCTTCTCCTGCTTTTTCTCTTCCTGTAGTAAATCCGCAATAGTGTTAAGCAGGTAGTTTAGGAATTCATGTGCATCCTGCTGCATATAATTATCAAACAATTCTAGGAAGAAAGAGAAGAGGGAAAATGAAAAAAAAAATACAGATACTTAAAAATACCAAATTACTGTGTGTGTCCTTCCCCCTCCTCTAATCTATTATATGACTGTAAGCTATTTTGGGGTACACTGTTGTTGTCCTAGCAATGGATGTTAGATTGCCCCTATCTATTCCTCAGGTTGCAATAAACAGGCAGACAGCTGAAAGATTATATAAAAGAAACTTTGGGCATTTCTTGGAATCAAAGAAAAACATGTTGTCTTTTTGTTTTCCCCTCCTTGGTGAGAGGAAGAGAAATAGAAATATTCTTATGTGTTGCCTTGGGCCACCAGTTCATTAAGTCCAGCATCAAGGGGCAAAAATTCCCCTGCTATCATAAGTTTGTTATCTTTTCAAGTCCAAACAGAGATGATAAATCAAAGAGAACTTTTTGTTCACACACTATCGCTGGGAAATAACCACCAATTCTCACTGTAAGGAATTCATCCTACCACAAATATAAGAAAGGAGGTAAAAAGTAGTTAAACCTCCTTGGAGACATTAATTCTGACCAACTGCGCAAGGTCTATTTAGCACATGACAGTTTCTGGCACAGTCCAAAGTGGGCAGACCCGCAGCAGAGCTGTAGAGTTCACTGTGCACAACACACAAGAACTGGAGCGCTGAGATTTCTGTACACACGCTGTACTTGGTCTAAGTACGGAAACAAAGATAGCCAGATAATCCTCTTATGACAGAGCACAGTTAATTCTGATATAATCTCTCTTCCTATGCTACAGAGGTGATGAAATTCACACCACAAACTGGAGTTCAAAAAAACTTCTCAAATCTGTTCAAACTTGACAATTTGGAATAGCTTAAAAAGAGAATTGCGGTTACACTTTAATATGCTTAAATAGCCAATGTTTAAATCTGCATAAGGATTTCATTTACTCATTTACCATTTTCTTTCCTCAATCGGGAAATAAATTTCTTGGGTGGGATGACTCCCACCTTCTTCTTTTGCGTAGCAATACTGTTGAAGAGATCAGAGAGGCATGTCAGGAGGCTTTCCTTCTTTCGGGGCTGCACTTTGTATGCCAAAACTTTTTCCCGAAATGGACGGCAAAAATAAAGTGCCTGTAAGACTGAGTTGCAGTAGCAGGTATTGCCGAACTGGTTAAAACAGAACAAAAGGAAAACAAATATTTTCATATTAGCTCTGTTAAAAGGTAACAAAAGAAAGAGGTCTCAGTTCTATTATGGCACGTTGAGCTCAACACGTGAACTTGTGTTTTAGGGTTGCCTGTGTCAGATAAAATTAGTCTTTTGAGATAGCAAGGTATATGTTAAATATTTCCTGTTTACAATGCAATCTTACGAAGAGTACATGATGCAGACAAATGCAAAGAGCAGCTGTTTTGCATCTGTCCTATCTGAAGGCAGTGTCATTTTACAGAGAGGAGGACAGTGATAACACAACTTCCAGAGGCAACGTTCCAGATTGCTTAACAGGGACTAACACTTAAACCATGGAAAAATCATCTAAAGCAGCATATCATCTAAAGGGAATAGAGCATGCTCAAGTTTCTTCTCTGCAATTTATTCTGCCATTGTACTGTCAAAAAAAAAAAAAAGAGATTTTTAGGTTTGCCAGTCCCCAGATATTCTGGTAATGGATCTCAAGAGCATCATGAGCAAAATATTTCAAATAAAAAAAAAAATGAACCTACAAATAATCTGATTACACAACATGAATAATCATATTAAGTGGTACTCAGAGAATATGGCCAGTAGTGTTCACCAGAATTTGGTATAATTACTGTAGCAGAATGATTGCAAATTAATAATCAGTTTGCTGACTGAGAGAAACAGAAAATTAATTCACATAGCATAAAAGGTTATAGTCCGATACATACATTAACATTAATTTATACCGTATGCAAACAGCACAGAACAACCGTCAGAACTTATTTACATGAGCAAAACAAATACACAAGCTGAGCATTTGAATTAGGATAGATCCTAACTCCTCTGTTTTTAGTGACCTAAAAAACGAAATAAACATCACAGTAATTAAATTTGCATGCAAGACAAAATAAGTAAGAGAAGTGCCAAAATCAGTGAAGATCTGTCGTGATTAGGTACTTCGGCTTGGTGCAATCCTATCTAACCTATTTGTCTATAATAATCCCAGAAAATATTTTAAAGAGACAGAAGAAACTAGGAATTAACCCTGTTAAAAAATTGGGAGGACACGGTGCACCCTCAGTCAGTTTACAAAGCAAGCAGTTGGTGAGATTTAGGACTGCATTCGGGAGGAAAATGTGTCAAACACATGAAAGCCATCAGCTGAACATGTACAGCTTTGGTGTTACCCAGGCTGGCATGGCAATTCTCCATCGGCTGCTGAATATTTGCAATCCTACAGTGGCAGGCACAGATCAAATAGACAATTTGCGTGGACTAAGGGGACCTAAAGTACAGAGGAAAATGCAGGTACAAACACATAAGATCTAACAACTCTTTTTGTCATGGTTTCTCTAGTATAAATATGTTTTTCAAATAGATTCCAAAAATATATTGGTTACAACTGATTGTATTTAGAGGCAGAGATCTAATTTCAAGGATTTTACACCTGCAACGTGAAATTCAAGTTTGAAGACACTATAAGACAAAGGCTTTTTAAAATGAAAAACGTGACCAAAGTTTTGAGATAAAGCATTGCTCTAGCCCTCACGACGCTGTTTCACCTTACACATAATCCATGTTAACAACAGGATGGCAACAGAAGCAATCAGACCCTTTCCCCCCCACACCACTGCTGTGGCTCTAGCAAATGTTTGACGTCAGGGCCAGCTCACCGATCCAAAGAGAAATCCGACCTTTAAAAAAAAAAAAACCTCAACGTCCATAGGTTCAGCACCTTTCATGTGTTCTGCACGGTTCCTAGTACTGATGTAAAGGAGAAACAAGAGTGGCAATACCTGAACAAGGAGTAAAATGGGACTGCTTTGTGCTGCAGGATTGCAGTGCATGACAGAAAACTACATTCCTTAAAGTGTTCCCATTTATTTGGTCTCATTAGAGAACTAGGAATAACTCAGGAAAAAGCTCTCCAGAACAGCAGCATGAAAACGATTATCCCCAAGAAGTTGATTGCAAGAAATAAAGCACAACAGTATTAGTCATGTTTTGTTCTTCTGAACAGAGTATGGATGCGAGTAAAAAAACTCTGGGTATTTTTAGAACGCTATTTTTTTCTTCACAGTATTCATCACTCTGCTATTTATGTTACAATTGGAGATGCCTTCCATTTTTCTCATTAGAGGGCAAACCTCAGAGGCTTCGGCATGGCCATTAACACCATACTTAAGAAACATAATTCAATACCTTCAGATAGTTTGGTGTTCAAGAACACAAACTGCTAGAGATGCAGGCAGAAATCAATTAAATGCATTCTAATGCACTGCAGTAACTAACACTTTGGAAGCCATCTTATTCTTACTTGGTGCATCAAAAGGTAGATCATTTTGTTCCTTGGTTTTCTACAAAATATGCCTAGATAACCAGTAAACAGGAACAACTCTGGGTTTACAGCGAGTTCTGTCAAAACTGTATATTCACATTGTAAATAGGATGATACAGAACCACAGTTTCTATATTTGATTTGTTATAAAGCAATAGCATCACTGGTAACAAAAGCAACAGCTGCCTTTCTCCTCCAAAGCACATGCTCCATTCTTTCCACAGTTAATTTGGACAGTCTTCTCTTATTGCCCAGCAGATCCTAGTCAAGACAGAAGCATGCAAACTGACAGATTAAAAAATATATAATTTTAAAAGGACTTGATGGTATAAAAAACTGTCAAACAAGGAGTATTGCTACATGTTAGTAAATTACCAACTAAGTAAACTTGGCTATTACCTCACATAGGAGAATGACCACAAATCCCATGAGTGGTATAAACCAAAATATACTATTCCTTTAAAACCATCAAGGCTTACATACATTATAGCATCAGTGCAGCATCAAGTATTTTTGCTGTAAAAGGAGCAGAAAACATGCTCTAACAGCATTCGTGCTTTATTATTTAATGTTCCTTTCAATATAATATTACAATCCTATAATTAGAAGTGTGCCTAAGTAGGAAACTTTCTCTCAAAGGCTTTTAAATTAATAAATATTCTTTCACTATTTGAGCTTTCTATCTTGGTTATAAAAAACAAGGCATAGCATCATATGGCAGGATGTGGTGTCTATGCAGATTCCCATTATACATCACAAGTGCCCAAAGTCCTAAATCCTGTTAATTTGAAAATTTAAGATTTTGAATTTATTTAAAGTTTATTAAGATATGAACAGGACAACAGCATTTAAAGCAAAGAAAATTCACTTACATTGACCAAGCCAAAGTAATGCTCATTCACTGGGAATTGTTCAGGACCAATCTCTTTCTCCAAAGCAGAGGCATTGGCGCCCTGCAAAGAAAAAGTAAATTTTATGTTAGAGGAAGAAAATGTTCCTATAAACATCCAACAGAATCCATACTGTTCCACAAAAACTAAGGAGAGAAAAAAAGGTGTTACTTGCATGCAGAATTAGCATTTAAAGTGTTATCTGTGTTCTTGAAAATGTAATCAGAGACTTTTTATTTATTATTGCAAAACATACCATAGTCCCACTTAAAAAAAAAAAAAAAAAAAAAAGACTTTATCAGCTTGCATTACAGCAGAGCACTGTAAGATTCATCACTAGAAGAGGGTTTTTTGCATTGGAATTTATTTGAATATTATCAGTAAGAACATTGTTCTCATTTAAGATTTCAAGCTACTCACATTGACAGACAAAAGAAAAACGAAAAGAAGAAATGCATTAGACTACTAAAACGCAACTCACTTTGGCTTTGCTACCTTTATGACCTATTAAGCTTAGTGTATTTCAGAACACAGCCTTTAGTCTCCAGCAATATCATGAGGACAGAAGGCTAGATAGTGGGGAATACCACTGACATCCACTTCGTCTCATTTATCCCAGAGAAGAGGAACTAAAGCACATCAGCACTCCTGCTTTAATTTTGCCCACCTCAAATTTGAAGCACTCTGGGTATCTATTTCCATTTTTAATCCTCTCAGTCTGGCAAATTCCATTTACCTACTTCCCTAGAGTTCATAAACATTTACTATCAAAATCATTAAGTAAATGTTCTGATCATTTCCATGAGCACTCTACTATTAGAATAAAACATAGACAAGTAGAGGGCCTGTATTTAGTCTGCTAAAGCCAAACAAGATAGAAGAAAAAAAGAACATGGCAATTGTCTACGAGACAAACACTCCCGAAAAGTCATTTGATTTAACAAAAAGAATGGAAACTCTGCAGCCACATCTTGAGCATCAGGTTTACAGGGGACAGCATATATAAAAAAAAAGACAGAAAACAAGGAAACCTTGTAATTATCTAGCATAAAAACCACACCAAAACAGTTGAGCGCTGGTATATATACAAACAAGGCTCTATATGAGCAGCAATTACACAGATATTTTTTGAGGCCTCAGTGCCAGGTCAAGCAGCTCCTCTCATCTGTTTCCCCACACCCCTTCCTCACTCTCAACTACTCATATTTTCCCTCCAGGATGTCTGAAAAAAAACACCCAAAGCTAAATCTAGACATAGGATTAGCTATCTTCAGAATAAAGAAATATCTGACCAATTAAATTAATAAACAATTATAATTTTTAAACAAGAGTATGCTGGAAAGAATCTACCGACCTAAAATAAAACAATAATACCACTCAACTAAATCACCAACTTGTCCCCTCCGAGGGCTTAATCCTACCTGCTGCCCAGGATTTCTTAATGAGGATAAACAAAGTGCAGGGAGAGATGTAAATTAAAGTTTCCTTAATAAATTAAATGCTTAAGTCACTCAGCCACAGAAGCTAAAGTGACCTAATGGTTTCAATTTTTCCTAGTTTATCAGAAAGCCTTTGAAATCACCAAAGAAGAATCATGCAGAACCTGAAAGCTCAAATTGTCAGCACTTCAGAAACCGAAAGGAAGGATTCGCACGTTGCACTTTTGAGGGCAAGGCCGCCTCACTGCAGCTGGGCCCGTGATCTTTGCACCTAAACTTGCAAAGAGCAAATTCAGAAACAGTAGATGGAGCCTGGCAGGGCACAATCCATTCCGTGCTGCGCTGAAGCCCAAAAAGCAGCTCTGTTTGCAGTCCCACGTTATATAGGTTTTCTCATCACTGCTAAAGGATTTCTCCAGCTGGGTAAATACTTCAGCCCCAGATCACGCAATATCTGCGCATGGAAACACTGTACACTTTGCTATTTCGCTAACACCAATGCCTCACTTCTCAACTAGAAATAAAATCCAATCAAATTCTCCAAAGAATGAGAATCTGTATCTGATTATCCAGTGAATTGAGAGGTGCATTGCTGTTGGGGCAAAGAAACTAGTCTGCACCTTACAGTATATAACACTTTCATAACTATAAGAAAATCAAATTGTAGGAACAGTAAATAATGACAAAAAAAAGAAAGCTGTTGCAAAGCAATAGAGTTTGCTTGGCATACAAGAGTCAAGTAAATAACATGCAATACAATATACTTAAATGTATAAAAGATGTACCAGATTTATAAAATAAATACATTTTTGCAAGTGGAAAATTTGCAAGCACTTCCACAAGGATTCCTGGGGGTCTGTGAAACACTCATGGAATTGTGCTGCCACTGTGGTCCCAAAGGGAGCTGCCTGGCCCAGTTGAACTATCCCCGTTTGGAGTACAGGAGAATCCGTGTTGCTATCAGGCTCTACCCAGTTCTAGGGGACGGAATTCTCGCAACGAAAATACGTGTACTTTAGTCATTGCTTTTGTTTGCTTTCCATCAGAAAAAATGCTGCTAACAATGACCAAGGCAATCCCAGCGGCTCGCAGAGGATGACACATTTCTTATCTCGGCTGCATCCTTTTTTTTTTTTTTTTGTGCATAATAGCATTCATAAAGAAGGGAATTTTTCTAAGAACATTCCTGCTATTCATTGGTTTCTATCAAAAAAGATCCTTAAAAAATCCTAAATGCTCAGTTACAGAATATCAAGCACAAGCACAGGGAGCTGACAGCATTCAAGGGTTTTTTTCCAGTTTTCAGAAGAGCTCAGCAAGGACATCACATCTGATGCCCATGAGATGCTGGGAAGACAGAAGTAACTAAATAAAACTGTTGTTTACCCAAAGAACTCAAAAAATCTTTTTTTTTTTTCCTTTGGTGGCAGGTTTTGTTGAGTTTGGTAAAAAGGGAAGTGAAAAGCCCAGTGTCAAAAACTCTTGCCTGAGGTAGCTGTCTAAGCAAGTCATCACAAGCGAAGTGATACAGAGCGTAGCTAAAATTTTAGCTGGATAACCCATCAAAACACAACAGAGATCTAACGTGTCTATAATGAAAGCTGCAAATCTTTTCTGCTCAGTAGAGGAGTCTTAAAGATTTACTTCCAGTCCAAGATACCATGCAAGGGGAAGATAAAGTATAGTAGACGTTATTTCTCAAATTACACCACTAACTTACTGCCTCGCTGAAGCAAGGCAAGGAGGAAGGATGCTCAAGCATTACAGATCTTTATCATCTCTTCAGCCAGTGCCTGACAAAGCACACGAATACTTTGCCTAGCCTATATTAAACATACTGCAGAAATTGGAAGCACACACACATCTTCCTGGGGGTTAGACCCTTGGATGCCCTTAAACCTATTTGCACTTAAAAGTATTTGTGCAGAGGCGGATGGCAGACCGCATCACTAGTCTGATGAGAACCATGAGGGAAATGAGTGTTGGAAGGTGAATATAAGTTAGTGCTTTTCTCTCAAACAAGTACAAGGAGCTTTACAGTAGGAATTATAATAGGGCCCAGACCCGAGGAGTTGTGAAGCCTGGACGAACAGCTGGCAGCAATTGAAGACAACTGCGTAGCACAGCGTGAACTACAGTCTGCTGGTGAGGCTAATTTGCACATCCAGCATCCACAGGGGTCTAGCTTAAAATGACAACTCCTCCTCCTTTTCAGTACCACAAAGTTTCAGCAAATTTCAGTGGATTCCCTGCCCTCCACAAAATTTGGACAAGAATGAAGGAGTATAAGTGAACTATTTTTGCCAAAATTAACATTTCCAATTTGATGAATCCCAGCTTCCACTCATAATCCCTACACTTTGTGGCTACGGAGGCAACTTCACAGAGGTGGGAATCGTTACAAAAGCAGAGCTGAGCTCTCTTCGTCAGCGTGCCAGCAGAGCACAAGCAGCTGCTGCCATAGCTGCAGTGAGAAAATGGATCAAAATCAGCACGAGGCTGGGTCACTACTGCTGCTGCTACTCTGAACCCTTGTCAAAAACAATCAGGTCACCTCCGTCCTGCTGCTTGAGTGGAGAGGCACTGAAGCTATGAAATGAGGGGGGGGAAATAAAAATAACCTGTGCACAGCCTGCAACGGGAAAGGATATGAGTGGGAAGACCCCACTGCCACCTTTGCCAGAGCCCCGAGGTTTGCGCTGGGAACTGGAGTAGGTTGCAGCACTTCCTCTTGCTCAGGGAGTTGCTAACTAAGCACATGAGGAGGGTGCAGCCAGCAGCCCTGCACGTTTTGGAGGGTGCCAACTTTACACCAGCTTTGCCTGCATGCTGGAGTGTCTCAGGTTATTAGCACAGCCTGCGCGCTATTAGAAATTGGATATATCTTCTAAATTATACAAATGGACACATGGCAGATGTACAGGTCCGGTTGGTAAAGTGCTTTAATAAAACAACGAGAAACTACGGTGAAAGAAATAGGGCAGGAAGCAAATAAAAATACACCCACTGTGAAACTCATTAAATGCTGCTACAGCCCAGGAATTATTTCTGACATGCTCTAATTATACACTGTTCTTGAAATTATACAAGCAAATCTGTGTAAGAGCAGAAGATTATCAATAGATTTGTAGACAGCTCCATTACTAGTTCAGAAGAATGGGACAAAATCTTAATGATTTGTCTACTTTATTAGAAAGGACATGCAAGTTACACATATCTAAACATTACTAGAGATTTTTAAAGCAAGGAGGAAGATGCTTAAAGGACAAGGAAAGAAAATAAAGAGAACTGTGAAGCCCTTCTCCTGTTTTCCAAAATTACAATCTGGAACTTGCTATTGGCTTCTTCTTAAATATTAATGAAGCTAACAAAATCTATGACAAATTTGGTTAAGTCACTGTGTTTATTTTGGTGATGCCATCATCTTAAATACTCCATTTACAGTTTATTTATAGATGGGATATTTTCAGAGAAGAAATATATGAACTGATGGTTTCAAGAATCACTGCTTAGTTTCAAAAAAATGCTTATTCGAATATTGTATAAAATGTCATTTCCTACACTCACCTATACTTCAACTACTTCAGTCCTATATAAAATATACACAAGACTCATTTTTTCACCATATTACTTTAATGAACTAAAGAGAAATTAATTTAAAACGCTCTCCCTTCCCAACTCCATATAGTCCATGGAAATCTCACAACACAGCCTTTCTGCAAAGGTAAATTACTTGACAGTTTTTAGCTCAGTGCAAAGTACTCAATTCAGCATTACACGCTTTTTCTCCAAGCCTTGTATCCTGCTCCCATTACAATTAATATAGCTCAGTTCCAATAAAGTAATTAAGGCATTGCAACTTAGGATATTTCTAAACTTTTATTACAGCTGCATGCACACTCAGAGGCTCGTAGCGTGACTGCTGGTGTAACAGCCTGGTGAAACAAAAGCACCTGATGCTATCTTAGGTTACGCACAGCTCTAAACCACCTCAGTTTTTGGATTGGAACCAGTTTATTCCCACTGAGGCATTTCCCTAAGGAACAATGATGTGCTGCAAAAATGGGAATGAGGTCTAGGAGAGATTTCGGTGCACATAATGTACCTGGTGTACAAGTCTTGCTGGAGTCTCTCTCTAGCTATTCTTTTGGCTTTTTACTTTATTTTTTAAAAGAAATGAGGAAAAAAAAAAAAAGAGAAAAGATTTAGCATTTGAAAAGAAGCTGGAAAATGGCTTTCAAGTCAGGCAGAGAGGCCCAAAGACACCACCATGCAGAGCTTGCAAATAGAAAAACTGGTTAAATATCCAGCCTGAATAAAGAATGGTTGCAAAAAGTAAACAACAACACAATCAAACCAAATAGGCCAAGCCAGGGCTGCTTCAAACCTGTCAGAGAAGAAACCTGAATCAGGTCTGCCTACATTTCTTCACTATTGGAGCCGTGATAATCGGCCCCGGTTCAGCAACATTAAGACGACCATGTGGCAGAGTGTGGAAGGGAGCAGAACAGCAGCTGTATTTCTAAAACAGTTTATAAAACACACAGTCAAGATTTTTTTAAACCTCAGAATTAGATGTTAAATCCCCATCTTTCAAAATGTCTTGGTTGTGCACAGCATTGCAGGCAGATAAAAAGTACTGTCATCTTGACAATCCCATCCTATGACTTAGCCTTTGAAATGATGCCTTTACAGGCACCTAGGCAGGCTGTGACTCCAGACATAGCAAATTATGGTAAATTGAACTTTGGATTCCTGCACTCCATGTGCTTATACAGGCAGAACAAACTGATAATCTTGAGAGGAGCAGGTAGTGCAATGTCATGGATTTCCCAAGGCTCCATGCTTTTAAATACCAGAGGATCTGCCCAACCTGCACTGAATGTTCTGCGTGCAGGAATCACCATCTCTGCTCACTCTTCAGCAGGGAGTAAAGAGCACAGAGCACTCAGGCTGCTACCAACACCATAGGGACTGCAGTGAAGCGATAGAACTGCAAAATAAAGTCACTACCACCGAGTATTTCAAATCTGAAATACAGTTCTAATTAAAGCATTTTTAAATGCAGAATGCTTTATAAACTGTTGCACGTAAATGCTTATTCAATGAGGAGCTAGTCTTGCAAGGTCCATGGGACCTAGGTCTTATTTACCACAGCACAGGAAGATATAAACATTTGGGAAAATGGTAATTTTATGCTCTTTAAAATTAGACTACGCAAATAGGCTTGAGGCCATGCAGGAAGGATGCTGGATTAAGAGTAGGGAATACAGAACTACTGATTGGAAATGTGGTGTTATAAAGAGACTATCTTGCTCTTCTTAGCCAATCTCTCCAAAATTTCATAATCATCCCCACCTGAGAAGAGCCCTGCGAGTCTTCTCCCCACCATGGGTATCTCTCATTTGATCCTGTGACACTGCACATAACTAAGATGCAGCTATGACAGACACATAGGTGTCAGAAGCCAAGTGGATAAATTACTAGAGGAGGGGCTGAAAATATAAAACACAATGTGCAGTGCAGTTCTGTATTTTGGCAACAAGTCTAGAAATTTCCCAAATTGACATCTGTAAGAGTAAATACTGAAACCAGTTTATTTAATAGGAATGGGCGTACAAGAAAGACGTACATAAATACCTATTTTCAAAAAAAATAACCATATATGTCTTACAGTTGCCTCGCTACTCCCTGACACAAGAATTATGTGAAGGCAGGAACTCTTCCAGTTTATAGATAAATCCAGATCCAAGCAGAGAGAGCCCAAAAACGCAGCCAGGTGGTACCTTGGGATTCCTGCATAACATCCAAAAAAAGGGGGGGGGGAAGAAAAAAAAAAAAAAGAAAAGAAAAAAACATGCTCAAGAGACCTGCCTGCTGTCTTGCCAATGTTATTTTACTAGTGAAGATAAAATAAAGCCCTAAAAAGGTAGGTGAAACAACAGCAGAGACATAGTACATCAGTGACACGAAAGTCCTACTGGAACTGAATAATTTACATTATTCAGCTGCCAAATGGAAATGCATTAGTTACAAATGATTCAGTCATCTCTTTTCTACCACTGAAGTTAATAATTATATCCACACTGCCCTGAATCAGAGTAGTAGAATAGTACTACCACCAATTTGTAGACTGGATTGGAGCTCTCCAGGCATGTCTTGCTGGTTTAGCAAACAACGAGACATGGATCTGATGGGAAGTGTCCCTAATTAGCTCACCAAGAAACACCAACACTTCTGCAAACACCTTACTACCAACTTCTCACCAAATGAGCAGCCTGAGGAAGGAAAACATCAGCTCTGCACTTCTCATTTCCTTCTACACAAGTGTTTTGTTTTGCTCCTTCAAATGCCCAAAAAAGAAGGTTATTGCTAATGCAACAACAACAACAACAAGACTCCAGACTCGGATTTCTGGATTAAGGCTCAGTCCTACAACTGGCTGTCACAGCTCGGAGGCCTCCAGGTCCCTGCAGCTGGACAGGCACGTCCAAGTTCGGACAACGGAGCAGGAATCTCTCCGTGACCAGCACAAGCCACAGAACAACAGAGCTATGGGTTTTACATGTTTTTTGCAATGGAGCTAAGTGCTCATCATGAAGCTAAAGGGGCGGGGGTAAATAAAACAGCTTCAAGACTACTTTCCACTTCAGTCTCCTAGCTAATTTTGCAGTCACTTCCAAAGAGAAAAGGAAAGTTCCTGGCCAACAGGATAAACACATGGGAAGCAAAATTAAGCCAGAGGGACACAGCAAAGAAGAAAAGGTCTAGCTGGTAGCTTTTGGCTATGGATGTGTCTTGTCACACAGGAATAGTCTCCTCACCAAGCAATGAATCACATCCAAATTAACGTGTATTTTCCTACGAGCTCCCAACCTTCGCAACGCTACAGTTGCCACATGGATATTGAGCAATCGCAAACAAAAATAAAGGGGATGGTGCTAGCAGACAGGAAATGCAACAATTGCGAGGCACAGAAGGGATGATCCACACTACAAAAACCTGGAAATTATTTTAGCAAGAGGATCCGATATAAGTTTGAGTTCATTAGTAAGCAGTAACATAGTTACAGCTTTGAATTTAATTTTTAAGGAGACACTGAAGAATATGGGAGTAACTGGGAGATACAAAGGCAGGAACCCCCGTCCTCACACTTCTGACCTGACAAACAAAGGAGTTGGGCAGCATCATCATCCTGCATTTCAATTTTCTGGTTTGAAATGCAGATGATGACTAGAAACATAAATATTGCGTATTTTACTAAAAAGACGTACTAAAAAGTACTGTACGAATAATACGTATTAGTGTAACCCTGAGGAAAGTAGTTTCCCAAGTAGACTTTGTTTCTTATAAAGAAAGCTTAGATCTCTCACGTTCACATTATGACAAAGCAAATAATATTTTTATTCTAGATGATAACTCAATTAGATGCATATAAGCTGATCCAATTTTTCACACATAGCACCTAGCATCTTAAATTTCCCGTGCTGGCTGAAGAAAAACCAGTGAACTTGCCTGCGTGTTTAGCCAACCTGTACATATACCTGCAACGCCGATCCTGAAAAATTCCCGAGCATCTGATGAAGCAGATGCATGATGCAGCTGGAGCAAGGTTGTCCGGGGAAGAAAGGCACAGTTATCTTGTGTTAGCAGCACTGCTTGACACTTTCTCTCTGTAGGGATATGAAACAATAGCTTCTCTTGAAGCGAGAGCAGGAGGCAGATTCTGCCTCCCAAAGCCATAGCATGCTGAGAAAATAATTGTTAAAAAGCTCCTCTTGGAGAAAATAGTACTTCAGAATGGACATTAACATAGTACAAGTATCTTCATGGCTTCTAGCTTCCCAAACCAAATTAAGATAAGCACAAGAGCAGAAATGAACCTAATACACTATAGGCCAAGATTTCTAAAAACAATCAACGAAACATTGGAATGACTGCATTCAAATTTGGCGACGTACCCACAGGAAAAAGCACTGCCTGACATTTACCCTCTTAATCTGAGGCTCAGTCAGCTGATGTCAGGAATGCATCTAAAATATTACATGGGATTGAGTCAATCACCTGCCTCTGGGGTAGGGAACTCCACAACCAAGTCATGCTTCAGATACTTCTCATGACCTTAATTTCACCTGTGGTGGTGGGGGGGGATTAAAGATACATTTTTATTTGAAAAATCTAGGGAGATCAGTGAATTATGTAGCTCCAAAGGGTTTTCTGCAATACTTAACTCGATCCTATAACACCAGCTATCACTTCTGTAAAAAGAAAGACTTGTTTTTAAGAAGTATTACTATGAAACTCCACTCAGCTTTGTATAACACCAGTGTAGTTCTTTTTGCCGGGATCTCAAGTGGATCAAAACCGGTAGTAAGTACCCAGTACCTAAATGGATTAAAGCAAATACAATAAAGCACAAAACCGCACACACCCCTGCAACCAGCCCCAGAAAGCTGATACACCACAGCCGCTTCTGCCACTGCTGCCTCCCACCTGGCTCGCACAGGAGCCCGCCTCGGATGAAGTGGGGAACTCAACTCCCACTGCGCGGAGAAGAGTAATTGAGATGTTTGACTACCAAGTACTAGAGCTGAATACCCTCCACCAGATCCCAAGGCGGGATTTGGAAATCCAGCTCTCAATTCCTGTACTAAGAGCCACCGTGCAGCGTTACAAGTCACCACGGTGTTAGGAGAGGTGATATTTTATCGCACCACCCGCGCTGCGGCGCTGGACGAAGTGCCCTGCTACTCACAGAGCCACGTCGCTTCGTTAACGCACCCCGTAATCGAGCGGCCACGGGGCACCCACGGGCAGTGGTGGCGGATACTGGTGCCGTGGGAGCCCGTGGGGACGTCACGGCGCATTTACACACCAGCCTGTCTGTCACACGGCTTAAGCCCCACCACTACCACAGCGAACTCTGCTGAAAAGAATACACACGTGGTTACACATATACGGTTGTATAGGTAAGGCTATAGAGAGCTCCAACCGCCCGCCGCCCCCGCGGCGGTGCCCCTCGCAGGCCCCGGCGCTGTCAGCAGCGCCCGGGGCGGCCGCTGCGCTGCTCACCATGGTACAGATGGAGGCGAGCCTGCGCACCGTCA
>VZSV01000011.1:4636565-4679816 GCA_013398735.1 Nothocercus julius | reverse complement strand
GCCGCCCGGGCCGCGGCCTTGCGGGGCTCCCCGCGGAGCGCGGGTTTGGGGGAGAAACGATGTTTTTGTGGGGGCAGAGCGGCAGGGAGCGAGGCAGCACTTGCCCCTCGCTTGGTGGTATCTGGGGGGGCCCCTCGCAGCTCCCTGCAAAACGCATAAGTTGCAGCTCCCTTACACATGACTTGACATCCTCATAGGAAAACCTCTAGTATCTGCAAAGATTTATTATTTTTAGAGCGCTTCAACCGCCCAGAGCAATAAAAATAGAAAACCTAAAAGCCGTCACCAAATACAACTCAGACGCGTAAATAAATCTGCAAGAAATCTGGTGTGTAAGTAGCATCACCCCCCCTGCCATGCACAGGGATGTATCTTAGCACAGGGCAACCCAACGAGCGGTCGGTGAAGCCTCCAGCGTCCTCCAAATGTTTTCCAAGGCGCTCAAGTTCTGCAAGCATTCATCCTTTTAATTTAAGCTATTGTTTTTCCAAGAGCATTCAAATTAAAAACATGTTCTCTTTTTACATCTAAATATAAGTCCATTGTACACAAACAATAAAAATCTCTTTTAAAAACAATTCTTACTCTTCACGCCAAGGATTATACAACTCCAAATAGTGTGAATCCTTCTGCATGGTTTCACTCAGTGAAAACATAATTAGATGATTTAGAAGATCAGATAAAGATCAGATTAGAGAGCCGCTAGCTTTTATTGTGCATCTTAAAAGAATTCCTTCAGAATTAGTGTCTAAAACTCATGACTCTTGGGGAAAAAAAAAAAAAAAAAAGACCCTGGTGAACACACTTAAAACTTCTGCAGAACATGCTGGGGTGGGTGGTGTTCTGTAGTATTAAATACACCCTCTCAGGAAAGAGATCTCTGTAGCTAGTGGAAAAATGCTCTGGTTAGGTTATACAAGAAGACTGGGCCAGTGTGTGAGAAATTTAGATTGAAGAAATTTAGGTGGAAGAGGAACGACAACTGGCTGCTCTTCTTCCAGGATTCAGTCCAAGCCTGAGCGCTCGCAGTTGCCTTCCGCAACCAGAAGCCCTCCCAGCTGCCAAAAGCAGCAGCTCAAGGTTTCCTCCACGGTGGGTCCTTCATTCCTGCCCCCACACATCTCCTCTCCTGCGTCGGCACCAGCATCCGTGCAGGCACACGGGAAAGAGCTCATGGAGCCTCCCCTTGTGAAGCAGATCCTCCGTCCCCTCGGTGAATTTAGTTGCCCCGCTCCATACCTTCTCACATTGCAGCATGTCCAAGCAGAAGGATACCCTCGGTCCTGCTCTCCACACAGCGGAGATGATACCCAACATTTAGTTGGCTTTTTTGGTGGTGGTGCATGTTGAGCTGACGGTTTTTGCCAGTGATGACTCCAAGATCTCTTTGGCAAATTACAGTGCCACTGCCAAGCTGCGCATCACTGAATCATACTTTAGATTATTTCTCTCTAGCTGCTTTACCTTGCATTTCTCTATATTCAAGCGCATCTGCCAGCCTTGTGCCCGCTCCCTCACTTCCTTGACATCCTTCTGATGTTCCTCAGCAAAGGCACAACATATGGCTGCCCAAAAGGACTTTTACTTCTGCTTCTGTCAAGTGTGTTGCCTCTCGCTGGAACAAATCAGGAAATCTGCAACCTCCTGGGAATATCTTTGCTTGTATAGAATATTCGCCATGACATTGCTTAAGTTATCTTCTTTTTTTTTTTTTCTTTTCTTTCTTTTGCCCAGCTGAAAATTTTCTGGCCACCCCGAAGCTGATAGATATATTATTGCTTGTCTTTAGAGGAGGAATGCTTATATATTACCCCCTAACAGATGCTTTTAATGGGAACAAAAGTTCCAACATCCCCCAGTTAGGGAGGGGCACAGTAACACACTGTGGCTAGCGAATCTCAAGATCTAACACGTGTCCAGCTCAGCAACACATCTCAAAGCGCACTGTTTCTGGACTACAAGATGCTGAGTGTTCTCCTCTCATTTTGCCTGTTCTTACAAAACTTCTGGGCAATTAGAAAACACTGGTAATGAAATTTACTGGTTGGGTTTTTACAAAAATCTGGAAGGAAATTCATAACAGAGGATTTAAAACTGTTTGCATCAGAAATGTATCCTGAAAGGCAAATGACCTGGTGGCTCCGTCCTCGTACCACGAGCTGGATAACCATCCACACACTTTGTGAGAGACTTGGTGCTTACACAACAACTCAGCCCACATATTGCTTCAGAATTTGCTATTAGAGGGGAAACTCTGCCTTAGAAAAGTGACACATCCATAAATCTTCTGAATCCTGTGCTCCTGCACTGGACTGCTGTGCAGCAAAGCTCATACTCAACATGCTGAGGTCCTGCGTGATGCTGGCAAGGAAATGGAGATCTTTTGGAAACCTGTTCACTAGCTATGATCCCTCTGAGAAGAGCTGGTAATCTAGAGACCTGGCCTGATTTTCCAGCATCCTGGACTATCTCCACTCCCGGCCCCCAGGCTCCAAAACCTACACGGGAGAATTCATGGATCACACAGTGACTGAAAGCAGCTGCATAGAGGCAGCTGAACAGAAAAAAGCCTTTTTGGAGCAGGAGGGTGCCTGGTGGGAGCATGCAGAAGACAGGAAAAGGTTGCCCGGCCAGGTCTCCATCATCCGTGGGTGGATTAGCTGCGGTGACACTTTCCCTTGGTGTCCCCGGCTCCGGGTTTTCCTGAAGCACTTGCTCATTCTGCAGCCCCTCTGTCTTGCTCACACCATGGGAGGGATAGCGAGTCCTTCCTGAGTCTGTCACCAGCACTAAATTCACTTTTCCACATTCAGACCAAGAGCGGCCCAACCCGATGCTGTTCCTCACTCTGGTGGCCTGTTAAGACGAGGAACACATCTAAAAGAGTGCACCAAATGTATCTTGGAGGGTATAAAGTGAGCATTTGGGGATAACACACTGCTGTGTGAGAACTGGTGAGAAAATATGTGTTTGTTTTCATGCAGGGTCCCATGGGCTGCAGCGCTTGGAGGGTCCTGACCGCGGGACACGGTGGGTGGGAAAACAGCGGTGCCTGGGCTACAAGCAAGGGAAAACACAGAGGAGCTACAGATCAGCATTATCCAAAGCGGTGTCAGAGCAGGGCACCATGAGTGTGTTTTGCTGCAAACCCTCCCATGACAAACACCAGCTTCGAGCAAAGAGCCGAGGGAGAGCCGTGCAAGAGGTGGCGGGCGGCTAAAGCGTGAGCGAGCGCGGCGCACGGAGGCACCCGCGCGGTGCCCGGCCGGCCGGAGGAATGTCCTGGCTTCCCTTGTGATTGGCTGGGGAACGGAGGAGTCAGTTTTCACGGGGGCTGATCAAAAAGTTTCCCTGTGCTTTCCAAAGCTGTTGTCTGAGCGGAGGCATCGGGAAGAGGAGGCCCGTCGCTCCAGCATTCCTCAGAAAATCCACTCGCATGAAATGAGAAGGCTCCTCTCTCCAAGGATTCGCAGCCAAGAAAAGACGTGGAGAGGCCGCTCTCCTGCTTTTCTCCCGCAGCCCGTGCGGCAGTTGCTTGGCTCTCTCTTCTGGCATGCGTCTCATCCCTCAGGATACTATGTCACAGTACTCCACTAACTTCCTCCTGCTTCCCATACCCGAGTACCCCGTGCTGGACTGCGCGCCCAACAAGATCATCAAGCTCGTGGTGCTGGGCGGCAGTAGCGTTGGCAAGACAGGTAAGTCCACAGGTGAACTCCCATGCCCTCCCAGGTTGGGCTCTGCAAACTCCTAACGGCAGCCGCTGAAACGTTTGGAGTTGCCCTGGATAACTTGGGATGCCCGTCGGCTGCTCCTGCAGGCTCAGCTCTAATGCGAGGTCGCGGTTATGTGGACCGGGCACCGTGCTGGGGACTCTGGAGTCACAAGTGATACTCGTGCTTTGGGCAAATTATTTAACATCCCCAAATGGGAGGGGTGGTTTTTATTATCTGTGGTAAATGTTTTGTGCTCTGTGGACAAATAAGAGTGTGCAAAATGTATTTTTCCTTATTATTCCCTAAAGCAGAGGCAAAGAAAGGAGGGTAAAGGATAAAGTGAGCACTTCCTCTTTTGGTTTATATTTCAGAAATGATTAAGGCCAGATTTTATTTTGCTACATCTGAGGTTCCACTCAGGAAAACACTTTGTTGTCTGGAGCTGCATTTTCACATCAGTTTTAAGCAACTTGTTGAAGATACCTACACTGTCCACTTCCTCTAAGGATACCAAGGAGATGGCTGTGAACCTATCATGAGAAAAATTATTTTTACAAAAGAAGTCTATGCTAGAGCTGTTTGTAGAAGAAAGCTTTTTTATTCAGATATTAACTTCACTGTTTTGCAAATGATTACTGATCTGTTGAGATGAGTACACTGCAGAAAATATAAGTTCCTATTGCCAGGAAGGGATTTCAAGTCCTATAAGAAATCAGGAGTAAGGAAAATATTCTAATCCCATAGTGTCTGAAAGCACCACTGGTTAAGATGAAAAGAGAAGGCGCGGAGCACCGCAGTGTGACCCCTGTGCGTGCAGCACATGCAGCTTGTTTGGGCTGTGATTAGATATTGCTCATGTGCTTCATGAGGACGACTGAGGATTTTTAAGCCTGGGAAGAGCCATTAGATCCATCAATCTTATTTCTTAAGTGACACAGACATCTAAAATTTGGCGTTGGGATTAGTTTCAGGATTGTAAGAGTTTGCTTTGTTATTTTTTCCTGAATGATCTCATACCAAAGGTCAGACTGTTGTATCTGCAACCACAACAAACAGTTCTCCATAACCCACACTGAGTAGCCTAACTGAATCTAAGAAACCTTTTATAACACAACTTGCCAAAAACTCTGCATTAGGATGTCACAGCCTGGCCCCAAATCTGTTTTCTTTGAGTGCAAAGAGAGGCGTTTGCAGAATAACATGTGAGCAATAGCAAGATTAACTTGATTTCCGAATATACTAAGTCTTCCAGTAAGGTATTACATGCGTTCTTCAAAGATTGATTCTGGTTCACATTACAGACCCATATTTTTTTCATTGTTTTACAGCCCTGGTTGTGCGCTTTCTCACAAAAAGATTTATTGGGGACTATGAAGCCAACACTGGTGAGTCTGCTTTGTACCGCGGTGCTGCAGAGAGCTTGAAAGGCTCCAATCTCCTCTGCTTTGCGACCGCTGCATATTACAGGGAAGCCAAGCAGTGCGAGATGTCCACAAGGTGCATATTTTCAGTTAATAGCCTCGAGCTGCAAAAGCAATAAATCAAAGGCTCATTATTTATGATCCTTTCAACCATTTTTTTTCCCAATGTGATGGAAAAGGATCAGAGTAAAAGGGCTGCTTGGGGACATACCTATCCTAAAAGGCAGGCTCAAGGAACTGCTTCATATTGATACTCTTTGCATATAAGGCGTAAAAGGCAGCTCAGGACCTTTTCTGTGTACTTCCTTTTTTCAGTGGCTTTTATGCCAAGGGAGATTGCCAAATTTAAGCCTTCTTTCCATGACACAAGCAAAGCGACCATGCAAACTCCTTCTACTTTGTTTCTTCCTTAATCCTGACCTATAGGGACACCTCAAAGACTACGTTCATGTCAACTGTTTAATTCACAGCCCCTGTTCCATGCATGGTGCCAGCCGCACAGGCCTGCATTGTAGAAAGGCCCTTTGTATGTGGAGCTCTTGCCCACCAGCACATCCCACACATAGGTCATCTTGCAATTTTGGGGCCAAGCAGGCCTGGATTCAAAGCAGCGATCGCCTTGGATATTGCCTTGGAGATACTGCTGCATTTTGAATGATGCCTTAGGGACGGAGATGGCAGTATGAGATGTCTTTGATCTCGGTCTGATGAAATGCGGCCTGGAAGCTTCTCCTTACAGCTCCCTCTTGCTGACCCGATGCAACCTGGAAGGTTGCCTTCACTATTCCTTTATTTTCCCCTCACCTTTTCTATGGGAGACAGTACATCAAGTCAGGCTTCAGACGTCTGCCGTGGGTTGTTGCCAGAGGCACTGCAGAAAAACACTGTTTTCCCTTGAGCTATAAGCCCAAGCTGGAGAAAAAACAAATATACCAGGAATATGAAGCAGCTGGTGGTATTTATGATCATTCAACCATGCTCTGCCTTCAGTTTGGTGTAAGGCAGAGCTAAGGCAGTGAGTGGAAGCACCTGCTCTTTTTTTTCTGCACTGCATTACAGAGGAGGAATAATATGTTGTCTGGGCTTGGTTCAGGGGTACAGTATCTTCCTCATAAAACAGTACTGTCTTTCCAGTTTAAGCTCTGATGTGTTTTCAAAAAGAAAAAAAAAAATGCCAGAAGGACTATATCACCTCACAGAGTCACTACTAAAATAACATTTGGTACTGGATTCAGATGCAGCAAACTTTACCATAATAAATTTCCTTATATTGTGAATGTTTCTAGGAGCTCAGATTCTTCTCAATTGAAATAAAAACACCTGCTTCCTTCCACCAAATTTTATGGGGTTAATTTTCCAAAGGGATGGCCTTGTTGTCACTAGCGACATGAATTCCTCACTCTCCAGTAGACATTTTCTCTGCAGGTCTGAGCCGAAGCACTTTGTTTTAGTAGTAGCAGGGACAATTGTATTTGGACAATATTAAAAGGTCCCATGCAACAGCTGTGGATTGAGCATTTCTTTGTAGATCCATATGACTTGTACTAAGCTCTAAAGAAAAATGGTAAGGACATGAAGCTCTGAATTTATCCTTACTACAATATTCATTTCCTAAGATCAAAACTTCATTTTTCTTTGAAACTTGGCCTGCACTCCAGTAACAAAATAATATTCAAATCCAGAACAGTGAGGGGTTTACGGGGAGTGGGGCAATCCTAGACATTTTGAAGCAGCACTTGGAACCCTGAATATCCTTCGGATTATCAAGAACTCACATTCAATCTATCCAGCCTTTGGGGGACCCCAAAACACCTAAACTGCAGCACTTCCCTCTTGACTTTATTCACGCTTTCTTTGTTACAACCACTTACTGTAATAATCTTACTCTCCCATCAGGTGCTTTGTATTCGAGGAAGTTCACCATAGATGGGGAACAGATCTCCCTACAGGTGCAGGACACACCTTTTGTTTCACTGGAGGTAAAATATCTGATTAATGCATCAGTACTTTAAAACACTGTTTTTTGCCAACACTTTCATCTGTAAGCAACTCCTTATCAGCAGAAATATGTGCGAGCTTAAGCCCAAACGAAGCCAAAGGTGGGTATTTAAAGCCCTGCCAAAATGAGTCTTTGAAGGGGTTAAATCAGGCTTCTTTAAGAGCAAGACAGAGTTAAAAGGAGTGTATTTCAAATACATGACTGCACCCCAAGCCTAAATAGCAGTAAAACCATAGGCTAGCTTGCTCCTGCCAACTTCTTGCTTGTTTTATTTCCTGTCAAATAGTTTCTGGCTCTGCATGGCAGAAAACTCTCACCTGCCCAGAGGCCCAGCTGGCTCCTTTGAGACCCTCCTATGCACCCGGATGGCTCCTCTAGAAAGATGTTCTTTTTCCAGGAGGGCGTTCATGGGGTGCTTTTTGATGCTTTCCTTATTTTATTTATTGATTTTTATTCATTCCTTATTTCTCAGGTGCCAGCACTTATCCATATGCCTCTTTCAAATAGTGTTTAAGGTGTTCTAGATTTAACAGCTGCCTAGGAGCCTCTCTCTAAGTATTATTTGAAGCAGGATCCGGAGTTAAGAGATCTCTCTTAAAGACCTGATTTACATGCCGAACCACTTGCATTTTTTTTGATGACTAGAAGTGGGTTTAAGTGGAAGGCAGGAAGCTTCGACCCTGCTGCCGAGGGTGCACAGAGCAGAATGAGGACCCCCCATTCATTCTGGCCACTGAAAAGCAAACAAAGGCAGCCATGGAAGCCCTCCAAATATTCAAGTGGGATTTACTAGCACAAAGGCTTTATGCCAGCCTGCTTAGAGAGGACAGGGCAAGAGAAGCTGTTGACGGTGATTAGGCACAATTGGGAATGGCAGATACGCGCACGGCAAAGGAGATCCCCTTTCTGTTCTAGCCCACAGAGGGAGGAGGGAGGGGAGGAATTCAATGCCCTCTTTCACACCAAATATAGTTTAATTTTCCTGTTTCCCTGTTTTGATTAGACTGTGCCCTGAAGTGCCATGGCTGTTGCCAGAGCTCTGCAGAATTCAACAATGCCATCAGCTGAGGTTTTTAGTAGTCTGAAACTATTTTTAATTTATCTAGAAGCAGGTTCAGTCTCCTTGTCCCAGTCAAAGGTCTGCACTGCTTCAGCAGATTCCACAGATGTGCTTATCTTATCTCGCATCTCTGTTTGTATCAACTGCTGGGTCTCCCACCACTGGAAGGGATTGTTCCTGCAGCATGGGTTGGATTTTGTGCTAAGATCCTTACAGAAGAGAGAGCTGTTTGCCATCCGCAGGCTGAGGACAGTGGTTTCTGGAGGAAGTCATGTGGAACCACTCAGGAGTCTTGCCACACCGGAAATGTTAATGTTTAAGAGAGAAAGAGAAGAAACAGATAACTAGTTTTGTTAGGCAATTCACTGCTGCTTGAGCTGTACATGGCAAGCGGCTGTGTGCTCCAAAATTCACTGTCCAGCAGAGATTTCCATTTAAAATGTAGCCCATTAGCCTTTGATTCTCCTGAATAAAGCATTCCAATGGGGATTATCCATCCATGGCTCTGCTGGGTGGGCCTAGCAGAGTAAGGGAGAATTTCTGCTCATTAGGCCTCTTTAAATGGACATCTCCAAAAATATTTTTAAATGCTTGCCAGAGCAATTAGTTCCTTTTACCCATAAAATAAGCCTGTGTGTGAAAAGAGGCTAGTGGGACACTAGGGGTGGCTAATTAGCTACAGATTGGATACAGCCCAGACAGCAGCAGTGCAAAGTGCCCTTCCTCTCTGTGTGTACCCTGGCGTGAGTTCACGCTCATCAGCCTTGTAAGCAGGGCTGCAGGGGGGCTCCCTCCCTGCTCCGTGCGTGATATGGATGAGTTTTTTGGAAGGTGGGATGAAGAATAATCTATTAAAGAATTTCATCAATATATTCTGCACATTTTAAATGTATGCAAATATGCATATATATGTTTATCATATATACCTAGATACTTGAATCTATGATTTACTATTTTAACTTTCCCTAGCTAATACTGGACAATGGTTAGCTTTTTACCAAATTTTATTTTTCTCCTCTTTCCTATGACAAACTAAATTGCTGCTATAAAATCTCTTAATACTTTTCCAGGTGTTCTATGCCTTAGGAATAATTGGTTACATGGCATCATGCATGCATGATGGAACACTGTTTTAATGATGGTGAAGCATCTAAGAAGCTGCTTGTTTTATTTTAGGAAGAAGCTATCCAGCCTGTTACGCTGGCATTTTTCTACAGGCTCCAGTTTTCTCTTGTCAATTAGCTGACTAAGTTGTTTACTGAGCAAATGAGCTACGCTGGCAAATAATAATTTGATAAAACATTAATGGGCTTTGGACAGGATTTAAAATGCCTGTCCTAAGTCCAGCTGAAATGGACAAAGATTTCTAGAGCAGAATTTATCTACTACTATTTATCTACTACTAGTAGTAAAAATAATAAAAATTTGGGCTCTGTATTCATGATGTTGAAGTCCCCTGAGAAGCTCAGGGGCCTCTAATTCCCTCCGACTTCACTAAGACGTGTCTTGTGGGATCTGGAAGAAATTCCAAGGCTCCAGAGAGCCTGTGCTATTGACAGGATCGTCAGTTCTCTACCAAACCCAGCAAACTGGCACTAACTGCAGCAGTGATCTCCCCGTCTCGTTGGGTAGCAGGCCTGCACGGACAACCAGGAGTAAAGGGATAGCTGAAAATAGCCTCATCCTGCAAAGTGAGCTGATGTATTTTCAAGCCGACAGTATTGTGCTCAGTTTTATGTTCCCCACGCTGGTGAGTGAGAGGGCTGATTTGCAGCAGTGAGGGAGTGATCAAACATGTGACAAGCAAAACATTAATACAAGCCCCTTCCAGCTCCACAAATCAACATGGAGATTTCACTGCACTTTCAGGTCTAGTAATTGCTTATTTGTAATAAATTGCTTTTTCAAAATAACTTTCAGTCTGAATAGCTGGAGATCTACAGAGCAATAAAACGTGTCAGGCTTCCCCTAACAGAGTTAGTGAGAACGCCTGGACAGAGAGACACTGAACACTGCATTGGCAAGCCCTAAGAAAAATGCTTTGGAGGACAATCATTCACTTGCAGTAGTGTGACCGGTCTGCTCAAGTTGGCAGGTTTTCTGGCGCTCTTAGGACACCGTTCATGATTTTATCCACAGTAATAAGGTAGCTTACTCTCACACTGATTCACTGCAATAGAACACACAGTTAACCCACACAAAGTTATTGATATTTTGGCTGTACTTTTAGTTTTGATCACTTGGCTTTAACCCCTCACCCTTCCTGCACCGATTAGCTTTCATATGCTCTCAACACACAGAGGACCTTGGTGCTGTCCCTGATGCATCTCCCAGCAATCAGGGAGGTTTCTGTCTGGAGCTCAGATTAGTTGTATGACTGTTTGCTCTGTCTGCTCCCCATTCTCAGTTGTCTAATCTCGCTCCTCTTGGTTTTGATGGCAGGATGACACGGACAGCATTTGCTGCCAAGAGCAGATAAACCGCTCAATCTACTGGGCAGACGGCTTCGTGTTCGTCTACTCCATCACAGACTATGAGAGCTACCGAGTCATCCGGCCGCTCCACCAGCACATCCGCAAGATCCACCCGAATGCCAACATTCCCCTGCTTCTGATGGCCAACAAAGGAGACCTCCTGCGAGCCAGGCAGGTGTCCTCCAAGGAAGGACTCCAGCTGGCCAGTGAGCTGGGGGGCACTTACTACGAGGTGTCAGCCCGGGAGAACTGTGAGGGTGTCCATGAAGCCTTCCAGCAGCTGTGCCAGGAGGTCAGCAGGATGATTGGGAGCTGCAATGGAGAGAAGCGAAGGGGCCTCCACCTAGTCCGCCCCAAGTCTCCGAATATGCAGGACTTGAAGAGACGTTTGAAACAGGCTCTGACTTCCAAAGGGAAATCTGCCACTACGCTTTGATGTGACCGACAGAAATTGTTTCCCACAGTCCTGAAAAAAAAACAAAGGCAAGAAAACAAGCTGGTATTACGGAGCATCTCCAAAATTCAACAGTCAGGTTGTGCAAGAGGGTCTTTCATTTTGTCTTTGCCTCTGCCTTAAAAATTCTATATTCATTCAACAAAAGGAACTTACTGAAAGTGCTCTTTGAGGCAAGAGATTGTCCCTTCCTATTTCCTCTTCAAAAGGGACACGGTCAAATAGCTTAGGCCTAAAATGTAGATTTTATTAACAAAAATAATGAAATCTTACTATTAAGAGAAATGACTTCTCTTGGGATGGAAATATTCCCAAATATAGGTAATGAGCCAAGGCAAGAGGCCAGGAGAATGACATGAGCTATCCTGAGCAAGCCAAACTTTGTAAGATCTTCTTAGTAGGCTCAAGACTGGAAAAAAATAAAGGCAAAAAGAAAATTAATAGGATACACAGTGAAAATTATTAAAAGACAACTTTTAAGCTGTAGTAGTGTAGAAAGGGTTCTTAGCAATGTGGGGAGAGATTTGTTTATATGGAAGCTTTAGCCTTGCCCTGTCTCTGTAAAGGCAGATTTAAAACAATCACTATTTGCTTACATTATTTTTCCTTCAACCTCTATGAACTATCACTGAAAATGACTCGAGGGTGAGACACATACATTAGCGGCATTTTGTAGGCAGTTTCTTTATGGTCTGCTTCTCATTTTTGTGTAGGTTTCCTACATGGCAACAAAAGAGGGAAAAATAGAACAGTGCCATTGTAAATCTTGCAAAAAAATAGACTGTTCTGACCAAGAGCAGAGAGATGGCCTCAAACTACTTTGTTTCCAAACTAGCTAGAATTCAAGTAAATGATGCTGCATGCAAGAAATAATGTGTTCACACAGAGTTCATTTAACTCGTTAGATCTTTCTTTTTAAAGAAGGAAAGGTTTTATGGTGCCTGAAATTCCTGCCTTCAAGAATTTATCATTTTATTTGCCCCAAGACCAGGCTTTACTCAATACGCTGAAATTCAACCAAATCACCTGTCTGTCAATACACATTTCACTGGCAACATCTCACTGCGTTGGGTCCCAGCATGTACAAACACTGGTATTTAAAGCTATATCCTGTGATCTGGCCAATTTTATGGCAGCAATAACTTCACCACGAACCATCCGTCACTCTGACTTAATGAGAGCGGAAGGGAGCTGGGCTAGACCGTGCTAAAGTCCATCTTTTTTTTTTTTTTTTTTTTAAACAGACCATCCCAGAAGTTCACAGGAGCATGGAATAAAGTAAAGCTCAGTGATTTATACTGAGGAATACAGCAGGGAAAATCCCAGTTTGATGGATACAGAAAAATCCCCTTAGCTGCGGTTTTGGAGAGCAACACAGAGCTAAATCAGCCTTTCACTCATCATGAGCAGCAATATGTAAACTGAGTCTGATAAGTATTTATACACTTCAGGGATTGATTTTTTTTTTTTTTTTAATTTTTCTTGTCCCTGTGTTAGACTAGCCTTCTCAGGATTTTCCTTATCACCTGGACTTACTTTATCTCCAGCTCACTTTCTGTTTTATTTATTGTTTTCCACAGCTGGTCATCTGAGAAAATCTTGTTTTCTGACTATTTTTTAATTCTTTTGTTCCGCTCCCTCCCTCCCCCCCCAACCACACACACACACACACACACACACACACAAAAAGGACATTTTTAAAAGTTATTTTCAAATGGCAGTAATGCGCAAAGAGAAAATTAGATCATCCATACCAGGAATATAAACAGTACCACAGGATTCCTACTTTAGACTATGGTTTATTAGCAATTTTATATTTGAGTAGTGTCATTATTCATAGCTGGCACTTCAGAATTGCATTTGCTCACACAGAATTACAGTATTTTGAATACTGCACCTGGCTTAAATAGTGAATCTTTAACATGAAATAGAGCAAACGGTTCCAAAGAGACACACAATTATTTGAAATTGATTTATAGCAGAAAAATTATCAGCAATTTTTAATGGCAACTAAATGGATCTACCATTCTATTACGATACAATAGAGGCTAAATTTCCTGAAGACAATTTGCTGGCAACGTTGGTTTTCAGAAGATCCTAAGAGAACTGGATGCTCGATCCTGCTAAACATGGTTGCAACTTACTCTTTCAGCTCTAATCCTTTCTCATGGGAGAAAAAATCATTTCAAAGGTGTCAGTGTTCTGTTTTCCATACCGATTAATAAAAAAACGCAAGGCCTTTACTGACTAGTAAGTAAAGTGGCTCTCTTAAGTCTCACGTCTTTAAATGTTTCTTTAAAAAACGTTTTTTCTTTTTCCTTCCTACAGCCAGTAACCTGCTTTGGAAGTATAGACAGATATTTCTACACTTGTATTCCCATGTAAGTAAGCATTCCCACATTCCTGCTGCACAGGTAGGGAAAAAAATCTACATTTTATCTCAGGCCAGAGAGTATTGAAACATTTAAGTCTTCTCCTAAAACCTGACATGTGGTGAACATTTATTCTACCACAGGAACTTGGGGATAGTATCTCCTTTTTTCACTGAGTAGCAATATAAGTTCCCTAATAGCTTTGGTACTGGTTTTAAGCCAGACATACCAAGTCCAGAAGACAAGAGCAGCACAATTTTAACATAAGAGCTGTCCTTACACACCAGAAAACACCACTGTGGCCACCGGAGCTGAGCAAGGCTGGGGGAGGACAGTGCTGCCATGAAAAGCAGAGAGAAGAGTCCAATGAGGAATTAAGTGCCTAAAAATAACCACACAATACATCAAAGATTCCTCATGTACAACCTGATCATGAATTAGTGTTGTCAAGCTGCCAGGGAAAAGCGTATTCTGTGGAAGGCTTAGAATTAAGCCTGCAGAGGGAAGGTGCTTGACAAAGTCAAGAGAGGAAAGGAAAAAAGATTTGAGCTTTTATTGCGAGTATCAAGGCAAATTGTCCTCTCAGTTTTACTGATTAAGTCCAAATTAACTGTTTGTAACAATATCAAGAGCAATGAGCTATAGAATTCACTTCTTTTTTTTAATGCCTCTTTTTCATTATCCCGCACAGTTTAAATCTTGGGCAGCATCTGGTTTTCAAGATGGTTTACAGCTGGGTTTCCCTGGGCACAAAGCAGCTGAGTGATTTGCCCCAAGGTGACACAGCTGAGCAAGTACTTCAGAGGAGTTCAAGAACTGGCCTTTGTAATTAATTCCCAACTTCTTACAACTACCAGACCATAGCACCTCCCTCAAGGTATGCACAAAGCACAGTGAGTTGCATTATACAGGAATGTAATTAAAAGTTGGAAAAAGTTACTTAAATTACAAGCTATGTTAGGAATGGATAGGGTGAAATATTGCTATTCTGCTGGCACAGTGCACAGTTATAGTAATACTGGAGCTGGTTTGGGGGTTATTGAAGTAAATTATTATTTTCTGCAGTATTTCTCTGTTGGGTTTCTCACACGTTATTCTAGAGATTCCCCCATGGAAATACAGTGGGACTTGGGAGACAGGAAAATTGAGCTCTATTTTTAGCTTTTCTTGACTTGCTCGGTGATCTTGGCCAAACTCACTTAATCTAAGTTGCCATGTCCATAACTAAGAATAAGAATATTTATGCATCTTTCCAACGTGCTTTAGTACCCGCAGGAAAGAATGACTGAGCATTACGAACAACAGAAATAGCCAGCGTTTGCGGCAGGGATGGCTCAAATCCTAACATCTGAATTCAGAGCCTGAATCCAGATTCCTCCAACTCAGAGTTGTTTGGATCTCACATAAATATCCAATGTGTGCTAAGCATATGATCAAAATGGGCAATTCAGCTTAGCCTGGACCACAGGATAGCTAATGGTTTCAAAACGTTAACTGAAAGCTGTCAACTTACTGTTAAAAATGGATTTTCTTATGCCCAAGCTAGAAGACTTGGGTCAAACTCACATTGACTCCCTTGGAGTTGCAGCTATGTTTGCAGAGTGAGGACGTGACCCTGGCGCAGAACACAGTGACATTTTTGTTAGGTTTCAGTTGCTCCTGTATTGTCAATGTGTTCTTAGCAGTTGTCCATGTCTTGTTAGTGGCGAGCATGAGACAGCCAGGCTACTAAAAGTGAAAAACGAGCTCGAGATTCACTCTAAAAGCCTCAGAAGCAGGGACGGTGGTCGTAGGTAAGACTCTCCAATCTACCCCCTCTGGAGACAACGCAAGCCTGTTCCTCTGATACTTTCTCAACCTCTGCTCACACTGCAATTTCTCTCTGCAATCATTCTTTCTTAGGTTTAGAAGCATATTTTCTGCTGTTCAGCTTAAAATCTATTTCCAAGACTTTAACTCCAAGCAGACATGGTTTATATCAAAAGAAGAGTGTGTACTTAGCCTCTTGACCTTTTTTACCTAAATCATTTTAAATTACATCTAAATCAAATCAGTGCAACACTGTATTTAGACAAACCTTTGGATTCATCCCATTTTCCCCCAGACACTCTCGTTGGCTTAGCCTAGCAGATCCATCCACTGCTGTGTGCGTACAGCATTAAGCTCATTTGTGTTGCTTAGTCATTGTTTATTTAAAACTGCTTAGTTCTTGTAAAGTTTGATAATTTGCTGCTCTTCTCTGAAATCTCTTCAGTTTAGTCAAGCAAGTTCTCTTTTCTAAGCAGCTGTGCAAGCTACAGACACGCTCTGAACAGCTGCTGATTTTCTGCTCTGTCAGATTTTTGCCCGTTCTTGAAAACTTCGGAATAACTGGGAGCATGGGGAGAGATACTGCAAACTTAGTGCTCATCTCCTTTGATCTTTCAGTCTCCTTCAGGGACACTGATTTAAACAATCCACCGCAAAGTGGACAAAAGTTTATCTTAAGTGATAGTGTATCACTGTGGCTTCCTACAGATGGAAAAAAACACAAGGTCTGGAGCAGATAGATGAGTTGGTAGGCTTCTGTAAACCCATAGATCCAATTCATTAGGAGCTGTCATACCAATCCTCTTTCCTTTAGAAGACACATTTTTTACATTTTCCTTTTTACCCACACGGGTTTCATGGCGCAGCCTCTGGATCTCATCACACAGACACTTACTGTCTCTTCTGTGGCAGGTCGAGGGGAAGCTGCACATTTTCCAAGTGTGATGGGTGAGAGCATGCACGCCTCATGCTGCTGTTATGGATGGCCATGGAGACATGGAGACTGTTCCTAAGAACAATGTTTTTCTTCTTTCTGGGCAATAATGCGGAACGACAGCAAGCAGTAACTGGTCATTTTGAAAAGATGTGAGTTTTGTTCACTGAGTCTGGAAACAAACTGTACTTTCTCTGCTGGTGAGAAAGCTCAGCAGATAAGCGAGGCTCGGTCCTGTTCTGATGCAGCCTTTGAACTTCCACGATGAGAGCTGAATTATGTCACTTTTTGATTGTGAGCCAGGTTTCCAGATGCTCTCAAGAGTCACCACTCTTCACACTCTGTTCCGCATCGTATCTCACTTCAAAACTCCCAGTATTTCCCTCTGCCATCATGAAAAAGCGAAACAACTTAGGACTATCACACCGAAACTCATTCTCTTACCCCCTAATTTGTAATGAAGACCATGGATGCTGGAGCTGTTTTTTCTGTTTGCTGGGGACTCTGGGACCAGAACTCATATTCATGCTTTATAAGCAAAGACGTTATCATTTCAAATGAACAAGACTCTTCATTATTTAATCAGCAAAGCGAGGTATAATATGGTACAGCTCAGTTGCTCTGTGACTGTCAGTAAGGAGCTCTGGGACAGGGAAATGAGAGACATAAAATCTCTAAATTATGGTCCTGTGTGTATTTGCTTTTTTGAGGAGACAAATATAGACTGACTTTTCCTCAAGCGCTTGGAAAGATAATAAGCTGGTGGCAGCTGAAAACAAAGCGAGTGGTGATGGCAAGTCTAGCTAAGCTGTCTGTGCTCCAGCCCATCGTTCCCAGGCTGTGTGGGGAGGCAGCCTGGTAAGGAAAACTTCCCCAATGCAAAACAAGCGCTCGCTGGGAAAACAGGAGCTCTCTGAGTCAGAGTGGAGCTGGTACGTCTGAGCTGTGTGTCTGGGGGTGCGCGCTGAAATGGAAAACCAGAGCCAAGGCCTTGGAGAGCCATTAGTGTTTCCCATGGATATCCGTTCAGCGCAGTGGTGAAAACCTCATGTCTTTGTCACATTCCAGACCACATGGTTACTTTATGCTCATGTCAAAGTCACTTCTCCTAAAGGACTACAGTCCTATTGCTAGTCACAGCGTAGATATTGGTACTGCTCCAGCAATGAGCCGAGAACTTCCACCCCTTTATCTGGCACCCACATATGAGGGCTCCAAGAGCTAGTTCCAAATCTGACTCGTGTTTCAGGTTGTGCTGGACACCAGGGTCCGGCTCGCAGGACAGCCGTGACCTGCCACAGGAGCAGCTTTTAAAAGTGACCAGTAGATACCTGTGTCCCTGATGGGAAAAGGTGCACTGCAAATGCACGTGCTATTCTGCTAGCACTACTGGCAGCTTTAAACAGGACTTTTGTTTTTAAATCCTGCCTGCTAATCACTAAGTTTTCTCATTGCATCTAATTGTGATATTTTTAATTTTAGCCATTTGCACTTGTGACCCTTGCACTGGGCACGGAAGCAAAAAGAAGGGAGCTAAAGGTTCATCTCCTCATACGCTTGGCACCCCACATTTCCTCCCCACTGCAAATATGGCTCAGTGCTGACCTGCAAGAACCAATAATCATGCACAGGGCTGAGAAATCCACCCAGTTCCCAAACCCTGGACACCCCTGCATCCCTGTGCTGCAGCTCCTGGTGAGATCACAAGCACATCAGGTCTTCACAGGGGTGCAAAACCTACTTGCACAGGGTTTGCAATAAGCAGAGAAACAGAGGCTTCGGTGGGCGAGGCGAGAAGGTTGCTGAAGGGTTAAACGCTTCCTGCCCAGGCCCCTTAATCAAGAATCACGTAATGTGGAATGAATGTTTCAGCTCAAAATGTTTCCTCACTCTGACAGCTCCGCGGTGTGAGGTCAAAGCAGGGAGGAGGACGGCAGGAAAAGCGGGGGAGCGGCGGGCTAGGAAGCCCAGAGAAACACACAGGGATGCAAGGGCTGCTTCCCAAGTGCTCCGGCCCCGCTGGAAGGGGCTGCGGGGAGCGCGTCGGAGCCTGTGGAACTTTAAGGACTTCCTGCTCTCTGCTTCTCCCATGTGTGCGTGCCTCAGCGCCGGGCACCGTTCCCACGCTACATTGCAAAATACGCCTCGAGTTTCTCACAGTCTCCCTGCCCGGATGCAAACTGCAGCTTCGCTCCTTCCTGCGCCCTGCAAACCGGGGACGCGGGGGCTCCTCGGAGGCGGTTTGTTTTTCCTGCACATGCACTACGCTACAGAGCTGCTCCTTACACCCCAGGGATCCTCGCAGGACAATATACTCAAATTGAGAAAAGGCTTGAAATTTCAGATTAATTTGATTTTTCAGACCAACCTGACCCTAAACCATTGCTTCTTGCACCAAGCGAGATGGGTGCAGTTTGATTTCGTCTGCAGGCCTGAGAGGCACGAAACAATCAGTCAGCCAGGACAGCCAGAGTCACTTGTGGTGCCAGGGTGCACTCCTGCCGGGCAGCACATCATACGTCTATCTGTCTGCTCCGCGGTCTCCAACCCCTCTGTCATGGGAAAAACACTGGAGCAATTTTCCCTTATTGAATTTATTGCCATTTAACACAAACATCTTATCGCCAGCCCCTGGCGGTGTCCCTGCCCTCGCATGGCTGTAAGGTAAGGAAACACATCCCTCAACAATGGCAGGGATGCAGAGAGATTTGGTAGCTCTCCGCCTCCCCTCGAGATGATTAAATTCTGCATCTTCCCACCAAATGACAGCAAATGTCAGGAGGGAATCAGCTGACAAACCCTCTTGCTCAACACCATCTCACCCCTAAGCCACATGCAAAAACAAACCACTTTCAGGGCAGGAAATCCGCAGGCCACTTTGTCCCTGGGATTTGGGAAGATTTAAACAGCTGAGCTGCTAATGTGAGATACTGACCGGTGAGCGCTATGGCCAGCGATGCTGCGGGCCAGCAGGTAGCAAAGTTGCTGCAAGGACCTCGGGCAAATGCCGTCAGGGGAAAGACTTGGGTCTTCCAAGGATCTTTGCTCAAATGTTAGGGCTTTTTAATAGCTCTGCGTGAAAACTGCTTCTTATAAACTAGGAAAAGCTCAAACTCGAGCCCAGAGCTCCAAATATTTTATTTCTAAAATGGGCCACTGCAAAATTCTCTAGTCTGAGATCTTAGTTTTCAGCACACAGTTCCAGCCTTCAAGCTGAAAGATCCAAATTTAAGCCTTTTTTTTTTTTTTTTTTTTTTTCTGCCACAGTGTGCATTTTGGGTTTACCAGTTCTATATCCAGCTCCATATCTTCACACTTCCTGTCTTTCAGGCATGTTTTCCAGCTACTGCAGGGGGTAATGTCACCTAACGCACTAAGAGACACTGCTGGGTTTTATTCATGTTGTCCCACCCCTCTGCTTGGGTTCCCATAAAATTAAAACAAGACATCCTTCCTTTGTGAAGTGTTTTGAGACCTATTGATTAAATCTGTTGCCTACAAGCCACGTGTCACATGGTTTTAAATACTCTCTGGCCGCTCCCTTGCAAGGAGGAGACTAATGGTTTGTTATTAATAGAGCAGGAAGCAGGGATTAAACTTTGCTCCCTAATCACAAACAAAAGCAACGAGAGCCCTGCAGCTTCTGGGCAAACCTAGGAACGAGCCTCTGTTTCTAAGGAGTCCTCAAAGTAGAAACCCAGAACGATGTCTCGCAGGGACGTGAATTAAAACAAGGTCGGGCTTGGCAGGCTGCCTCCTCTGCGACTTGTGAATATTCTCCAAGGGGCTGATCTGGGACATAATTGTTTGGACACAGGGGTTCCTGTTGTGAACGTGCTGTGCAGGCCCCACATCAAGCAGCTGGGGTTTTAGATGGGTCTAAGGTACATTTCCAAGGAGGGTCAAGTGCCCGAGCTCCATGAGCGGCTTGTGGATCAGCAGGGACCACTTGCAGATTTTACTGGTTAAGGATGCCCTAGAAATGGCCTGCCACAAAACCCATTTCTGAGGGCAGGCAGGTAGCTTCCTAGCTACAGGGAAAGTAGGTCAGGCATCTTTTCAAAGCCTGGGTTACCGCTGCAACAGCAAGGAAAGCTTTGTAGCCACTGAGTCTTTTTATCTAAGGGTGGTCTCTGTCAAGGCACATGGGCAAAGTTTTGAGAGCTGAGTAAACACTGAAACAAAAGCTCTAAATGTTCAGCGTCCCTCCAGTTTGCCTGAAACTCCTCTGGCAAGTCTTGCATTCACTTTCCAGGAATAGCCCAGGGAGATTTTTCCTAGCAGCAGAACTCCTAGCAGCTGGGATGGATATCTCCAGGGTGCCAGTGACCCTGCGCAGTGTGCGGGAGCCCCGACCCACCTGTGCTACAGGATTGCTATGGGGTGCTATTACAGCGACAGCAGAGAGAGGGGCTGCGGTGTTCCTATACCATGCAGCATGGTATAGATGGTCCCCTGGCCCTGCAGGGGCATCCAGCTAGGACAGTATCTCTCTGCAGTGACACCAGACCCACGAGCTCTGCTAGCCCAGCCTAGCCAATCACCCCCGCTCAGTGGCAAAAACGTAGCAGGCGGCTGACACAGCGCTGCCGCTCGCGGGGCCGGGGCTGGTCTCGGCGGCACTGACCGGGGCGCTAGGCCCCATGCTCCACTGCGCGCGGTGGATGTGCCCGTTGTGGCTGTGCAGCCATGCGGGCCAGCTCGCCCCCTCGCACGGGGGCAGTGCAAAGTGCTTTTTGTTCCCAAATTGCTCAGAATTAGCCAAGCGCTGCCCATGCAATCAGAACGGATGCGTCAGAGAAACGCGCTGCTAAGAGAACCACCTCTCTGCTTGTGCATTGCAAACAAACAAGCGAACAAAAGTAGAGGGAATAGTCTTGCCACAAATATTCGTCAAGCAAAATAAAATCAACTTTGAGCAGCAGTATCATCTCCCTGCCTTTAAACTTCAAGTGGTGTTTCAGAAAAGCTCTATGGCATGGGCAGCCTTCATAATTTCTAGGCACTTACCACCCTGGGAACTGGAGAGGTGGCAGACACGGCGCTCTGTAAACATCTAGACTCACCAGAGCAGGTTCATCTATTATAACACCCGTGGCGGCGGCAACTACGCTGCTGTGGTTCATGCCCAGAAATCTTGGTCAAAGAAAGAAGCTATCACATAAGAATAAACAAGATTCTACAGTCCAGTTATTTAACAAGGGCATAAAAGCAGTTAAAGAGACACTACGGAAACCAGTCATGGAAAATTTAGGTCATATTATTTAAGCTCAGGCCTAAGGTTACGTTCCTTCTTTAGCATATGTTTCCTTCCCCATGCTTCACTGTTGTTTCTCAGGATGCTGGCAGCTACATAAACATCAAGATCTTTGAGTGTCTTTCTTCTGACTATTGAATGTCCAATGTGACCTTTAATCTTTCAGTAACTCCACCTGCTCCAATAAAGGTATCCCTACTATCTGCAAGGAAAGCTCTAGGGAAAAATAGAACTACAAGCAGACATTTGACCTAAGTCCATAATGGGAGTTTTGTAAAGTACCAGATTAAAACAAACAAAAAACTTAAGAATACCACCAGTATAACAAAATCAATGAAGCATTTTAAGTAGCCTTGCCACTGCCTATAATATAAACTCTTTTCAGCCAATGCTCTACTCTTTTTCCATATACCTCTTTAAACCTGTTTCTCTCATACCAGTATTTCAAGCCATCTCCTGTGTGCACAAGATTTTTCTTCATTTGATCTCAGTGGATCAGATTGCAGAATAACCACTTTTCCTTTCAATTCTAGCCTTGTTTTAGGCAGGCACTTCAAACGCAACTCTACAAAGCAGGGCAAAAGAGTTCTAACATTGTCCAGCAGCACAGCTGTGGTTCCCAGATCCCTGATGATTTACAAGACCATGAGGAAAAAAATTGCAGTTGGCTTCCAGAGTCATACGGTCCCCATAAAGCTTTTGGCTGAAAATGTGGGCAGGTGCATAACAATCTGCAATCATTTCCTTATGGCTGACAGCAACCTATAACCCAAGCATAGGAACTGGGAGTTTAGGGCTCACATAAGGGCCAATAATTTCCATTACAGAACTCCCAAATCATGTGCTTGAACTGCCACTCAGGCATCCAAGAAAGCACCTGCAGATTTAATGAAAGCGTACGGCTGTTCACCAGATGTCCATGGAGATGTAACAGATCCAGGCTACAGGGACATCACTGCAGAACCTGACAAAGTACCAGATGGGAAATCAAGAGTTAAACTATAGAAGGCAATGCTTGGTATAAGGACTTTACTGTAGGTAGAGAATGTGTTAAAAGAGAACCGGTAACGGATTGGATTGAAAAGGGTCAGACTGGTGTGGGCCAACCAGCAGAACTTCTGAAGGATTGGACTTAGAACCAATATTGCTAAATATTTTCATGAATGGCCCATGCTAGCAGATCTTGTCAATGATGTAAAGTTGGGAGGCTGCATCAAGGTCCAGGAAGATCAGAGCGTCCTGCAGGAAGAATGGCATTCCTCTGGGGAACTGAATCATAGTAATAGGAGGCAAGAGCAAATGTCTAGAGGCTGAGAACAAGAATTTCTGCTCTAATCAGTCAGCGAGACTACTGACTGAAGCGTGTTACAGTAGCATGGATGAATACCAGCGTGTTGCAGCTGTGAGGCAGGGTATGGGATCTGAGGACGTATCAGGCAACAGAGTTACAACAAAGGCAGGGAGTATTAGTGGCCCATACACGGGCTCACCGAGATGGTGCTGCGAGTGCTGCACACAGCGCTCCCATTTTCCTGCTCGCCCATTTTCCTGGTAGAGCAGGTGCAGCAGAAGGATGGCCGAGGGGTTGGAAACGTGTGGTATTGGAGGAGGTTGAGGCCACACGTATATTAAGTCCCTAATCTTCAAAGATCCAATTTTTATGTCCACATGGTATATTACCTTACATATGGAAATATTACCCCAGATTATGGTCAGATATTTGGTAGTAGAGCTGCACACATAAGTCCTACCCTGCACTTGGGCCTTCATCTCCTTGCTTGTGCCCCCAGACTGCTGCTCTCCATTGCGCTGCCACAAGAATTTGTGCAGTCACCTGGGAAAGGAGTCAGAGAACTGATCCAGCTGAAGAACAATGCAGCAACAACAACAAGGTCTTTTTTCAAGGTCAAGTCTCTAGGCAGTCCAATAACTCAGGACTATTTTGAAATCCAAGAAGATCCCAGTCAACAGTACCTTGGATATCTTTGTATTGCTTCTCATTGTATGGATGGGCCTTCATAAAGTGAGGGGAAATACTTGGGCCATGAATTCCCCATAGACCAGGAATTAGAAGTTGGTTTCTAACCATGGGAGCAGTGAAGAGCCTTCCAGTGGGGGCCAAACACTTCAGCCAGTTTTCAAATGAGGCTTTGCCCCTAGGGACTGCTCATGACAGCTGTTTGCAATAGCTGGAAATGTCCTCTGCATCGAAGGAGGTCCCTTCCAGCGATCTGACACGTACAGAGCCAAATATTAACTACCCTCCACTAACAGTCTTGGTCATAGGACACAGCAAAATGTGTGGCAGGGCATACCACATTTCTCTGCAAAATTACTAAAAAAAAAAACTTGGCTGTTTCTCTCCACTTTGTACTTTTTTTAATACAGTGCAAACTCCGTAGCTATGACAGCTATGGTTTATCAGCACTTTTCACTCCAATTTCACAAGACAAAGTGACCACACAAGGCGCAAGACTGACTCCAAGCGCTTTAAAGGTATAGCAAGGAGCAACTAGAGTAGGGTGAGGGTAAAGAGTGATTTGGAGACCTTCCAAACCCGCCTGGATGCCACCCTGTGCCACGTGCTCTAGGTGTCCCTGCTGAAGCAGGGGGGTTGGACTAGATGATCTCTAGAGGTGCCTTCCAACCTAAACCACTCTGATTCTGTGAACTGCCCATTATAGCTCAGAAGAAATGACTGTCATTAGGATGACATTGATACTAGATAGGAAAAAATCTACTTAGAATGATACCTGAGGAACAAACTAGGTTTTTCTTTGGCACCAACCTAAAGCTGTAGGATGAACCTGGGAAGCTGTGGCTGTTCTTTAGTGCATGTCCGTCCCCGAGGAGCAAGGTCATGGCCTGGGTGCACATCAGTCTTGTGACCCCCAGTGAATTCCCACTGTCTGCAAACCTGCAATGACACCTACTGGTAACCAAAGGATAATCAAATGCAGATGTTTCTACTTAAAAAACCTGTGAACATACCTGTTTCCAAAGGTAAGAGAGATTTATTTTTACAACTTGACTTTCCACCATCAAGGTTCTCCACAGACAGTATTTCTGCACACACTCATGTGGGAAACTGAGCTCTGCTTAGCACAGCTGATGTACAAACCACTTGTAAATCACTTTGGTCTCCTGTTCCAGGGAGTCCAATAACTGTAGCTCCCTCTGGGTGAGGTCTGGGGGCTGGAATACGTATGGACCTAATATATGGAGGCTTTGGGACTCATTACCCCTCTTACCTAGAGCCAAGAAAGAGCAGAGTACGGACCTTTCATGGAGCTTGCTTATGATTCCACACTAGCGCTTCTCTCATCCTACATAGGACTGGGGTTGCCTTTATACTGCAGTCCTCTGCACCCAGTGCCAAACTGCTCTCTGACGGCCCAGGAAGGCGATCCTCTTCATCTGCAGTCGTCAGCAACCTGCGGAAATGAAGCAACCATCACTTCAAATAAATTAGTCCCACTACAGTCCTATTAAACAGAATTTAATAGAAGTCTAATTTTAGAATCCGGCACTGAAAAGTTTCTGAGACAGTGCCATTGTGTTTCCTTCAAAAACCTTTGTTTCCCAGCCTTAGGACAAACACTTGGCAAAATACACCCATGAAATCAGTGGAGAACTGACTTCAGCTAGAAGGCGGCAAGAAATGTGATGGAGCTGTGAAAAGTCTCACACCTCAGCCCAAGGTCACGGCAAGGCTTTCTAATTCCAAAGAAAAATATGGAAAGAAAGAGAGAAGTGAGTACGAGGGAGTAACTGCAGATATCCTACAAGCTGAATGGGTTTTAAAGTGTGTTCTGTCAGTCCTGCCACACTGCAGCAGGAGTAACTCTTGTGCCATTAATCACAGGCAAAAATACAAGCAAAGTAATTAGACCTTAGGAGTCCTACATGAGATTTTCTTACCAAATTCCATGCATTTGTCCCATACTTTAAATTGTCTCCTCTGTCTTCTTCTGACACATTTCTGGGTGGCATTACAGCTATGCATAAATAATGAAGTCTTCTTAAATTATTCCTAAGACTATAATAGTTGATTGAAACTAGTCCCTCCCATTAAAAAAAATCTGCAGGGAGAACACTCTAGATCTGTAAATAGGTAAGGAGCCAAATACAGCAATTATCTGTTGACTTCCCTGAAGAATACAGGGCCTAGATTAATCTCATTAACTTTGGACATGTACAGAGTAGATGTAAACACCCGAGGGCTACGTTTTCAGCCGCTCTCTACAACTAAGAGAAATGAGTACTTGTAGGGCGCAATTCATGTCATCCTAGACATCTGAAAAGATCTGTGTCAGGATGATGAATAGTACCTGGTTTTCCGTATGGAGAGACAACATATATATCAACTTTATGTGATAGATATAAAAACTTATGTGGAAGATCCTATAAAGAAAACCATTGCAGAAGACAGAACATCATCTGAGCCCTTAATTTGGGTACAAATAACAGTTCGCTCATCCCAAATTTTCTATGGTACAATAACATGTAGAACAGAGTATCTTCTTATACAACTCCAGAAAACAATTTAGCTTCTAAATAGACTTGTTTGTCCATGGCTATAACAGACTAAGAGCAAATGCACTATTCACTTAGTTTGGCAAAATTTGAAATCTTCCTTTAATTAGAGCTAACTACAGTCTGTTCTTGAAATTCATTTATTTATACAGCCCTGATATAGTGGAATGAGAATTCTCCCGTCTCCCATTTTTGCAAACATGTTGTTCCTCCTGCACTTTGGGCGCATGGAATTCCGCAACACTTCAAGGCCAAAGTCTGTGACTTCAGAGAGCCAGTTCTTTGCCAGGAGCCACTTCTTGCAAAAGTATTTTTGGCCTAGAATGACACGACTTATGTAGCGCTCCACAGTTCCCTATCACTAAAATACCACAAGCTATTATGGAATGAAAGGGAGTCAGAGGGTTAAGTCAATGTCCTCCAGAACGCTGCAAATCCTAGAAGCTGATCCAATTTATGAGTTTGTCCTTAAAAAACATGAAGTTTTTCTCTCCAGACCATGCTATCTTTAAAACTCGTCCAACCACGAAACACTAGAACATCTTCAAGGGTTAAAGAGTGATGCTAAGGGTTTACCTGCCCAGTAGCCAGCATGCAAATGCTGGTCTTCATAGCAACAGGTAGCTTGTAAAAGAGCAGTCACACCACCAAAAACCATTCAGGCCACACAGCATGGTTTGATTAGCTGTACAGAAAGATGGGATTAGCAGCCCTGCCAGATTAGCAACCGAGGAGCTATTACTCATATTATTCATCTGAGCTACTACATCCCCTGCACTGCATGCAGCCTTTGAACTTGACCTCTCCTCTCCAACAGCCTTGCTGGGCAAGTCTGAAGGACCAGCTGGACTAGATTGAAGGATTAATGTGGGCACAGGGCATGGGTCAGCCCTGCAGCCGGCTCAGGCACCTGCACGCCCTGCTACTCTCACAGCAGGGATTACCCGGATTAACATGCCACTAAAAAGCAGAGTACAATGAGAAAATACTTGTTTCAGGTGGTTGAAAAAAGAGGTTGATCAGTCCAAAGGTATCTTCACCAAGAGTAATTTCACCAACTTAATCATTCTTGAAGAGGGCAGAAAGATGGTCCTGCTGGATGCTGCCATCCACAAAGAAAGCATGCTGTTTCGGGGCTTCCTTCGGATGCAAGACTTGACCCAGAAAAACCTAATGTGCACAAGTCCCTTCTCCTGCACCTTTTATAGTCATTTCTTTCTCTATAAAGAAAGGCAAAACAAAACAAAACAAAACATAAAATTTCACCAGTGTAGCACTGAGGCATTTTACATCCTTTTTGTACTGATGTAAGTAGCAACAGAAAGTTTTGGAAAACAGCATCAAAGCTGTTGGATGCCAAAAAGCAATTAATCTGTTTTCTTTTGTTCTTTCAAATTTTATTAATACACCAGAATAAAAGTCAGGATCAGAGCCGAGCCAAATCCTTCACACCATTAAAGTTTCACAATTTTTTTTTCAGAAATCTTGTTATTCTAGAACCATAACACAATAGCAACTAAATGTCTCCATTAGGATTAGGCCATGAGCCACCCACAAGAAATAAGCATTGCCAAATATAAACCGTCCCAATTCTTTTTTTCCTGTCAGCAAACAAATACCATCAGGTTGTTTACACAGAGCAGCAACCAACTTTGCAGCATGGAAGGCAAAAATTCAACGACTAATTTCCATTATTTACCATGCAAATGGAGCATCTTGCGAGCCAGCAGAAAGGCAGGAGCGGTCCATTGCCTCCGAGGAGCAACGCGCGGGTTGAATCGTGTTGCTTGTTGATGTATAGAAAGGAACCACAAAAAAAGAGCAAGGCAGTAGAAAGGGCCAAGCATTTCCTTTCTGCTCTGAAAAACTCTCAGTGTGAACTACAAATTGTTCATGCCTGTGATGTGTGGGTGCAGGATACACAAAATCCTGCAGAGCAACATCACTGTGTGAGTGAGAGCTTTTCTCCATGCATTGACGGGTTTATTAAAAAAATAGCTCCTTATCCAGCAAAAATAGTTGCTTTACACATAGCTGACCCTGATATCAGCCCTGGCAACGCACAGTGACTTTCTCCTTTAAGCTGCCAGCTACTGAACACAGGGACTGTCTTGATCTATATCTCACTATACATCAAGCACAATGTTGCTGCTTGTATTAGCGGACAAGGATGATTAAAATCCCAGGAAATTGCTATAAACAGCAGGAAACCCCATCTGAGGTCAGGACAGCTTGGTGTTCTGTCAAAGGTAGATCAGACGACGTAGGAAATGCCGGCTCCGGGCCATGGTCTCATCCCTTCTGAACATTTCCAAATACGATGAAGCTGAGATCTGAGCACACTTCAGTGTTTGGACTGTTGGACCAGATGTGTCACAATTATTTACAGCCATCTTCTCATAAAGCCTCACTTCTCTGGGTGTTTGTTTTGGCTATTTTCACTCATAATCAGGATCAATTTAAGAGCGTGCCATGCAGCTTCGCTTTGTGGATGTGCATTCATTAAGGGCCTATTCCTGTGGCTTACAGAAATGCTTGCTCACCCCTTAAAAAAAAATTCAACACTAAGTAAAGGCTAAAAAAAATTACACTTTTACAGGAAGAGACTACGTAATCTGGACTTTCCTCTCTGCTATTTGCAGGGGGCAGGCAGAACTTTTGCAGTTGTGCTTTTCCACAGGCTTCATGCATTTAGTCAGAAATCTCTGTTTCTGGAATCTTATTCTGTTGTCATGGAAATTATCACCATGTCCCTAACAGTAGGATAACAATTTCATGACAAATCACAGGAGATAGGGAAGGAGAAGATTTTGGCATGAGACGATACTTGCAAGGAGAGAAGAAAAAAATCCGCATAACATTTTTGAACCCTTAAAAGGCATCCCATTAAAGGTTTTACTCTCTAATCTTTGCCCCTTTTTTACAAGTAGGCAAGCAGTCAATTCAGCAATCTGCACTAAGTCAATTTTTCATGCAGGATTTGATACAAAGCAGCCCAGGGAATTCAGGAAAGGTTGGTCAGGCCATTTCGCCTTGGATGTTGCCGACCATCCACCCTAACCACCAAGGACCAAAATCTACCAGCAAAACCCATGAAAGCATAAAAAGCTCATCAATGCTCCTGACCGTTTGAACACCTGAATCTCACAGACTATGCCTCTCCTAGGCACCCTATGTCATCAGCAGGGCTGTCTTTATAAAAGTATTCCTACATGGAAATCATCTGGCCGGGACCCAGAACAAAATTTTAACTCATTGACTAGAATACTGAAGTGTCCAAAATTTCTACTACTTCCCACTTAGGGCATAACTAATGGAGCAAGAAACAAAACAAAACAAAAAAGAAGAAGCTCTGCAGCCATGTGGAAAACAGAACAGTTCAGATGAACAGAACTGTTATTTCTGATAAAAACTTCCAAACAAAATTTTAAAAAGCTTGAATGAGCAGAATAAGCAGAACAGTGTTTTGCATTACGGGTCTGAGCTGCCTTTAGTCCAGTTCTTATAAAATCTATAAACAGAGTTAATGAATGAGGGTCCTGCAGAAATAAAATCTCAAAAATCAATACCTTTTTTTTTTTTTTTTTTGGTAATATTGATAAAGCACACTTCAAGAATTTGGAGTTTCAAAATTTGATGCTCTGCTCTACTTGTTACTTAGCAAAATATTTTTTTTTCATTTCCAGCTGTAAAGACTTCTCACATAAAAAGCTGGGGTAAGGAAAAAAAAAAAAAAAATCCAAGGTGCTTTGAAGACTTTTTTCCTTTAAGGTGATGTACTGTGTTTAAGTATTAATTTCAAACACCTACCTGTAGAGGGCAGAATCAGACAATAAATGGGGATTATCACCATAAAATCACAGCAAGCTTTAAGTTAATTAAAGTGCCAAGAAAAGGTGTGGATGATGCATTTTAAGACCAGGGCTTCCAAATACATAAATATGGCAAAAGTTCTCAAGATCGCAACGTGTAGGGCTGCAGAAGGAAGAGCACGGTGGAGGGATAAAACCTGCTCAAGAAACAAAATATACCCCTCCTTTTCTTCCTGTCCAACAGTAAGTGATTTTAGCCAAATTATTAATTTCAAAAGAAGGAAGCAACTTGCATGCCCAAAAACTGCACAGCAAAGTGGTTCAACATGAACCAGCCCAGAGTTGTGGATGGGGCTGGCTCAGGAGAAACTGCGGCTCTGGGGCCAGGAGGACTTTGAAGATTGGAAGGGCTGGTTAAAGCCCCATGCGGAAGGACCAGGGAAATACAAACAAGCCTCAAAGGCCCCAGACCTGATAGCATCCTTCAGCCACATCAAAAGGGAGCAGGTCTGTTTGATATTCACTTTTCCTCCTCGCATTTGGAAACGTGTAAACAGAGAGTTGCCTTGAGACGGGTGCAAGGGAAGACCGGACAGCCTGGCTGCTCTCAAACTCCACGGCCTGCCTAGGATCAGTCCCTGAAGATCAAACGGAAAAAAAAAAGATACATTTGAGAATATACAACTATCTATTGCCAAATCTTCCCGAGTTAGCCCTGGGTTACTATGCACGATTTCACAGGAGCCCTGTCTGCACCTGCCAGGAGCTGGTCACAACCCTTGAGCGCTGACCCCATTGCCGGCATCTGTGGTGCACCTACAGCACTTGCTTTCACACTTAAGGAAAACACTTTTAATAGTTGTAGCGGAAAAACTAAAAACAGTGACCCTAAAGGATGCAAATCCAGGAAGAAAGCAGAACTAGCCCTGTGTTTATTGTTGTTATGTTAGTGAGAATTTTATAAAACATCTCATAGTTTGGTGTCTGACTCATGGTGCTTGAAAGCTTGAGGATGTCAAGCCTATAATTATTTACCTCTGGAAAATGAAAGAGAAACCCAAATTTTCATAAACCTCAAGCTTCAGAACAGCAGCCAATCTCTGCTTGCTCAGGAAACTTCTTTTTGAAGTAGGCTATTTCAGAGTGGCTCTAGATAGAGATTCCTCTGCAACACTTTGTCCTGATGTCTGCAGGAGATGGCAAACAACAGCACATGAACCACAGGTCATGTGGCTTAGCAATTTCTACAGCAGCAAGGTGCCTGCAGACCAAGGTATATCGTTATCAAAATATTCTGAATGCTTATTTAGAGTCACCCCTCAATGCTGCCGTGTCAACAATTTTGGTGCTACTCTAAGAAAATGAGAGGAAAATCCCTTCTGCTTGGACTTCTGTGAGTTAGCACATCTCTCTGAAGTCCTGCAACAAGAGGTTCTTCTCTTGCCGCCAGACTCTCAGCCCTCACTCGGTCTGCCAGCCTTCCTTAAAAATACCTTTTAGAGGTCCCACAAAACCTTTGTAACAGTCTTTACTCTGCAGAAATTCCCCCACACTGGATCCCATTGCTTCTCCTTCCTTTTTTCTTAAAACTCACTTCACTTTACCCATCTCTTGATGCTGATCTTGCAGAGCAGGGCTTGTCAGTCCCGTCACCGCTACCAAAATCAACTCCTGGGACCAGAAAGCTGGGGAAAAAGCACCTTTGATTCGTGAAAAAGCTACAAAGATGAGCTGTAAAGAGAAACTTTGCCCTTCTCCCAACTTTTGAAACTTAGGTGGGATTGCTTTCAAGTTTCTGGGCTCGTCTCTGAATGTGGCCACTTGTGCAAACAGCAACAAAGAGAAAGGATGGGAACAAGAGCCCTGCATGCACTCAGACCTCTTCCCTTTGCTTAGCCCTTCCCCTGCCTCGCATTCAAAGGCATCTGCAGTTTAACGGCGGTGCCAGGAGGCAACTGGCTGCGAAAGGGATGGAGGTGGCCGGGGCACAGCCCTCGGTGGCTATCGCAGGGCTTCGGCAGCCTCTGCTGCCACGGGCCGCTCTGCTCTGCTCTTGCCCGCACGCCCGCTTTCATGTTTTGTACTTCAGAGGCGCGCGGCTTTGCGCCAGGGTCAGCACAGGGGCAGCACTTGGGACAGGAGGTTAATGTAGTTGTTAAGTAACAACATGGGTCTTTTCAGGGGCATGAATATTCCTGCCCACCCTCTCCCAGACACACACACGCTCTCTCACTCTGGCCTGAGGCCCCCGGCAAACACTTCTTTAATGTAACAGCAACCACACAAGTCTCTGGACAACATGCAGCCCCAACATCTATTTTTCAGTTATCATCTACTCAGTAGAATATGCTGCTTAATATTTAGCATTGTCACATTTCAAATGACTGAAATAACCTGGGTGATGAGTGTGATCCCCTTTGGTCAGCTGAAAATGAAGGATATATATTGACTGTACTGGTGAAGGAGAAGAGGAAAATGCAGGTTGCTCAAGTTTGCTGAATATCTGCAGTATTCATTTACTTTAAGTGTCTGCTTAGCAAACAACGCAGGAGCTCTGGATGAGACTTCTGGAACTGGAGATGCTGTGAAAATGGTGGAATTGTATTTCAACTTTGCGAAGCACTTTGATGTGAGCGTTGTCATTTGGGGAGGGGCGTGAGACAAAAGAGGGAGATGAAAGAAAAATTTAAAGTGTCAAGTCAAAACGCAAAGTCTTCTGCAAAACTGCTACCATGCAGTGAGACAGCAGGTCTTTCCCATTGCTGGTTTCTGCAGTTCAGATGAACATACTCCATGTGGTTTGAAAGGCTTCAACATAAACATCGTTGGGATCCTGGAGCAGCTATTAGCATCATAACAGGGTACAAGGGACCTATTTGATATCCACTTGCAAGTGTGAAAGGGGCAGTGGTTAGGGCTGGAGAAGAGAAGGCAGCAACTGTCTGCTTTGCTAATGACAGCGCTTTGTCTGTGTCCCTGAGGTCTCAGAGGGGGTCTCTGAATCGCTATTTACCTACCTTGCTAATCTGATGGGAACCCTTTGATCCCAGCTGAAGTCAACCACTCCGTTTACAAAGTACAATTAAAGGCAGATAAAGCCTCTGGAAAACAAACCATTCAAATTAGAAGACTCCAGAAAAGAATCCTCAATGATCTTAAAGTCAGAAATGTGCAACTTTGATGCCTAAAACTTTGAATCCAAGCTGGCCTCTGAAAAAGGGAAGGGGCTGATGGAAACTGCATTAGATATCTGGCTCTGAATATAAACAAGAGCAACAATACTAATAAACCAAGCATAGCAAATGCATGCAAAGGCAATAGAGCTCCCCCCTCGAGACAGGGCAAAGCCAAACGTATTAGTTCAATAGACTTCTCTATCTTCAATAATCACACAGCTCCAGACTTGGGAACTCTCACTCCTGTATCAGATTTGCAAAGCACCAAGTATTTCACAGCTACATTACAGTTTGACAGAGCTATCTGTCAAAGAACTCAGATCTCACCTCTCCAGAAACACGTATGCCAAAGCATTTTGTAATAGTTTTTATATTCAAGATAGGAATGACAACATAAGCATGGGTTGGAGTGTAAGCTATTCTTTAGCATCCATAGGCAACACTAAGCAGGAGAAACCCAGACATTCAGAACCAAAATCCTCTTTGATGTAGCTCCCTCTGGAGTGTGTTCTTCTCAAGAGCTACCTCACAACATGACACATCCAAGCAGGGCTGTGCTTGTCATCAGGGATCCCCAGGTGTCAAGGACAGGAAAGGAAATCAAGCCGTGCTGTTTTTCCCTTCAGTTCTGTCGTTATGCAGCTGAAGGGTGAGGTGATGAAGCTATGGAATGACCCCCAAAGGATGGGTACCTATCAAGCCTCCAAAGGACTATCTGAAGAGATGAATACAGAACATAAATGCATTGACTTATTGCTCTCTGTACAATCTAAAGTGACATTTTGGAATCACGTCTGTGGTGTTGTTCAGTAAAAGCTTTACCCTTCCAGGTGTCTCTGATAGTTTGTGGAACACAGAGGCACCAGGTTTTACTTGGGACAATTGCCACTAAAGCAGCTTTAAAAGCAGCTGTCATGGTTATATGTGGGTTGCTATGAAGCTACAACAGCTGTCCAGTTATAAAGCAGCCTTCAAAACATCTGCGAGACGCCCCAGAGAAGGCAGCTGGTTCCCATATGCTGCAAGTGCCTAGAGAGCAGGCGAGTGATACACAGCAGGGCAATTTGGCATGCAGGAGAACTCGGCCTTTCTTTTCTGAAGATGTAGCATGCCATTTATGAAAGGGGATGGAGCAAACCATAGTCAGCACAAATTCTATCTCCTTCTGCAGGGCACTTCTAGTCTTGATTTGCAGCTACTCCTTTCTTCCAGCTACTGTACTTCCCTATATTCAGGTCTTTTCTCACAAAAGGGTGCAGATCCAAGGGCTCCTATCTGAATTCTACCTAAGAGAGACTAAGCAAAACCTGCATCTACCAGACAAGTATGACCTGTAGCCCATGACAATTTTTTCTTCTCAGTCTTTTCTAACCAGAATTTCAATTATTTCTTTGCTGTTTAGGTGCTCTTGGTAGAAAGTAAGACATTGCTCACCCCATTCCCTCTTATATTTCTGTTGCCAGATTCTTCCTCAAGACCCTCACGGTTGATCTGTGATCCCTGCAACTATCAGTGTCATATATAATATGCACGGTGTCAAGTACCAGTACTCAGAAACAAATGATAATATTCTTTGACCAAATATTTATTGTTGGAGAGGATATTTATAACAAGGACCTAAATGCCAAGCAGGAAAAGAAATGATCTACAATGACCTACGTGTATAAAAAACACACTACAAAGCAGCAAAGAAAATCTAGGTAGAACGGTAAAACGTTTTGAACTGCAAAAAATGCCTCCAAAGTGACATCTAGCCCTACCATCATTCCAGGTCTGAACAACTCTCTTATTCGGAATGGCATCTTTCACAATATAACAAAACCTCATTAAGCTTTTGAACTAATATCATGAAATACTTTCTTTTTGATGAGGACAAGAAAGGAAAGAAGAAAATGTTTTTCATAGTGAATATTTTAGAGAAATGTACACTAAGATGAAATTCTGTTATTGGAAATACATTTCCAAAATGAATATATGGAAATACGGATACAGCCAGATCAAGAGCAGCAAAGAGGACAGAGCCTACTACAAAAACATGCCAGCAGAGGGTACTCACACGTTGAGTGTGAGCTCCCCAGGACAGCGCTGGAGAACAGCAGGGGACTCTCAAGAATAAGTAAAGTCCTGAAATAAGGGAATGAGAGGGTGCCCATGGATACTCATGACTTTCCTGTCACCAAAGAGCTTCATCAGAAGAAGCTGTGAATAATGTTGGAAGGAAAAGAACATAAATTAAGCTGACCCTGAAAATGTTGGCAAAGACAGCGAATACAGGTTGTTTTCAAAAAGCTACTCTTTAATTCTCAGTCTTCTAAGACAAGAAATAGGCAACAGCTACTACTACACAGCAGCCAGATTGGCAAACCTACCTAAACACTTTCGTTATATTTGTGTAGCTAAATTGTTGCAGCTAAGGGGATACAAGTCCACCCTGAAGTGCTATCATCACCATGTACATGCTCTTTCCAACATAGGTTTTTCTCACAGATTTCACAGAATGGTTGAGGTTGGAAGGGACCTCTAGAGACCATCTAGTCTAGCTCCAGCAGGGACACCTAGAGCATGTCACATCCAGGCGGGTTCGGAAGATCGCCAGAGAAGGAGACTCCACGAGCTCTCTGGGCAGCCTGTGCCAGGGCTCTGTCACCCACACAGTAAAGAAGTTCTTCCTCATATGCAGATGAAACCTCCAGTGTTTCAATTTGTACCTATTACACCTTGTTCTGTCAGAACCGGTAAAAGTGTGTTATCTTATTGGATCCAAAATGCTACCTGTTTCTCTCGCCTTATTTTTACTTTGGATAGCAAAAACATGCTAGAAATACACGGCTCTGTGTCAAGGTACATGGAAGCAACATCTTGGCACAAAGGATCTCCAAAGGAGTTTCCTTGAGATGTCTTTAAACGATAACTTTTTAGGAAGTGAAATTTCTTAACTGATATCTAATAACCCAAACTTAGATTACTATGTTGGCTTTATTTTTAGCCCTAATCATCAAATTAACTGCTAGTGTAACATCACTAGTGTAACTTTAGACTCATATCTAGTAAGTGATGGTTGTATCTAGTTACTCGTGTCATATCTAGTAAGTCATACCTAGTTACTAGAGTAACTTTAGGGTCATATCAGAGCTGAACATGGCGAGACTGTCTGCCGAACTCTTCAAATACTTCCCTACCTAAGCCTTTCTATTCTTAGCAGAAATTAAATGATTCAACAAGTCTTCCTTTTTGTAGAAAGCAAGAAGATTGCTGGATCCGTTTGCATAATTATTGAAAGAATAAAAGGAATAACGAAATACATGAGCTGATGTAAACAAGATTCTAAGCAGCCCTTTGAGTTCTATTAAATACCTTGCCATGGACTTTCTTCCTTGTGCTAGAGTGACCAACTGCGTGACTCACTTTCCAAATCCGTAATATGAATTGTAAACAGGGAGACTGCCAGGAGGTAAATCTGCAAAATAACATCCCCAAATGGCTTTGTGATGATTAGGTGAAAATAAATGAAGAAGGATCAAGTATTATGAGCAGAGGAGGCAAACTTACTGCTGAACTCGTCAGTAGGATGGAACTTTCCTGGAAGACAAAAAATGTAGCTAGACCAGACACCAAAAATGTCATGGGAGCTGCAAAAGTGAAAGAAAGCATCCTCACCCGCAGGAGAGGAGGTGCTGTACCTGTGAGATGGAGCTGCTGCTGAAAAGTCTCTTTTCTGGCACTTTATTTTCTAATACATACTTCAGTGCAGTAATTGAAGAAATTCTTTTCAGTGTTGATGTTGTATCCCCTGGTATCACTGAACACAATGCTATCCTTGCTTATATCAAACATGTATAAAATGGATGTCCCTCATGCAAGCAGTGATGCACTGTTTATTATTAATATTTTTAATATACAAGGATGACTGCTTTGACCACTGCAGCTTCTGAAAACATGAGGAGGAGAGCAGCACCAGCAGTACTATTCAGTTGCACCTGGCATCTCTTCAGTTTTTAATACGATGATTATTGAAGGTGTTTCTTGGTTATAGGCAGGAAAATACCTGACTGCAGCCAGAGACGTGCTGTATAAGGTAACTGCTCCCTATTAAAGTCAGATCTTTCTGGTAAACATATTTCTATTCCTGTCAGTACTTTGAAGTATGGATGACTGGGCTGGAGCCCTGCCTCACCAAAACTGCTGATTGCATTTGATGGCAGAATCTTAATCATTTGAGCCAAGTGAATTATTCACAGTAAAAAAAAAAAAAAAAAAAAAAAGAAATGTTAGCTTTTTGCTCACATTATTCAGATGCCTTTTTATGTTAACATCTGAATATATTTAACACAGTCCTCCTTCTCATGTTTTGAACAGCTGAAATTCAAGCCAGGCTAAAACCAGTCAGAACAGTCACACAGAGCTGCTTACACTGTTTAAGAAGGTGAGTCCCAAAAACATAAATTGATAATCTTGTGATCACAAATACAAAAAGGCCAATATCTGCACATGATGATTTGAGTGTTCAGGAACTGAAACAAATTTGCAAAGACTTGTAACTGCGGTTAAGAAATTTGTGTACCATCTCCATATTCCTTTCTTTATATTTCTGGCTCAGGAGTTAAGAAGAAGCCAGAGGGTTCAAATGTTGGAGACCTGAGAGAATATGTGAAAACTCTGTGAAAATCTAAGTATTTGCTCCATAATTAAGGTGGCACCACTGCAGAATTCTCCAGAAAAGAGTCTGGCAACACACATTACAGAAGCATGTGGGACGTAACCAGACCTACTTAAAACAGTCTGTGACAGCCCCAAGTTGTGTCAAAATTAATTTAAAAATTAAAGTATTTAATTTTTAATATTTAACCCTAGGAAAGGTTTGCGTTACATCTCTAACTCTCCTATTGCTGTGCCACATGAGGCTTCTATTGTACAGCCCAGCTAAATTCCTAGAAGTGCTCTACGTGTACAGAGATAACAGAAAACTCTGTGGTCAGCGTTAGTGTCCTTTCCAGTGACGCAGCTCGGGATGTTGTGGGTGCTCATCTCAAGTCTGCTCTTCTCATATCATCTCTAGTGGAGCTGCAAGGAGAAGGTATCAGCGAAAGCTGCAGGTCCCCCCAGGAGATTTCAGAGAGTTCCTAAGGATCAGCTGAAAAAAGAAATTAACCTCGTGTTTTGGGTATGGAGTAACTTGGTCTAGGAACGTGGGACAGAGCTCCCACCGAATGCCACAACAGCAGTTTCTGTACTTCTAGTGGTGTAATTGTACTTTATGGCTACATTGCTTATTTCCCTGCTCCCTTTCTCAGTGCTGTGGCAGAACGATTTTTTTTTGCGAATTATCTTGTTAAAAAGTAATCCTATTTAGTGGGTATCTTTGCTGCAAGGCAATCTTGGCTTCCCAGCCATACAGTAAGGAATGTTTATATCTAGCTATTTTTCTGGAAACAGAGCTCCAGCTGCAGCACATATTCAATTACTTTGAATGGATCTTGTTTTAGCTCAGGACATGCCTTTTTCTTGTTGCAAACCAAATAGTCTTACTAGAAATACGCCATTTTGCCTGAACAGAGTTTTGAAGAGCAAGTATGTGTAACCTGTATGGGTCCAGGTCTGTGTCGGATCTTTCCTTCATGAGACTTGCAGCCCTTCCACATTCTTCTTTTCAAGCCTTTCTGGTGCATATTGCTATTATTAAGAATTGATTGCTGTGTAATATTGGGAATATTCTGGGGCAAATTTAGTAACAAATTCCGAGGTGGATCAGTATATTTTGCATTTATGATTTTTTGAAGTTGAGATGCTACTTCAAGGTCTTGCATGATGCTGCCATACACTACTAAATAGATGAACACTCTCATCTTCCATTCCAGAAGTCGATGCAAGTCAGTGAACAGCAGAGTAATCCCTGCAAAGTTAGTTTCTACATACATATTTAAATTGTTCTGGTGCCTGTTTTGCGAAGGGCTTTCCTAGCACTTTCAGCAGGCAAGAGAGCTGATGAATATAACCTGCTAACTTTATGGGGTTTAGGATCTTCATCTTTATTCTTCAATATTCCTCATACAGCTACCAAAGTACACTGTCCCACTGATGATGGCTAGTTCAACATACAGGATTTGGTGCACTGATTTCTTGAATTCAGGTGAAGACTGTCTCAAAATGAATATCAAAATCCCCCAATGCACACCTACCGAGTATTTTACATGTACTCTGAGGAAAAAAAGTGCCTCGTTTATTACCTGGAAATAATGAACAAGCCCTGAGTGTACTCCAGAAACACCACGCTACGCTCCTTACACCCCAGACACACTCACTACGCAGGGAGCTTCCTTGCGCTAGGACCAGTGCTGCAGATTTCCTGTGACTCCTGCTCTGCCAGGAAGACTGCACTGAGTTGTCCCAGTCTCACTTGGGACCCCAAGGGGGAGAGTTTCCTGCTAGGGATGTAGTAACAGCTACACTCCCTCGACACGCGTAGCCTTGTCTTCCAAGCACAGTGCTCATACACACAGCAGAAAGTCCACATTTCTTAACAGAAGTGGCTAGTGGTCAAACTCTAAATATTGCAGAGATGTTATATAATTAATATTCTATATCAGAGACTAGCAGTACCTCCTAGGCACACAGTTATATTGATAGTATTTCTGAATTGGCTCAAAGCTACTTAATAATTATTATCAGTTTTAAAGTAAGACAACAGTGTTGAAATTAGGGCTGTGAAGTAAATTGAGCACTGAACTCTCTGTAAGAAATTTATTTCTAGGAACTTGCTGGCACCTTATCTCTTATCTTTAAGGAAAGTTAGTAAGGGAAAGGAATCAAGGCAGCAAGGTTTAGCATCTCAAAAGATAAAATCCCAATCAGGTAAAAGAAAAAAAAAATTTAGTGGATCCTGACATTGACCTACTGAGATGTTATTTCAGCTATTGCTAAGCAATCTTTCTAGACACACACTGTATTTCTGAAGTCTCATTCAAAATGCTGCAACCAAACATGGTAATAAAACGAAATACATTTTCAATACAAAAAGCAGTTGCAACATTTCAGAAGTATCACTCCAAAACTATGAAATAGATATTCATTACAGCAAACCAGAAAAATTATTTGTGCACCTTATGTATTTTTTAATATTATCAGATCTCCTCCACTCTCAAAATCCAGATGGGTTAAATCTCTCCTAAAAAAAAAAAAAAAAAAAAAAAAAAAAAAAAAGGCCAGATGCTCTCTTTATATCTGCCAATATATACTTTCCTATAAGCAGAAAACCAATCTATTTATTTCTAGTGAAAACATTCTACATATTTATCAATAAAATATCCTGACATGGTCAATAACTGATGTAATAAAACATCATGAGGCAAAACGATAATGGAAAACAGTTCTAAGTCATTGCTAACAAACATAAAATTCTTATGCTATATTTCTTAAAATTAAAATACATTTCTTTAAATTATATTTCTTAAAATACACTTCAAACAGGAGAATTCAACTACTTCCTATACATAGACAGTACACAATGCACACACAGGGATAATTTGCAGCAAGCCTCCTATATTAAAATAATGCAAAATGAACAAAAGTACTACAGAACCTGGGAGAATGAATCCAAACAATGTGCTTGGGGCCTTGGATTCCCCAGAAGTCCGCGTGCCTCCCTGCACATGTGCTGCTTTCCACAAAAGGGAGATTCCATGCCATTTAATCACAAATTCTTGGGATGACTCTCTCTACTTGTTTGTGGGATGATTTTTTTAAAGTGTGTTTACATTCTTGTGTGTGGGTTGGGAATTTAGGTTTGCTTGTGATGAAACATCAAAGTTGGGTCCCAAATTAACACCATGTAGTCATATATTCTTTGTACCTTCCCACAAGAGGATGATAGAAATACACAAGGTTACCAAGCTTTAGACAACATTAATAGGATTAATCTGCAAAACTCTGTGTGACCTGATTTTGCTTCTCTATTTAATTTTCCTACTGTTATTTTTCCAATTGCTTGCTTTTCAAATTCTTCTCCTCTTGCAGATTTTACAAAAATTGTTTTATGAATCTTCACGTGAGACAAAGGATTATTAAACACATTCTTAATCCTGCAAATTATGCTTAGCTATTATATCTGATTTTCCTACCAGAAAGTGTCATTGTCACCCTGATGTTTACACTGAGCAAGAATCTGGCCCATAATCTTTCTACACATAGTGCAGACAGTGGTTCTTGTACAAAATTAGGCCATCACAGACAGGAAATTATCAGCAGACAGAGGAGATAAAAACCTTGAACTGAGATTGCTCTATTTTTTCACTGAGAATCTTTTCAGTTATCAGAAGTAAATTAACAGAACTGCTAGCAAATAGAAAGTCCTTTAGTTCTACCCAAGTAGTTTTTTTTTTTTGTTTGTATGTTTTTAATAATAGTAGGAGAGAGCAGAGAATAACAGATGGTGGGGATTGCAAACGATGCCATAGAAGAGACAGCAGATCGAGCTTCTCTTCAACTCCAGGTTATCCCAAGTTATAATTTGAATGTTACCAGAGAAACTACTTCTCCCAAATGTTGTGATGTTTCTAACGTAAACTGTTTACAGTGAAATAGTATGAACTGCTATTCCAATTTGCACAACACATTAGCAGCTAGCACAACAATATGGTACAGCAATCCATTTGCTCCTTGCAGACCGAATATTAACCTGTGGTTGGAAGTACAATGCCTTCTCCTCCAGGAGCAGTTTCATATTTTGCCACTTCTCTCCACTGTTGCTTGCTCCTATACCAATGCTAGAGAATAGCACTGATCTGTAATTTTCAAACTATAAGTAGGGAAGTAACCTAGTTTTAAAATACATATGTGTCTATTTAAAATATGCTTATGCTTTTACATAAAATGCACTTGCATATACATTTTTCCTGGATTACTCCTCAGATGGATCAGTACCCTGCTCTGGTTCACAGCTCAGCCACATGCGGAGCTGCACAGAAGGAGCTAAGGGGTGTTGTGCTGTGTTGCAGGACCAAGAAACAGGTAGGAACCAGTAACACAACAAGTATTTTGTGTCATCAAGCCACAGTCTTATTTGCAGTGTGGCTGCTTTTACCTGGACAAAGAAAGGAATTAATTTACTTCCCTACATTTGCGTGAGCTCTAGCACAGAGACCTGCAGCCTCTGTGCGTCCATACGTTAACTGTGACTCAGAGGGACTCCTCTGCTGCAGAGCCAAACCAGAATTCCAGCACACTTATATAATAAACTTTCACCATACCTTAATTACACACTGTCCACTCGGGAAAACAGGTCATCATCTGTGATAAAAATCTCTAGCAAGTGCTAACTAGATGAAGTTCCTAATTTTAAAGGTTTGCATCTATTTGAAATTTCCCCGGGGTTGGCCTTCCTGCTACCCGAGTTCACCCACATATTTCCTGTCCTCCCAGACCGAGTCGTAGGCTGCTCGGAGGACAGACTGGTTTTCTGCGATGGCTCTGACCTCTCCCCTGAGGAACGCCCCACCAGGGTTAGTTGAAGCCTTTGCCAGTGCACACGTAGGCCAGGGCTCAACGTATATAAGGCTTTGGGGCCTCTACATGGACAGAAGTATTTCTTCCTTTAGGACGGTGTAAGGACATGATGCCTCCCATCTCTCCTCACAACCCCAACCTTGGTGCTTCAGATGAAATCCTATCAGACAATTAATTTATCTAATTAAAACGTGCAATTTTGCAAAACTGGATCACAGTTCTCAGCCAATTTCTACAAAAATATCCTAAGTATCTTACAGTTTGTGCCCTGGATCTTGCCGAAGGAGGTGTTCTCGTGTGCCTTGGTACCACCGGGTTTCCAGGGACAAGGATCAGGAACCTCTCCAATGCTTCACCTTTGTAACGTGGAGGTCTTCTTAGGTGCTCATAAGCAGAGCTCAGAACTTTTCCAGGAAAGGTTTCTACGGACCAAAAGAGGGAACACAGGGGGATCAGGAAAGCTAGCATGGACCCAGGGTCTTCCTAGCCTTCTCTTGAGGAACCTCAATCCCCAGCAAAGGGACAGGGCCGGGAATGGGACATTTTGGGGGTGTTTGCACTCCTCTGCCCTCGGAGCCACCCTCGAGCAGTCGCGGGACAGTCCTGTATGGTCAAGGCCGACCACCAGCGACCGCTCACCAGAGACGCGTGCTGGGGCCACCGCGCTGCTGGCTGGGCCTTCATTCCCACGGGTGTCCTTGCACCTGTGCAGCCCACCTCCATAGCCACCATA
>VZSV01000011.1:4610163-4626853 GCA_013398735.1 Nothocercus julius | reverse complement strand
TTTTTTTTTTTGGAGGGAGCACCAAGTCTGGTGAAGGAGCTAAAAACTAGGTGCAAACAGGAGAGTGAGGACTGTGTATTCCACGGACGCTCTTTCCTCGAGGGGAAGATGTTTCCTGGTGCTGCAGCAGGAGGAGAAGCAAACAGCTCGTGCCCTGCGCCTGCCTGGAGCCTTGACAATAACGTTTCACTCTTTTGAAGTGAGCAAGTTTCTGTAGCTAGGTATATTAAAAAAAAAAAAAAAAAAACATAAAATGACTTTTTTTCCTGATATGTTATCCTTTTAATTAAATAGCTGATTTATGCTTGACAATTAATTGAGGTGGAATGATGTATGATTTTTATTAGAAACCCATGACTAATTTTTTCTTGCTGTTCTCACTGTCTTATTGTTCTGGCCTCCTCCAGAATTGCTGCTGCATGTGAGGCACCAGCACGGGCCAGGGTTGGCTCCTGTTTGCGCTTTACGTGTTCCAGACAGAGCCCTTGTTCTGTTTTCAGACATCTTCATGTTGTCTTTCAAACGTTTTCCATTTCATCACACTCCTGCAGCTTTTTTCATGTTCAAAGACTCTGGCTTATATAATTTTTTTAAAAAGGAGCATTTGCTTCCTGGAGGGCCAGGTTGCTTGTTTCATTAAAATAGCTGCCAGGTTGAAAATATTCCTTCCTGTGGTAGTGCCTGTGCTTGCAAAGTCATCTGCTAGCAAACTCAGGTGAATTTTGTATTTGTTTATATTAGGCAAGATTGATTGGGTGTGAATGGAGATGTCTTCATTAAAATCAGGAGAGAGGAAACTGCAAAGAACTTGTACCTTATCTTATTTTCACTAACTCTAAGAAACTATTTAAAAACCTGCTGAAATCCATGCCTGAGTGTTACATTACCACAAACTCATGGACTGTTTTTTGCATCTTTTCTATTCTTAGAAAGCTTTGGTGTTTTAATAGGAAATTTGCTTCAGTGGGTGAACGTGGATGAGTTGAGAACAATGTAGTCTCTGTTAAAATTAAATGTTTTCTTTTTTAGATGGGGTGGGCTTAAGAGGAAGGAAATGTGGTTTAGATTTTAAGTATGCTTTTAAAATTTCTTCCTCTTTTTCCTTTCCCACTTAAAAAAAAAAATCAAGACAAACCAAAAATTCAGACAGGCAGCAGACCCAGGGCAGATATTGCACCATGAATATCTTTAAAATGAGTAATGTGCCCTATCATCTGGAAAACTACACAGGAAAAGTGTCAGTTTAAAAAACCACTAGCTTGATTACTTTCTCACTCTTCCCTTCCTCTTCTCTAGGTTGTTCTCCCTCAAGAATAGGCAGCTTTTGTTTCAGGTTTTCTCGTTCCTATGGTTGGCAGGGTTTCATCTAGTCAGAGGCATAGTTGCATATGAAATAATTTAGGCTTCGGTTTACCCACGTGCTTAAATGTTCTGCTGAATCAGGTCCCAGCATTTGTTGTCGCCTGCGTTGATCATTCACTGGAGGATGATTCACTAGAAGATCATTCACTGGAAGCCTTAAGATGGGCTGGAGGGGGCGAAGATACCAGGGGGAGCTTAAGGGAGAAATATGGTTTAATATTTAATTGATTAGATCCAGAGGTGACAGTTGGCTGGAAGTCTTTCTCCTCTCCCCTTTATAGGAAGTCTGACGGTGCCTGTGTGACGGGCTGCCCTCCTGCTGGCCCGGGAGCGCCCGATGCCGGTGCCATGGCTGACCCGGCAGCAGGAGACCACGCGTCCCAGCCCGGCGACCTCTGCGGCGAGTGTGGCCAGTTCCACCTCCTGCCTGACAACCATCTCTACAACTTCCAAGATGAAGTGGACGACGAGCTCATCTGCCATATATGCCTTCAGCCGCTGCTGCAACCCATGGACACCCCGTGTGGACACACGTACTGTTTCAAGTGCCTCGAGAACTTCATGCAGGAGTACAACTTTTGTCCCATGGATCGCAAAAAACTCTCTTTCCAGCAGTGCCACAAGTCCAGCCTCCTGGTGCGGAACCTGCTGGATAAGCTGCTTGTCCTGTGTCCTTTCAAGGCCGAGTGTCAGCAGACGATGCAGCGGTGCGAGCTAGAAGCTCACCTGCAGAACAGGTGCCGAGTCATTTACACACTATTCCCAGTATTCCCCCTCCATGCTTAGTGTCAGGTCTGTTTTGCATCTGAACTGAAAGATCTGTTAGCAGGACGGTTGTTAAACCGGGGCAAGATGGGACAGCAGAGGGTGAGGCTGGGAAGGTGGGTGGGTGACGACAACGTAATTGCGTGTGCGTGTATGGGAGCCTGAGTGCTGTAGGGGCGCTTCTCTTCTTGGCTGTAAGTTCTCCGTGGACTCAAAAGCTACCAAATGTATGTAAATGTGTGTCCTGATCTGGGGCACCTGACTCTTTGCAAGTTGTTAGAAGTGTGCTAATTCCTTGTTCCACTCGCATGGAGAAGAAAGACAGGCACTAAGTCAGCGCTCTGGAGGCAAGGGATCGTGCAGTGTTGCCAGTTTAATTGGTCCAATTAAGATGTGCAATACAGAAGTCTTTGATCCAAATAATGTGAGTCCCTCCAAGCAGCACATTATGCAGCTGCTGAATCACCTACTTAAAATTCCATTATCTTCCCTCATTCTTTTGCTGAGAAAGAGAAGCAACTGAAAAATAGATCCTTTTCCTTTCTGCGTGGAGAGGGAGGCTCTTTTTCCTCTTGCACTTTTGAACAGAGACATGTTTTGGTAGCTTCCACTGCTGGTTTTGCTATGGGCAGGCAGTTGTGCGGCTTTAAAAGCAACGCAGGTGATGAATCTTGCTGTGGCACTTGCGGAGGCTCCTAGTTAATGATTGCTGGAAAGGGAGCTAAGTACAAGCCAGGCTGCAAGCGGCAGTGCTTGGCTCGCACTGCGTCTCGTTGATGTGTAATGAGGAATGCAGGACGCTTGTTTCCCTTCAGCTACGCTGTAGCTGCTTGTGGCAAAACCATATTTAAAAAAAAAAAAAAAGGGGCAACTGATGTGCAGGTAAGCTCTGGTTTGGATATGTTTACAATTCCAGCCATGTGTGTATCCCTCCAAGTCCTGCTTGGCTTCATACCCACAAGCTGAGAGCTCACGTTGGAGCCACAGAGCATCTTGAGTACGGGAAGAGACTTCCGTAGTGCGGCCTGCCAGTCTGGGAATAAGCATAACCTCTGTGTGTGCTCAGAGATGAGCACAAGTGGATTGATGGGCTCCTGTCTGTAGCTTTTAGGGTCATGTTAATGCTCAGAGAAAATGACCAGAACCACCACAGTGGGACTTGTTTAGCTGGAATGTAAATAGTGTTATTTAAAATGTGACTCTGGTAGCTACCCAGTCCTACTCAGGTCCTCTGGAAGTGATGATTTTGCATTCATGACTTGCCTTGCATGCCACCCTTTTATTACCATTTTTTGCTCTCAGTACTTGATTTACTCTTGATAAAAGAGCCTGCTTTTCCTCTCATTTTTGCTGAGATGGGTTGGCTATGGTATAGCTGCACACAATGTGTTTTGTTGAATATAGAAGTACTTGGACATTTATGTGGGTAGTAGTCAATAGGGGATAAACTTTCCTAAATTGTCCACATTCAAACAGAGCCATCACCTGAGTGGACTGGAGAGAGAGGTCAGGGCTTGGTCAGCAAAAAACTAAGCTGGCCTTGGTTGCTGTCGTTGCATGTTACTGATTTGTTAAAAACAAAGCCAAATTCAAGGCTGACCTTGAAGCATGAGTCACTTCCCTTGCATAAAGATATAGTTCATGTTCTACCCTTTTAGAGCTGACCTAAGTATTCGCTCATATTTTAAAGGATGTATTCTTGTCTTCACAGATGGCTTCTGTGGTAAATATTTAGCAAGGAAAACTGCTCTTCCTATTGCCTCCCCTTTTTGAACTAATTTGCTTAATAATTTAGAAAGTAAGAAAATAGGAATCCTGCCTTTAAGCTCATACCATTAGAAGATGAAGGTCAAGGGAGAGTGAATATTAGCATCTGTGATACGAGCTGGGCAGGCAGATGATGAGATCTTGAACGTGCTTTGCATATGTTTGTCAGTCAGAGCTTGCATGTGCTGGGATAACCACGGAGGCAACAACCATCTGCTTAGTGACAGACACGATCCTTCTCTAGGTGTCCGGGTTTCAAGAAATACAAAGCTGAACTAGAGCGGAAAAAGAATTCCTTTTCCAAAGGGAAGGAAGATCTCCCTGCCAAGGTGGAAACGAACCGATCCAAGGATCCAGAGGTGCCAAGTGGAGGGTCCTCACTTGTAGCAGAAAGCTCTGCTGCTGCAGTGGTGTCACTGGGAACTGCAGAGCCTGGGCTGGTTAATCCAGCTTTTGAAGAGACTGAAGAAGGTGAGTTTGATAGAGGAATGTAATTATGTAATTGCCTTTGATATTATAAAAATAAGGTAATTATTTCATACGTAGCAATTTTAAGTGTCCCTGACATTCTTAGGTATCCCCAGTGCTGTTTAGCCATTAGTTCCTGTAGGGGTAGATCTTTTTCCTCTGCTTGTCTATGAAGAGCAGAAAGATGCACTTAGGTGCATCATGTGTGGAAAGATCTGCTCACCAGCAAAAAAGCGTTCAAAACAGTTCAGAGCATCTCTGTTAACCTGCAGTGGATACTTTATTTGCAGTATTCTTCTCTTGTGATGGAAAGAAATAGAGCAATCCCTCTCAAAAGGGAGTGTGGCATAAAACCCTCAAAGAGGCCAGATAATAATGAGTGAAAGCTCCAGCTTTTTAATCTTGTCAAGAAAGTTAAATATACAGGCAGTTTCCTAGGGTGATCAATACCTTCCTTAATGGCACTAAGCAAGTTTGTTTATAGCCTAGGCCTACAGCCTTATATCTCTTGCTTGGCATCTGCAGCTCACCTTGACTGGCACTGGGCCTGCCCAACTGCCGCGGTGCTGGATAGGGGATCTGCTAGCAGCAACTTCATCTTCAAAGTGCCCAAGAAGTGTTGCTTAGGCTTCAGCATGTTGTAAAGTGCCTAAACATCACTCCTGGCTTTGAGTGGCGGGATGGGGAAGGAGGAGGAAGGAAGACAGGGAAGTTGGAGAGAGCTGCCTGTGGTAGAGTCAGGGCAATGGCAAACCACTAATTACAGCTTAGCAGTCCCCTTTTCTCCTGGGCATCATGGGATTTGCTGTTTGTTGGATCTATGGCAGTGGACTTCTAGCTGTCACATCTCTAAATAGTAAGTGAAACATACTTAATGCCCCTTAAAAACTTAAGAAATAGCAGTGAAAGCTTAAATTTGCCATAAGCTAGAAGACAAGGGAAACATTTTGGAGAAGCTCTTCAGAAATTAGGGGCTTTTCAGCTTTTAATTTGACCTACTCATGCATTGACTCCTCATAGCTGCTTTCCCCTCCTTTCCCTTCAAATGCTAATTTTGAACACAGCCTGCCAGAGATATTGAAAGAAGTTTCTGTTCGTGTGTTGGCTACTTTTTTCTCTTGTGTTCTCACAATCAGATCTTCCCCAGCGAGCAAGTCTTGTGGCTGAAACCAGCACAATTGAAATTCACCGCGAAGACCCCGAGGAAGATCTGGGGATGAGGATAGTGGGGGGTAAGGATACCCCCCTAGGAAACATTGTTGTCCAGGAAGTCTTGCGGCATTCTGTTATTGCTGCAGATGGAAGAATAGCACCAGGAGACCATATTCTTGAGGTATGGGAAACCTCATCAGTCGTCCCGTTGCTACTTTTCTTGACTGGAGATGGATTTTATTTACTCTGTATATTCCATGGCTTTTTGATATTTAGACTATGTTGCAGGAAACAAAGATCTCTTATCTGATAGATTTCAGCCAGCAGCACTTTACAACAGAATGTGCTCTGGCCAGAAAATGTTAAAGTTGCCTTGCTCTACTATGTTGCTTGACCTACATCTCCTCAAGGGGCAGGTTCACAGTTTAAGACCTTTTTTAAGACCTTTTGGCTTAGTCAGCATTGTGTGAGTAATAAGGAGCACAAAACTCAACAAAGTTGGCCCACAGCCTGATTTAGTTTCCAAATTAACCTGATGTCACATTATACTGTATTGCAGCAGGCTTCTCAAGGTGATGGAACCTTGTGCACAACAGGAAAGCTGATGTGCAGAGAGAACTGTTAAGACCTCTCAGCTGTGGCTGTTCCATCATTTGACAAGCAGTTAAGACCTAACTATCCCTTTGGGCTCTAGTAATGACTGCTAGCCCCATACACGTGTGGTAGATACCTTATTAGTTTGAGAAACCAACTCAAGATTGAAAAAACTGTTTTATCCAGGCAAACTGTGCATGCCACAACCTTCACTGGACTGTAAATAGAGCAGGTTCCCACACTTAGCCGTACTGACATCCTAGAGAAACTGTATAGAATCTTATATAACAACAGTCAAAGCAAAAAGTTTCTCTGCCTTCGTCTAGTAAAGGCATGACAGGACTGATGATTTGAGAAGTTCTGCAGGCTATAGACCACTCCTCTGTGTGAGGTTTTGGGACGTCTCCAACTTGAGTTTTCTCCAGCAAGCGTGTATTGAATACTGAGGTTAGTGGAAGTCAGTTCTGCATTGCCATGGGGTAGTAGATGTGATTTTTTTTAAATATATTTTGCACTTTCAGATTTATAAGTTGTATGAGTTGTCCTGTCTATTCCCTCTACTCAGCAGTTCACCACCACTGTCAGCCTTACTTAATTTGCTTTCTTCTGCATTCTTTTCTAGAAAACTCTGCTCTAATGTGCATTAGAAGCAACTGCTTCAATCATGCGTTGAATAGGGAGTAGTACATCCTGTTTCCAACTTTGATGCTTTGCACTGCAGAAAGTGCCTCAATTATCTTGGTTCTGATTAGTGGCTCTGTTTTGTTTGTCTTTCTAGGTGAACGGTGTCAACATTAGCAGTGTGACTCACTGTCAAGCTGTCTCCTTCCTGCGCCACCCAGGTCCTGTTCTCCACCTCATGGTCCTGCAGGAGAAGGGTTTTTCCAGTAGGACTGTCCAGCAGGATTCCAGTTCTACTCCAAACCGGGAAGTGATCCATGTTACCTTGATTAAGAAGGACCGTTCTGAACCCTTGGGAATCAAACTCATTAGGAAGACGGATGAGGCAGGGATTTTTATTCTAGATCTGTTAGAGGGAGGTTTGGCAGCCAAAAATGGAAAGTTGAGCCGGAATGACAGAGTGTTGTCCATAAATGGCCAGGACCTGAGGCAGGGAACACCTGAGACTGCCGCGCAGATAATCCAGGTAACTTATAACAGAGTTGTCTGTCTAATGGCTCTGCAGCTGTCTGCAGTGATAGCAGGGCGCCTGTTCTGACCCAAGGGCTGACAGAACATGCTGGAGCAAACTGCATTCCCTTAAATATCTCTTTGGGAAAGTGACGTCCCTTGCGGATGTGTGGGAAGCACTGCTTCCAAATGAAGATAAACACGACGAGTGGGAATCCATCATGAGTCATCTCTGACAAATTTAAGTGAGGCAGTTGCTCATGGCACTTCAGTTCAGCTAAGGCAACTGGCTCTCCTCTGTAGGGTGGTGTTTGGAGCCTTTCTTGCAGAATGAATATTTGTACGTACTGTAGATGTTTGCAGCAAAGGTGGGAGATTAAGACAGCCTTTCATGCTTCGTTTCAGTTAGTCAAACTAAAGATGTTTGCAGGGAGACCTGATAGCCTGGCAGCACAGAACTATTTTGATTTATCTGGATCCCTTAAGTTTCCCTGCTTAAGCTGTACTGACGAAGCAGGGGGTCTAGAAAGCAAGGCCAGTCAGGCAAAAATCCTCCTAAAATACTGAAAGGGAAGTAGCACAGCAGTCTTTCCCTGCATAATAGGAATGTTCTTGCTGCGATGCACCAAACATTTTGGTGAAGGGATTGGGCAGGGAATTTTGATTTAAGAAGTAAAAAGTAAGGATAGCTTAAGTGTGGCAGATTCCACGTAGTTCAGTTTAAAAATTATTTATCCTACTAGGTAGTGGCCTCCTGTTTCTATCTTTAGATAAAGATCCTGACACAATACATCTCACTGCATGCTGTTTATATCCTGGAAAGGATCTGAGGTCAGTGAAGGAGAGAGCCAGTTCCCTTCCTGATGATCAGCAGAGGAGCACAGTGGGGTGGGAGAATGCGAGCAGTGTTCCAGTATGGCTGTGATTTGATACCATAATCAGTTAGAATTTTGGCTGCATCCCTCTAAGTGCTGCTGTGTTTTTTTTCTAGTGTGCAAGTGTAACTCCTATATGAGGAAATCTGTCTTGGTCCCACAGAAATCACTAACTAGAGTCTCAGAACTGGTTTCATGGGATTTGGGAGGTTCAGTTGCTTGTGATGTTTTGTAAAATCTTGGTCTTTCAAACACTAGCTGTTACAGTTAAAATTAAAACCTTTTTAATTAGAAGCCATCTGAGGAAAGCAGTCCTACCTGTATTGTGAAGTACCATTGTGCACCCATAGCATACATATATGCTATATTTTATATATGCACACTCTTATACATACAGTTTAGTGTCTCCCAGGTGAAGGGGAAGGTGAATCCTCCTCTTAAAATATACTGTAAACAGTGTGTTTTATGAAGGCATAGATGTGTCAGCTGTTGGAAAAAAAAAAAAAATTGTTCCTTCCAAATTGACTTTTGTGGTGTGAAGCTTTTGAGTTATTTTTCAGAAAACAAAGCTTTCCTATAATAAAAATAAATAAATAGACCCCTGCATCAGTTGGTGTAGTTGTCTTCCCAAGCTATGGGATTTGCTGCTGCAAGGTGCTGTGGCAGCAAGAGACTGGGCAAAAGGGTCCCCTGTTGAGAAATGAGAGTCACAACTGGTTCTCTCAGCTGTTGTAGCAGATGTCATAAATAAGCAAATATGCCTGACCCCAAGCGAGTTCCTCACCGGAAGGTTTTGTTGGATTAGCTGGAAGAACAAACCACATTACAAGAGCAGTAACAATAGTGAATAACTCTGTCGGGGTCAGGCATGCAGCTGCTGAAGTGTTTAATTGACAATGATCCTGGACAAAAGGTCACAGCTACAGGTCCTTATCAGAGGGAAAGGGGAAAAAGGGAGATGTTGAACAATAGACATGGTGGATGAGCTGGGAGGCAAACGGCTTTAACGAGGTTCTCTACGTTCAAAGAAAAGGCATCTGGCTCAGAGCGTGGTCATGCACCATATGGGCCATCAAGTGTCCTCACTGTTCATTTTGTAGCAGAATAAAAAACACTATTTCAGTTATTTGTACTGAAGTGGAGGAATTAATCATTTCTTGCCACTTTCTCTTTTTTTATTTGCAGCAGAGGGAGGCAGAAGTGAAACCTGTTTCTACTTCTGTTCTTTCTAGCCAATGTTTACTAATTCCTTTAGTTACATAGGCCCTCTGAAGCCCTTGGAAGAACCATCGCATGTTGCACAGCCCTGTTTCAAACCCTTTGTAGAAACTGGTGTTTGACGTTCTTTCTCTCTCCCCCAGAATGATGGGGCTGTCTAACTTCTAATACTTCGGAATGACCTTGAGTTTATCCAAGAGATGCATATAAAGACAAAACTCTAATCAACATTGGTCTTAGGTGGCAACTTTTATGGACTAGGGTGGTGCACATATAATGTGCATCTCTTCACAAAGACTCTCTGAACAGCTTTCAGAAACATTATTTAAAGCCATCATGAGATTAAGCTACTCACAGTGAGCACTTCAAGAACCATGATGGGACTTTGCCCTTGAATGGTTTCAGACACCTCTTTGCTTCTCCTGGCAGACCAGTGAATCCAGAGTGAACTTTGTAGTGCTGAGGCAGCCGGGTGTGCAGCTTTCAGACTCGGTTGAAGACGGCAGCACATCCAATAGCAGCAGCAGCAGCAGCAATGGAGGAAGCCCGGTGCACCATCGAAGAAGACTAGACCAGAATCATTATAGGCGAAAATCCACCTACCAGAAGGTAAGCTTTGTAATCCAGCCCAACGCACTTATTCTCGGTCTAACAGGTCAATTATTTAGTTCTGATAGTAAGTTCTCATGTAGGACTTGTCAGGAACAACTTTTCTCCCTGAACTGCTGAAAAGCAGTACATGTTTGTTGGAACAAGAGAACCATGCGAAATACAATTTTTAGGAAAAAGCACAGAAATATCTAATTAAATGTCTCCATTCTTGAGAATGGATTTAAACATTCCGCAGCCCTTTACAGATGATATGGGAAGAAATTTAACCTCCGTGAAACTGTCATGGAATTGGACTTGGTTCCCACCAGCTATCAAACACAACACTTTCAGAGCAGTGCCTAATGCTGTAAGTTTACACCTACAGCTAGACAGTCTCTCTTTAATACTACCCTTTGAGAAAACTTTGATGTGCACAAGAAACAAAATGAAAGCAGATAGGTGATACAAGTTACTGATCCTAATCCATCCCAGTTTATTCGTATTTGGAGAGAGATTGGTGGCTTGATGTGAACAGCCTTGAAATGAATTGGTTGTTTCTCAGAGCAAAACCAAAACAGTTCTGCTTGGAGTGAACATCTTTCTGCAGCAAATGGATATGAAATCATTAGGAGAGCGGCATCGTTTCCCGAACAGCAGTCCCTCTGTTATGATGGTATCCTGTGGGAATACAAGATGGTGTTTCTACCCAGAGCAAATACACCAGAAGCTGACTTTGCTCTCCAGTAACATTGCTCACAAATTCTGGGTTGAAGATGCGAGGTGCTCTGTTATCTCCTTCCAGCTAGGGCTTCTCATGTCAGCTGCATAAATGAACCTAAATTTTGTTGTGTCTTTGCAGGATCTACCTCAGGGATACATAAGTCACGAGAAGACAGTTTCAATAAGAAAGGAACCAAAGGAATCTTTGGGAATAACAATTGGAGGTGGAAGAGATAACAAAAACAAGCTCCCTATATATGTAACAAGTGTACAGCCCATTGGATGCCTCTTCAGGGATGGCAGAATCAAAAGAGGTAAGGAGGCTCTTATACCCTTAGTTGCCCTTTTTATACTTTATGAATTGTTTTTAAGTGAAAGTTGTACTTGGATACTAAAATGTAGCTGAAAGAGTTCTACCTGAGACCTTGAGACAAAACTGGAATTCTTAGCGAACAATGTGTTGAGTCTATGTGACTATAATTATCCTATCTTATTTAATCACCAGGAGATATCCTTCTGAGCATAAATGGCATTGATTTGACTCACCTGAACTACTATGAAGCTGTCTCAGCACTGAAATCTAATGCAGCTTCCCACTCGGTAGTACTGAAAGCCTTGGAAATCCTTGTATCGGACCCAACAGATCCACCTCTGGACATCAAGGAGCAGGGATTCGGTTGGTCTCCCCTCTGGATCATGTGGCTCGGGCTGCCAAGGTACGTTTGCTCAGTGACTCTGTGGAGAGATCCGTTCAGTCGCAGGCTTTCACTACAAATGAGTTATGTCACAGGGTTATCTTGAAAGCAATTAAATCTTCCCTATATTCTTCTTTAGCTAAGGCAGTGGGAATCCTTGTTTGTCAGTGAGATTGCAGTACAGCGAATGCATAAATAACTTCTACTGCTTTTCACTGTATGACTCATCATTCTCCTGCTTCTATTGGATTGTATCCATATTTCAGAATTTCCTGAAAATTCTTCAAAAAGAATGATAATTAAAGGTGGGACTTTTGAGGGACTGACTTGAAACAACGCTGTTAGAATATCACTGACACAAATCACTGTGGCTCTTCTGGACTGCATAGCACAAGCCAATATCTGTAGTGTTTTATAGTCAATAATCTAATCACCGCATTCAGAGGAGGCAGTCTTTCAATCTAACGTTTATCGGTTAATTGTGTAATCTATAGTATAAAGTAAAAGTGCTTCTAAACAAGCTGAGTTTTCCTGTTGCAAAATACTTGACTGTAGACTTACTGCCACGTTACTGTAAAATCTGTGCTAAGTTCCATGTTTACAGTATTGGGGTCTTCTCAAGAAAGGAGACAGATTCATCCTTTAGAGATGAACCTCTACTTTGCTCACATTTGCAGTTTCTTTGACATGTGTTCAGCCTTGTAAAGTACAGTTGTGTGTATATCCTACATCTTTTCCAGGTAGCCAGAATGAGAATCCAGAATGACAAAGCCAAACCCTCTTGTGAGAGGTTCAGGTTATTTGCAACCCTCTTTCTTGAGGCACCTGATGGAACAAAACCCAACGCAGCCTCTGTTCTGTTGCCCTCGTTACCTAGCAGCCCAAGGAAGGCAGCTTTTGTGTCTCGAGCCACTGTAGCTTGGCTCGTGTTCAGCACAGCCCTACAGCTTCCTCCTTTCTCTCAGGGAATGGGCCAGACTGTTCCGCGCACGCCTGGTGTGAACTAGTCCAAGCAGCACCTGTGTAACCCAAACCCGAGTGCAGGTCCCCAGACACCGGCTGCGGTTGGTTTTCTCACGGCTGCTACTGCTCTTAGGTACAACGTGGCACAAACTGGCTGTGCTTCCCCCTTCCCTCTTCCCATTTATCCAGGTGGCCACTGGTTTGCACCTTATGCTGGTTCTGCTGCAAGGATTGCAGTCTAGCCTTGGCTCATCAGTCATCTGCCTTTGTTTTGGGGCCAGACTGTGACCTGCTCCATAATACATACCTTGAAATTCTGTGACTCATGTTCACACTGGCTCCTCTTCCTTTTGACTGTTACTATTCCTTGCAGTGAAGCAAGGCACAGTGATTTTGGAAGCACCTTCTGCTCTTACTCTCCCCTTCTCACACTGAATTCAGGCATCTGAATTTCTATGCTGGCATGGTTTTGTGGGTGTTCAGAAGGTGCAAAGCACCAACAGTGTCTAACAGTTTTGTTCTTTCTTGCTTCTGGTAATAAATATGGCTTTAATTCCATCACATGCAGCCTCTCTCCTCACTGATGGTGCACTCTGCTCACAGCAGCAGCTCTAACCAGTCCTCTACAGAATGCCTTCCCTAAAGCCATTAGGAACAAACAGCTCTCCACCTTTTTCAGCTACTACTTTTTCACCACTAGTGACACAAGATTTTCTTGTTGTCGATATTCAGCTTTGTTTTTTTCCCCAAGTATTTCTCTGATCCAGCAGAATATTCTTTCATCCCTTTTAAAAGAAACCTTTCTTGCTAGTAAGAAATAGTAACTTTGTCCTGAAAGAGCAGAGTTAATGTTAGTGCTCACAGCTGGAGATACAGTCAGTCTTTGCAATGTTTCAGCCTCCTGTGTTCAATTCAAGCCTTTATTCTCATATTTGTGTTTTATTATTTATAATCAATACCATCTGGCATCTTGGCTTGCTCAGTAGCTAGCCTGCTGTCTCTTAACTGCAGGTTTATAAGGCAAAGCCCCTATAGACTATGCTGCAGAACTGCTGGGCTACTGTTGCTGAAGAGGAGGTTAAAGCCCTGGCCCTCTGTCTCGATGATGGGCAGAGGAGAGGATGGAAACATCTGCTCCTAAAGCTACTTCCAGCATTTAGCATGTAAGCTCAGATCACTAAGCAGCTTCTCCCTCTGTCTGACCGTGGACAGTGCCAGATACTTCTCACAATTTAAAAATCTCCTTAACAGGGACAGTATAGCGATACTTTCCTCAAGCAGGTAGTAGCTGCCTGTAAAAAACTGGGTGGCTGATATCTTTCTTGTATTTTTATCTTGCAGTGTAGCTGTGGGTAGCCCTAACAGCCCTGTGAACTTTCACTTTGTCCTTTCTGTGGTTTGTTATTAACTGATGGTGACGAGTGGTTCAAGTCAATTACGTGTTGCTCATTGCAGCTGCTGAGTGTTCACCAGGGTCACTGTTCACAGAAGGCAGCATAGAAACTCCACCAGATTTCCTCACAGTATTGTATTAGATCTACACCAACTATTCACAGCATAAAATTCCATTTCAAAAGAGGCATTTCTAGCTGGCTAGGGTGTCATGGGGCAGGAGGACTATTTCACTGCGTACTGAAACCTAAAGATTGCATGAAGTTTACAGCTTGACTTGTCTCCTCTCTGTAAAAACTCTGGCTCTTGAAATGATTGTGTTCAGTGCGAATTTTGCGTACTTCTCAGAGGGCAGAAAAGTAGTATTTTTTTTTCCCCCTTTAAGTTTTATCTGATGTTTGCTTCCACAGTGCCCGAGTTCTTTCAGCAGTTGCTAACAGATGCTCAGTGTCGTGGCCCCACAGGAGCAGTGCAGCTCACAGGTTCTCAAGGGGAAGCAGAACTGCAAACCTGGCAGAGCATTTGTCAGAATAAAAACTTGTGCTTTTATAGAGAAGACAGGCTAAAATATCCTGTCTACCATTGCTTTCCATCATGGTGAATTAATGTTTCTCTTTCTAAATGCCCTGTACACATGGAAAATAGATTTCTAGCAAATACTTGAAGTAGGAGAATGACTTTGCCCAACTTCTGTAGAAAGTCCATGTAGCCCATGAATAAGAAACACTACCCTGGGTGATTTCATTTCATAATTGCACTAGGTGCCAAATGCATCTGTCTTAGCTGTGTCTTTACATTTGCGTGTCAGTAGGACCCAAATCTAGAGGTAGCAGTAAGCTGGGTCTCCAGCGTTGTGTATGAAGAACATGTAGAGAAGTAAATTGCGCTTGGGAAAGGAGATAATTGGGTCTTTCTCCTAGTGTGAAGTTGGCTGAGGCATCTTTTGAAATGTGAACCCCATCCTGAGCGGTGATGCCAGGCGTGCAGCCCTCGGGGCAGGGCCGCTGCGCGGGAACGCTGAGCTGCTGCGCTGCCCCGCGGGGTGACCCGGCGCCAGGCGAGCGGCTGCCCGCGCTCCTGCCCTCCTCTGCCGCGCAGGGCCCGCAGGCGGCTTACTGCTGCGGGAGGCGCTGTCAGTGCTTGCGTGTCACGGCCTTCAACGCTGTCTTAGTCCTGCGGTGCACACTAGACTTTGAATCCTCAAATTTGAGTGGATACACTTCAGCCACTGGTGTTGAAAAAGTCACCTTTGTTCTCTCTCAAGAGCTTCATATCTTACTGTAAACAGCAGTTCTGGTTGCAAGTCCTGCAAGAACCCTTCATACTCAGATTTGACCTTTTTTGTGTGCCTTTAGTAGAAGAAAGGCTACTTTACCTCACTTTATTTCATCAGTGATGCATGCAACAAGAACTTGTTAGGCACTTTTTCTTGAAAAACACACAGATTCCTTGCCTGGCTTTGATTGTGCCTGTCTTCACAGTTACCTTCACTGCTGTCAAGATATTGTCCTGACTAAAGGCAACCTGGAGAGCTGGGGGTTCAGCATTGTTGGAGGCTTTGAAGAAAGTAAAGGAAACCAGCCATTCTTCATCAAAACCATCGTGCCTGGGACTCCTGCGTTCCGAGACCGGAGGCTGAAGTGAGTGTGAGCTGCTCTTTGGGCTTGGGTGCTTGTGGTGGGAACTCTGCTGATGACTACTGGTGCTAGCGTTTTACTCTCTTCAATACCTTGTAACCATCTGAGCTCTTAAGTAGCTGAGTTAATGACTTCTAATGATGCTCACTTGTGCAGTATTACTACCAGCAGAGTTGTAACAATCCCTCTTATTAATAAGTGTTTTGGTGTCTCTATAAAATGCAGCTGTTTTATTTTAAATCCCATACTATATCCTGTTGGAACTAGGACAGCAATGCAGGTAACTTGCTGGCTTCTGTAAAACTGCTACTGCATTTCAGATCGCTACAGGCAGAATGGTACAACTGCTCAGTAGAGAGCTCGGTGCTCTCCAAAGTTGGCCAGATCAGGCAAAACCTGTTGAAGCACAAGCAGGACAGCAAACTTCAGCACTGCACCTTGGCGTCTGCTTCTCAAGGAGCTGTAGGAGAGTCGAGGGTGGTGAATCATTATCAGCACAGATGTGTTTTCTGTAACTTTTTCCCTGTGCTGATGAGCCTTTCACTTGCACTCCTGATGACCTTCACTGCATTATCACTTAAATACTTGCCCCATCCTCTGTTTATCTTCATCTTTTTATTTTAACTCCCTCTGAACACAGAATTTAGAAGCCAGCCCGTGTCAGCAACAGGACTTTGCTTGCATGCATTCTCTTCCTGCCCCTAATCCTTCATCTAGTCAAATGCTTCACTTCAACAAAGAGTTTATAATCTCATTTGGGGAGGACCAGCTATCCTGGTCCTATCCTAATGGTTTGGGACCTTACATTGTGTTTTAGTAGTGAATTAAGTAGTGTGTCCTGATGAGCACATTTCCTCTCTTCCGACTAGGTGCGGAGATGAAATAGTGGCAGTGAATGGAGTGCCTGCTATAGGAATGAGCAATTCGGAACTAATCCCAATGCTGAAAGAGCAAAGAAACAAAGTCACTCTGACTGTGGTGTCCTGGCCAGGAAGCCTTGTGTGACTGCCCGAATGGAACACGCGGCAGTTCCAAGGATCAGCTTTGGAATCAGATATTTGTTGACTATCGCACCAAGCTAAGTGTGACAGATAAACCAAGGGACTGTTGAACTCTTGCTAAATGTGCTGTATATTGTCATGGAAGACTTCATTTTTGGAAAAAACATTTCTGTACTGTGGTGAGGTTACCAACAAATGTGACTTAGAGCCAATGCCATGGAGGATCACAGCAGTTCTGGCTTCCTGGACTCATCAGAGCTCTTTAGCTCTGATGGGTGTGGGGAAAGCTGTATTTTTCCAGTGTTTCTCTGCAAACTGTCCATCTTTACAATTGGGCAAAATGCTTCAAAGTAGAGTGT
>VZSV01000011.1:4581433-4609013 GCA_013398735.1 Nothocercus julius | reverse complement strand
AGCTATTACAACAGAATAGAAATGTTTCTTGCTAGATAATGTAGCTGTTTACATATAGAGTGACTTCATTTCCTTTGGCTGTTAGCTTAAGGCAGTATCCAGCAGGGCCTGTTATCGGAGCCCATTCTACAGAAATAGCCCAGGAGCCACCTCTCAGCAGCAGCCCCCCACGCTGTCCTGGCCCCTTTGTTTGCTTGGCAAAGGCTGCCAGGGCCTCTGACAGCAGAAGAGTTTGTGGCCAGCTGGACTCCTGGGCCTTTTTTTTCCTGTTGTTCCTAGTGAATAAAGAGCAATGTTAATTCAAAAGTCAGGAGGGTGCCTGTGGAAAATTAGTCATTTGACCTCCATCTGACATAAAGAAACAGAAAAACCTGAAGCAACTTCTGTCTCTTTCTAGCCCAGAACAGAAGCTGGGCTGGGCAGGGAATGGTAAATAGCTCTGTAGATATAAATAGGGGCAGGTTCCTACTGCAAGTCCAGTAAAAGATGTCCCTGAGCTAAGTACAGGAGAAGTCATTCAGATGGTGGACAGGCAGTTTTAAAATGAAGGGGACGCTGCAGAAAGCAGCATGATTTTTGCTACTACTCCCTCTTGTTTCAAGGTGCCTTCACTTCACCAAAATGTCTTAGTAATTAAGTATTGTTTGACAGATCAGCTTGTTAATAAATGTTGAATTTGTTTTGATGCCTTTATAAATTATTCTACTACAACTGAAAAAAAACATGGGCTACAGGGTGTTTTTTGCCTTTCATGGGAGGGTAGCTGCTACTAGGCCTGACTCAACTACCTCCTCACCCCCCCTTTTCCAAGAAGCCAGCAGTGCCAGGCAGGAGCTAAATGTGCTCCTGTTGCCCTGTGCTCAGGAGGGGACTGTCCTTACCCACACTGTAGCCGGGCTGCTGCAGCCCCCTGTTCTGGTAGCTTAAGGTGCTGGTGCAAGCCCTGACCAAGGCTGCCCCCAGTGCACTCAGACCAAGCAGCACTAGGGAGAAAAGCTCTATTTAATGGATCTTAACTCCTCCATCCACCTTGCTGCACTAGGGCTGTTCCAGCTGCCCCAGAGGAACTGGAGGGCTGGGCTGGAGGTTGGGGACGGTTTTTGTTGGCATCTCCATAGCTGCAACACACCGAGCACAGCACAGCGCCAAGTGGGACTGGTGGCATCTCGTGTCCTGGGAGGGAGATGGTCCTGCACTTACAGTGCTGCTGCAGCTCGGTCACGAAGGCAGCCTTGCTGCTGTTTAGCATTGTGACTTGCCTGTTTTCCCACACTGCCTTACCCCTCCTCTCTCCATTGAGGTCACTGACATTTGCTCGAGGAGATGCAATTGCTCACTGGTGCCTGTTAAATGTGTCCTTGTGGCAGTATTTAGCACCTGGGGCACTCATTACTGTACAGGCTTATTTCTCATCTCCTTGAGCTTTAGTCCAGAAAAAAAACCCTTTCTGGAAAGGGTTAGATTGACCACTCCTAATTCTACAGGGATTGTCACCCATGTAGGTGACAGTGACACCTGGTGCAGTTATTCCACTTTCCTTAGCTTATACTTCCTTTGCTATACTGCTAAAGGTAACACTCTTATGCACCTCACCAAAATAAAACTACTTCAAACTCTAGACTTACCTTACTGTAAATTTTAAGAGCAAGCTTTTACCCCTGATATGAGATGGGCAATAACCAACTCAGACTTCTGCTGTGGAAGTCACTGCTTGGACTTTCCTTTGGTGCTAGCTGCCCTGGCTGGGGGGAAAAAATCAGTTTCACACTACAAAGTCTGTGGGGAAGCACAGCAGGAATTCCTCCTGCCTCTCCCACCCTACACATCCTAGCAGCTGCAAATGAGCTTGGGGGCTGGGAGTGGAGGGTGGGCACTTTGGTTGGTGCAATGCAAAGGGAAGGCTTTCTGGACAAGGCTGACTTTGCTCCCTATCCCTCATTCCCATCCTGTCACTCTCTCTGCACTGGACCCATACAAGCCTGCATCAAGGGACTGATCATACTGAAAAATAACCTTGTTTTTATGGTAAGATGATTTTCTCTGCCAGTTTGTGTGCTTCTGGCTCATCGCCACACTGTGCTGACTTAACAACAGTGCACAAGACAAACTGCCTCCACCAGCCTAAAACACAAGTTAAACTATGGCTTTAATCACTGATCTAATGTGATGCATCAACCAGGTGATACAAAACCCAAGCATGTTTCCAGCCAGCACACACCAGGTGCTCTGAATCCTTACCTGCTTACATTTCTCCAACCCCTTTGCCCAACAAATTCATTCCAAGTTACATCACAGCTGAAAACTGCCACCTGTGAGCAGAGCAGAGCAGAAGCAGCTCAGGAGTCCTGATCCTGCTCTGCCTACCTGATGCTCCAGGCACGGTGTCCAGGTGCTCAGCAGCACCACGAGGTGTGACGGTCCCAGGGTGACTCCCAGCAGGCGTCCGATGCGATATGCAACTTTTCTGGAGCACGTTGTCCTCCCAGCACTGACGCAGCTGCACAGGGCTGAGCGCTCTGAAGGCTTGGTCCAGGCTTTGCCGTTAATGCTGCTGCATGTGACATTTTCGTGCTCTCAAAGCAAATTTTAAAAGCCACATTTATCAAAAACCAAACCAAACCACCCCACCTTTATTCTTCCCAAAGGTTTTGCAGTTAATGACCCATCAAATGCACTATTATAGGGTATAAACCATTATTGTAGTGCTCTACTGACTCAAGTCTCTAAAGGCTGCAAGTATGACACTCAGAGGGCATGATTACAATACAAAAAAGAAATATGCAAAATTTCAGAATCACACGATTTTAGGGGAAGGATTTAAGACAGTCTTAAATATCAAGTCAAAGAAGTGGTAGATACTTAAAAGGAGACACCTGTGGATTCACACAAACAGAAGTACATTGTTCTGCTGTGAATATACCAAACAAAACAGGCTTCTCCCATTCCTCTTGCCCAGAAACTCTCTGTTGTCCCATGTTCCAACCACTACCAAGTCAAAACAAACTTTGGAATTTGACAGCATTTATTTTTAAGAACTATGGGGGAAGGAATGCATTGCAAAGGAGTGTTGGTGATATCCAAATAGAAATAAGCCAACCCAACAAGGGCAAACTGCTAGATGGGACTTCATGTTCTCTAGTGTGCTAGGTTATTCAGCTCAACCCTTAATAATAAAAACGTTAGTCAAAACTAAAGAGAAAAATCATGCTCTTACTATGGGTCTCCATTGAATGTGGTTTTCAACAGGTGTGACACATGGTAGAACTACATTTGTAATGGATAAAAAAAGTTGGGTTCAAAGTCTTTGTATACCCTGTGTAAACACACTGAACAGCTTCTTGGAGCCATCGGACCCACCAGTAACAGTTGTTCCTTCCCACATGCTGCCAGTCTTGCCACAAAGAAACGAGAAGGTGTTCTTGTAGCTACAAAGAAAAGGGTTGGGGGATGAGACTTTTCACTACTAGAAGCCAGGCTCTAAGCTGGCTCTCGGCATCTAAATCACACTTTTCTTTGGACAATAAATTTCAAGTTGCGCTTACTGTCCTACTTTTCAAAAAGGAATGATGGTCACAAAAATAAACAAAAACTATCACCTAAATGCGTTAGTTTCAGCTGAAGCCATCTTTCATCAGAAACCATAGGATCTGATACAACAAAGTCCTCCTTAGGGACATTTATGAGTAGAGTAGCTCAGTGCCTTTTTATATACTAGTACTGCCATATTTTGTCTTGTATCAAAAAAAAAAAAAAAAAAAAAGAAAAAGAGAGTTTAACTGCATGTGCAGCCTGAATCTCAAGCCACTATGACGTCCTTCACTGCTCGGGCAAAGTCAGCCTCTTTTGGAGGAAAAAAAACAAAGGCAAAAACCAACACAAAACGTCACCAATGCCACGCTGGTTCGAAAGGAGCGAGTCCCTCCCGAGAGCTGTGTTATTCCTTGGCATCCTGTTCCTCTCCCTCCTGGGTGCCTTCTTCGCTGGCCTCCTTCTCCTCTTTGCTCCTCTTGTTCTTTTTGTGCTTGTGACGCCGGTGACTCTCGCCCTCCTCGCTCTCGTGCTGCTTGCTGTGGTGGGGAGCAAGGGGGAGAAAGAGGGATGAGGGGCGGCAGCAGCCTCGGAGCAGAGGAGCTCCGAGCGCCCTGCCCCTACAGCACGTACAGCAACAGGCTGCTTTGATCCAGCAGAAACAGGAGACAGACCGGGAATGCTGAGGGCATCGTGGTGCCACACAATGGCTTTGTCATGTTTATTTGGGACAATCTGGTATCCCAAGCGGCTGAACCGAGGGCAGGGTAGGCACACTGCTCAAGGTGGTTTCTTTCCACCATGTGCTACATCACCACATGGTCTAGCAGGCGGCCTACTGGACAGGCTGCCCTCGGAATCACTTTGGCATATAAACAACCTTTGTGCTTCCCTCCCATTCCCAAGGGGGCTCTGAGCATCCCGACACATCACAAGCTTCGATATCAAGCACTGAGCAGAGGCTGCTGCCAGAAGGAAGAGTCCTAAATTTGAAAGACCTTTGAAACTGTCACTTTATCTCCCTAAACATCTTGGGGAAATCCCAAATAAACAATTCTTTCTCCCTGAAGGCTTAAAACCAAGTGAGCTCTCCAGAGCTGACCATGGCACAAAGATGGCTGAACTAGAACAGAACACAAGAACAACCACACTGAATTAATCTCAGAAAGGCTTGTGGTCACACGCTATGGACACGTAGCTCCAAGGCTGGGAACACACTCAGCTGTTAAGAGACACTCTTACTGCAGCAGGAATTCCAGTTCAGTAGCAGAGACATCTAACTTGCTGAACCACTGGAGCCCTGGCTGAAAACCTTCTGCCTTTGAATAATTTTCTGACCTGTTTAATAAATGGTTTCACAGTCAATTAAGAAAAGGCTGCTGCCTCTCCCAAACACACGTTTAGCCACCTCGTGGATAGCCGGGCAGCAGCGGTTTATGCTTGAGCAACACAGCTGCCCTTTAATATTTAAACAAGCGTCTGTGATTTCCTTCAGACTGTACAACTTGGAGCAAACTGGAAGCTACAGCAAGATCAACCCTTTGATCTTCACCTCACTTCCACCTAGCGCAGCAGCCCATTTCCCTACCTAAGCACTCTGACAGATCCTGCCTTGCTTTGGTGAATTCCCACCTCGTTTGTGCAGCCAGGTAACAGCAAATTCTGATTCTGAGACCAGAAAGCTGAGAAACAACCTTTAAAGCTTGCTAAACCCTTAAAGCTGCAGGTATCACCTCAGCTTCTATTCTTTTTGTATTGTAACTCCAACCGTGCTCCCAGCATTCCCTTCCATCACTTTGCTGAAGAGCTGGAAACCATCAGTCCTTTCCTGAGCACCTACTCAGTACATCTGAAGGACGAGGACAGCCTTATAGCTCCAGTCACTCTGAGTTTTTCTGAAACTAATTTCAAAATAAGGTCAATTGCCTACACAGCTGACATGAATTTCTTATAAAAGTAGTAGGCTGCAGCACGGCTCTCCACCCCTACAAAAAAAGAGCAAGCCTGCTCAAGCTATTCTCAGGATGTAGACTGACCCAGCAACTGGGCAATGTCTCGCTTTGCAGGCCAGACCGGTTACTTTGCTAGAGGAACACTCTCCCAGGAAGATCCTGTGTAGCAAATCACACATTTTCTCCAGAAGCGCTGGGAATCAGGGACACCCTGCTCCTGCTCCACTCCTTTGTCCAAGTTATCAACATCCCTGGCAGGAGCATGGAACAGAGAGCTCTGATTTTGCAGGTTCAGCCAATTCCTTACACATCCCCTCCTGTTCCAAGAGGGAATTTCAGATGTTAGGAAAGCTTTTCTTTCTGGGCAAGTAAACTGAATACTGAAAGCTGATGCTTTTGTTAATGTTTTTGCATTTTCCTTCACATGCATTTTCCTTATACTGTGACCTGTGCTGTTCAGATAGGATGTTCAGTACCTCTTCAGTACCTTCAACCACTCCTTGGAGAATGACGGCTGCCATTTTGTTGGCAGTCATCTGACACCCTAGAATGTACAAACCACAAGGAATCCCCTCCCTACAGCAGGCAGCCCTGCCTCCTGCTCAGGCACGTGCCCAACACTGCTTTCTCTGCCCAGACTTCTCATCTCAGGACATTAGCACGTCCCAGGACGTCAAAGTGACCTAGGGATCCAGTTCAGTGTTAAAAGCTTCAAGTTTCTTGTTTGCAACTGAGGTGTATTCCCATTAACAGACCATTCTTACCGTCTTGAAGACTTATGCTTGCTGCTTTCCTCTTTGTCCCTATGCCTGCGCTCCCGGTGACGGTCCTCGCGCTCCCTGCTGCGGTCCCGGCTCCGGCGGTAGTCACGCTCAAAGTCATAGCTGCGCTCCCGGCTGTAGTAGCGGTATCGCTCGTCGTCACTTGGGAAGAGAAAGGAGATGTGAGGCAACTGAACGGGCCATTCATGGACATGAAAGGCAGGAGCTGTAACTCTGGGGCTGCAGAAGGTCTTTCTTCATTCTATGGTCCCTTTTCCCCCTTCACATTTTTCAATGCTGAAATATAAAAGGTTCGAAAATCCCACTGTGGGAAACAAGATTCAGGCTCCTATAGAAAGCAAGCCCAAAATGCTGTTCTAAGACTAATGGAAACAAGCCAGACAAGTCCAGCTCCAATATTAATCACCTGGGAGTGCTTCAGAGGATCCACCAAGCACGGCTACCTGCCCTGCTTGTTGAGTGTGATCTCAGAGATCAGTTTGCTCCAAAGCATCCAGAAATGCTAACAGGGTGCCTGGGAGCGCTGATCACAGGACCTGGCTGCAGCATAAACCCATTCAGGGACTGAGGGAGCCCAAGCTTTTCAAACCACACCAAGTTTGTGCTCAGCTCTGTTCCTCTCCCTTCCTCCTACAGCGCCCACAACGTCAAATGGAAAACAAACAGAAAAGGCTTGTTAGAAAAATGCTGCCCTGTTTACTCACCACAGGGGCCTGCAGGTCCCCAGGGCAGGCAGCACCCTTCTGCCAGGAGGGCACATTCTGAGCGTGTTTTAAATGACTATTAGCATTTCCGAGCCTGAAGTTTGCAAAAGAGTCACGCTGCCTGTGACAGAAACATCACAGGAACCCCAGGGCACAGCACACACAGTGACAGGGTGGAAGGAGTCCTTGCAGTACAGCCTTCTCCTTAGCTCTCTAAATCAACACTGGGAGGCTAAATGTCTCCCCTGGAACCACTCCCAGCACTGCTGTCACCAGAGACGGTGTCACTTCCCAGCAAGGGGGCTGTTTGCAGCACCCTGCTCAGAAACTCCTGGCCTTTCTAAGGATTTACATTTCATGGTTGACTCCTGCTGAAAGGCACTCAGTCCCCCAAAGCCTCTACAGGAGAGTTAAGCAAAGCATGGGCGGTTCTCCCTTTGATCTGACATTTACATTTAGAAGGCAAAAGCAGCAGTTTCTATGTCCAGTGCTTCACACCAAGCAGTGAAGTATCTAGTGAGCAGAGAGGGGCTATTCATTGAGCGGCCTCCCTTGCAGGTGTGAGAGCAAGCATAACCTGTTCTTCTGGATTGAAAAATCAACTGAGGACAAGAAATCAGCCAGAGACATGGGCTCCTAGTTTTGTCCTCTAGTTAAGGATCGAAACTCTCTACTCCAGATAGTTCAGAAAATTAAACTGAAGCAATCCCATCCCCAGCACAAACATCACCTTGCACTCCAGGGCAAGGCCAGGACTCCCTCCTGGGTAGGTGTGAGCAGAAGCGTGGTGAAACGCAGCACTCACTTGTTGTATTCACTGGTGGTTGGAGTGCGGTCTCTGTCTCGCTCACGCTCCCTTTCCCGCTCACGCTCCCGTTCCCTCTCACGCCTCGAGCCTGAGTACTCCCAATGGCTGCTGCTGGAACTGCTCGTGCCTTTGTCCACAGTTGTCACCCAGGGTGTGTGGGACGTGGAGATGGGTGGGTAGCTGATGAAACCTGAATCTGCAGCGAGAGAAGAGAATCCTTGTTTGTCTGAAGCACTGCGAGCAGCCTCTCCATCCCTCCCTCTCCACACAGGCCACCTGACCTGTAGCTTCCAACTCAGACATATCAGCTGCCATTTGAGAGCCTACCACCTAAGCAGGCCTCGACTAACACGTTCTTGGACTGGAGACCTCCTAGCAGTCCAAAGTAGGTGCTACAGCTGAATCCCAAAGTGATACCCTTCTCTTGGAGACAGCAATGGCCCAACTCCTCCCAGCCTTCACACCTCCCTTCTTCCTTCCCCCCCATGCTAAGAACATGTGAGTAGTTTTTCCCCTTGTGAAGGCAAACAAGATTTCTTGCATCTTGTCATCTTCAAGATATTTGCAGATGTTGCTGCAAATCAGCCCAACCTCTAATACAGCTCATTAACATAGGAGCTAACCCTTCCCCCAGCTCTTGCCCTCTGCACACGATGAGGTCTTCACCAAGGCATTCTCGCTCAGATGGCCATGGTGCCTGCAATGGAGGGGCATCCCTCTACTGCTGCCAAGTCCACCAAGTTTAATTAGTCTCAGGCTCTTGGCAGCTCCCAGAAGGTCCCACATCTTAGCAGGAACCTAGGGCCAAGGGCACCAGCTGCTGAGCCCAGAGCCACCAGCACATCCCCACCCAGATGTTGACCTGCAGCCCTGCTCAGCTGGACCAGGCAGCAAGGCCACGGCCCAAGGCAGCATGGGCTGCTGAAGGGCTGCATGTGACGGTGCTGGAGCTGCTGCATCTCAGAGGACCTGGCAGTGCCTGTTCCTGCCCATGCTCCTGCCTGCTTGGTGAAGGGAGGAGGAGCTGCTCCAAGGACAGCTGGTCACTAAGGAAATGGGACAAGACACTGGCATCGCTGGCAGGGCTGCAACAGGAAAGGAAGTCTGCAGTAATTCTGGCACTGCCTCTTGCATTACAAAACACAAGGAGACACATGCCTTCAAGTGTGTGTAGGCAGGCTGCCTGTGCGTGCCCGCAGGCAAGGAAGATGATAAAGTGGAGAAGGAAGACATCCAAAAACCCACGGAGAAGACATTGAAGCTGAAGGCTACAACTGTTCCCGAAGGGTGGGGGGAGCAAGGGGAAGGAAGAGAGCATGAACAAGCCCATGTTAAGCACGCACGACTGTGACACTGTCGGGTACACGGGAGCAGCTCTGCTGCCGGCATCTGCATTCAGAGCAGGGAACTGATGCTAAGCGTTTAGCTACAAACTTGCTTTCAGCACTGCTGCAGAAAGGGTAACATCAGCTCTGCAGACACCTCATGACATAGTCAGACTTGACATGTTTGCAGTGACAGGGATAGTGTGGGGCACATGCAGGCCCTAAAACCAAACAAAGCATGATTTCAATCAACCTAAGGAGAAAAAAAAACTACCAAGAACCAAAGAGAAAGGCTATAAGCAGTTTGGCTTTTTAACTTAAGCACTCACCTGCAGAGTTGTAGCCAAAAGGAGGTGGCTGCCTGTTATTGTAGCTGGCTGGCTGGCTTTGGAGAGAGCAGAGGATACGAGTGAGTAACATCAGCAAGCCCTTGGCTGAACCGCTTGCAGATATGTCTGCACTGAGAGTTTGCACGATTGTTTTCTGAAGCCCTGTGGAACACTCCCCTGGAAAACCTGTTTTTTAAGGGAACCTATTTCACCTTGCACTGCAAAATATCAGTAATACAGGCACAGCTGCTTTGTCACAGCTTCTGAAACTGCTCTAACTCCACTGCTTGCCCTGCTTTATCCCTCCCATCTGTAAGAAGGGGCAGAACTGCTTCCTGGGAAACCATCAGCAGTTGCAAAGTACTTGGGGATTCCTCTATAGAAAATGTTTGGAAAACAAAACATGCTATCAACTACTTTGCACTGGGTCCAAGGAGACTGAATTTTCTAGATTTTATTGACTCCTTCCTATGTCAGGAAAATTACACCTTGAAGCTAACTAGTGTAAATGATCAGCACCTCGCAGTGAGGATTCCCTGGGGGTTTTGTTCTCTCCCCCAGATTCCAGACCAGACTTTCTACGAGCCCTAGAACTACCAGCACTGTTCTGGGCTTAACTTCCAGCATTTCTCATTACAGAGAATGGAAAGAGTGGTACCCATGGCTCTCCCCAGGTGCTGTGGGCTCACATGTTGCTCAAGGTACTGACCACGACCCAGCTCCTACCATCGCTGCACTTCAAGGGAGGAGAGAAGCCCAGGATACCAGTGCGTGTGCTAATGCCTCCCTCCCAAATGAAGCCATTCTACTCTGCAGCTACACCAAACTGCAAAAGCAAGGCTGCAAGCATATTCTGTAACGCAAAGAGCTTCTCTCTTACCCATCCAACGTTGGAATGAGGAGAGCTGGTGGTGGAGCCAGAGGAGGCGGGAACAACCCTAAACAGAAGCACAGGTCATCAAAAGATTTTACAGCTTTACATGAGGGAACAGACTTTATTCAGATTAAAGCTGTTAAAGCACCCTTCTACCCTAAACAAGGCCTTGGTTGAAATGGAGGAATTTTCCTTCAAGGTCTTATCTCCTCCACAGCTCTGTAGGGCTACTAAAAAAAAAGAGCTACTTAAGCCCTATGGCTGATTCATTATCAACACACGATTAATTAAGGAATTAGAGAAAGGAAAGTGTGACTCTTGGGAGCAGACAGGTTGCAAGTGTGGTGAGGGTTTTATTGCTCCACTGATTAAAATGAGTAACACGTTTCATGAGAGACAATGTAATATAGACAGAAGTCTTTAAAAAAACAGTATGGAGAGCCAATTTTCTGAGCAAGTATGCACTTAAAAAAATCATAAGAAGAGATAGCAACAATGAAGCCGAAAGATGTCAAAAGGTCCCCACAGCTATTTGAAGCTTTAGAAAGGGAGGCAATTTCAAACACATTAACTCTGTATTTATAGAAATACAAGACAGTATCTTCAGAAAGCAGAATTAAATAGAAGTATATGAAGGCACATCTAGAAGTGACATAAGCACTTGGAAACCTAAGCCCTCAACCAATGTGAGGAAGGGCATGCTGCCTGCTCCTAAGGGCACTTCTTAAACTTCTATCCACAACTATAAGCAACCATTATTTCTGTAGGTGGTTCTAAATACAAGCAAGAACAGATTACTCAATCACTGGCCTGATTTTGCATAAAGACTCTTCTGTTTATCATTAAACAAAACAAAATAAAAGGAGTAAACTTTTCTAATACAAAGGATAGGAGTCACCTGACTAGTTTCAGATATGTATGTTAGAGCAAGCGTCTTCAGACTCCCTTTAAAGTCAATGGTCTTTCAGGCAGTGGAGACGAGGAAATCTAGAGACAACTAAATGATCTTCTCTTTCTGAACCCCTCCCTGCCAAGAGAAGTGGCCTGAAGTGACTACTCAGCTAGTGGAGACCCATGTCACAGACAAGCTGGGGGATATGTCTCACCACTAGATACCTACCTCTCTTTTGGTGAGGGATCTTCCAATAAAATACAATGCCTAGAGCCTTTGCATCCAACTTGCTCACCAACTGCGAGCACTTGAAAGTGTTCCTGCTATTAGCACTTCACTCTAATGGTGGCGGATCATCATTATCATAATTAGCAGGTATTTTCCCTCATCTCCCTTTTCAACCCAATTACTTAAAGTGGAAGCTCTTTGCAACAGCCTGGTCATTCATTTCTTTTACCTTGCTCCTCCCAAACAACTTTAATCTGAACCCACTGTGACTAGCAAGTGGGTACTGCAGTGTGTAGAATAAAGACTAGAATTTGCATTTGCACTACAGATACAATATTTCTAAATCCATTTTAATGAGAGCAGATTCCTTTCAGTACAGTACAGAGAACCAGCTCTGCAATATTACTGTGTGTTGAGAGGAGCATAAAAAGCAATATTACAACACAAAAACCTATTTATTGGTCTGAGGGATGACCCAGCTAGTATAAGTTTTCTGTACTTCCATTTGTGAAGCTCTGAGCAAAGCGGGAGGACAAAAGCTGTGCAATGAGTCCAATATGTCTGACACGCAGTGAGGACACATGCATTAAGTCCAAAGTGCTTTAGATGCAGACCTTGAAGTACATGAATCAAACATACAATACAATACTGAGGCAGCGGCCTAACTCAAAGTACACAGTGGCCACCAGCTTTGGATTTCCAGATATCGGTCATTTGGTTGCAGCTATTGCTTCATATGGCCTGCTATAAAAATAGCTAAATGCCTTTTTCCCTAGACTAGGAAAAAAATCTAATTGGGGGAGGAAAAAAAAAAAAAAAAAAAAAAAAAAAGATGATAAACTCAGTTGTACAGTGGCCTTGAATTACCTATACCCATAACTCTGGTTGCTGCATTTCCATGTTAGCATTCCCCAGCTCTGCTGCACACCAGGGAGCAAAGGCTTCTGATAGAATTTGGAGTCTTGTGCTCCAAAGCACTGACTGGTCACTTAAAAACTTTTGCTATGCAAGAAGCCATAACAACAAGAAACAAACTATTCCAAATATAACCAAGGGGCCTTTGCCATCTGATTTTTTTTTCCCCACTTTCTGGATTGCTCTTCAGAGAAAACAACATGGACTTAAGAACCCCTACAGATTACTATTTAGGTCCAGAATAAAAAATAAGCAGGTATAGCAATTCAATATTGGAGTTCATTAGCCTCAGTTTAGTAGTATTCTAACATGGATTCGAGTCATACTCTCAGACGTTATTTAATCCTAATGCTCAGACAGGGCTATCTGGGTGTTCAGAAATCACTGCTGTCGTTGAATCCAAGTTAGCACATACCTGGAATAGGTCCGGGTGGTGGCAGACCTGTGGAAACAAGCAAACAAAAGTGGTGAAGACAACAGGACAAGCATGTCATCTATGTACCTCAAGCTGAAGCAGAAAGCTTCATTTTGAATGTTCCACACATTTCAGCAAATAGATCAGCAGGAAAAATGGTGCTATTAAAGCAGTAACTGGACTACAGGTTATCATTTTCCCAACCAATCTGTTTACTTTCATGCTATAATTTTAAATGCTGTTGCCCTCCTATATTGCAGAACTCCTCTTCCCTGGTGTCAAAACACAAATGGCTGATTCGCCCTTGAGAACAATTGGAAAGGCAGGGAGGAGAAAGTGCTGCAGTTTGAAGGGTACATGGATATGCTGTGGCAGGACAAAGTGCCCAAAGCAGATCACCCCTTGAGAGCAATTATTTTCTGTCCCTGTCAGATCCACCGTAGGAGTTTCTGTTAAAAGACCAATATCTACTACTTTGGCTGGCCATTCAGAAAGTTCTGGTGGGCAACAGAAATGATAATCAGTCTGTCTTTTTGCTTGATTTTTCTAAACATGTTTTTTAACATTTTTAATAATTATACTTACACAGTAAATCAGACATGCCAATGAACAACTAAAAGAACAAGTGAACAATATAGAGCCCCGTCTCTTGATTTTGACACCTATACGCAGTAAGAGAGTCACAACAGTCCCACAGTCAGTACTGCAGTAATAATCTTCAAGACTCACTTTACAACAAAAGATGCAAAGACTTATTAGGAAGTGAAGACAGAAAAATGTGTGTTTAGGCCATGGCCAGCATGTCTGTAAAATTGCACTGAAAAGAGTCTGAAAGAGAACCTGAAGAGTCTGAGACTCAAAACAGAAATGACTTATATCCCTTAGGCAACTGAGAGGAAAATACTGTGAATGAGTAAGCACAGCTGCCTTCTCTGCTGCATCAAATGCTCTACTCTTTCCACTAGTATAGTGCTCTCCTGCCTGGTGTCTAGAGAAAGAGGTGTTCCAGCCTTCATGTTGTAGCCGCATTAAGAAACTTTGCAGAAATAGACTGATTATATGTACAGAAGAGACAGTAAACTATAACATCCTGCTCAAGACAGCAAATTAGGAAAAAAAAATAAGAGGAAATAAATTTTACCCAAGCTATCTCATCAGGTTTCCCCACCCAGAGTGTAACTCCAGGGCATTCCAGCAGGCTTGAGAGCATCTCCACAAGTCCCAAGTGCTCTTAGCACAGTACAAACCCCTCCAGCTAATGGTAGAAGAACAAAAACTTGCTAATACCACAGACAACATGCAGTGGCCCAGAAACTCATGGCAGAGACCTCATTTACACTATTTATATTTTGCTTTTAAAATGAAACACCACTGTAATGCCTGCTTATAAGTCACTACGAGGACTAAGAATCACCCAGCAGTGGTAGCAGGCACAATAAAATACCTAGAAACAATCACAGGAAGATACAAACCTGCATCACCTCTCATGAATGACCCTTGAAGCATTCAGCATCAGTCATAGCCAGTCAGGATCCTGAACTAAACAGCCTGCTGGTCTGATAACAGATAGCAATTGCTATGTTCTTAGCTTCCTCCACAGTTGAGCTAGAATCCATTTCTTTATCAGTAAAGCAAACTGATAAACAGCACCCACGAAAACACAACATAGAGGTTTTTCAAGGAACAGCTGCTATTATTTAAATATTCAAGAGCAAATTGCAGCAAGGCTAAGAGAGACAATGAACACAGATCAGCCAAATGAAAGGACCTGTTATGTGATTGCTTGACTGTCCTGTAGCAGCTACTGATTAAACCTTTGATTTGCTCCATGCCTGGGATGTTCTAATTCACTGCCTCAGGACAGTGTAGATGTTTGAGAGCATCAGATATTCCCTACCTGGAGGATGCAGGGGAGGCGGGACAGAAGTAACTGGTGGAGGAGGATGAAGAAAGTGCGGTGGAGGAGGGCCAGCGAGGGGGGGAGGCGGCGGGCCTGCTGGTGGCGCGAATGGCTGTTGCTGAGGTGGCTGTTGGGGCTGCGATGGTTGCTGGGGCTGCTGTGGGGGTTGTGGCTTACTGCCATGATCTCCCAGGACCTTGGAAAACAGAGGAAAGACAAGACAGCATTTTAATGTCTTTATGCAGCTAGGACCTCACTGTGCTGCCATGAAGGGAGTATGGCACCAAAACAGGCAGCACGGTGCTACCTGGAAAGAACAGGTCATGCTCGATCTAGGGGTTAACATCTTTTGGGGAAGGAGGGAAAGGTTGATCAAATCAATACCCTTTGAACAGCTATCTTCTCTTAATCAGAATAGCCTCAGACTGGAGTCAAACTGTGCACACAACTGTGCAGTACAGTTGCATATCTCTGTAGTGAGCACCTTTCATTCCACTGTAAAGCAGCTGAATTCAGCACCTAATGGGAGCTGCCAGGGGCGCAGGATCCAAACTAAGAGTAGCCATATTGAAGGGCAACATTGTAGCCCTCAAATAACAGATTTTCCTGTTTTTAATACATCCATTTTGTCCTTTCACAAGGGCACCAAGTTGTCAAATTCTGTTCTAGATTGTGCGCACATGTATAGCAGCTAACAGAATAAAGCTGGATTCACATTTGTCTGATGGAAGAAATAGGTCACCCACACACTATTGCAGAAGCAACGATCAATAAGCAGAGACACTAGAGTGAAATGCAGACGTCAGCGCTTGCTAAGCGGGAAGAACAACAACCATTTCTCAGCAAATTCTTTCACTTCGCAAATGCTCAGGCCACTACTGGCAAATAGCAGGAAAGCTAGCCGCTAAAATATAAATAAACCACACAAATACTTGTTAAAACAAAATCAGGAATTGCATGTAGGCAGGGATAAGGTTCTACATTTGAGGCTTTTGTGGGCTGTGGAAGGTGACTGGTAGGAAGAAGGTGGTTAGGAGAGACAAACTCTTGGCAGACAGTCCTGGGAACATGCCTAGCATCTTCCTGCTGCGAACCCTACCAGAATGGGAGGGACATACACTGGATATGCAAGATTAGAATTGGGTTCTGGTTTAAACCACAGCTTTTTATTTTCTCAAAGGGGCACTATGCAGTAACACAGGATTGCCATAACTCTGCAGTGGGGGCACATGATGCTTGGTCTAAATGTTACTTAGAGATAAAATAAATGTAAACCCCAACTATAAGTCATTCACTGCATAACCAGAGATTTCACCCCAACAGCATTGGGTAGTAGATGGGAAGGAAACAACCCACATAGGAACCCCTCAACATCTTGAAGAATACCTAGGAAGTGCTGATGACAAGAGCAACCTGGACTTTACTATCCACATAGCAAGACTAATATTTGAAAGGATAATTTGTTACCTCCTATTATGATAAAACTTCTAACACAGAAGTTATTTCAAGCTGCAGAAGGGGATGGTACATGCATACACCCCAACAAGGTGGATACACCATGTCTACTACTTTGCTGGAGACAATGGCCCACGAGGTAAGGAGTGTACAGACATTTGATCAGGATTCACTAAAAATGCTGTAAAATCAAAAACATTTGTCAAGACTGTTCAAAACTTTTACCTGAATGGGGTTTTCCTCAGAGGCATGTTTATCACGACGTCTTCCTTCTACTCTCCTAATTGTGCCTGCCTGGCCACCAATCACATCAATTGTCCCGCCCAGCTTCCTAGTACAAAGTAGATTCGTCTTTTTAGGCTCAAAGACATGAGAAGGAAGTTTTCCCCATTACCAAACAGATCTCTCTCACACACTGGCAGACGTGAAGAAAAAAGACCACGTACATTCTTTTCCATCCAAGACAAATCTCTCCAGATAGCAGTCAGACTGGACTAGAGATGAATGAGAAATCTTTTTTTTTTTTTTCCACGTTTGAGCAACCTGAGCTCTGCTCACAGGAGTGAGTTAGGTCTCCCTGAACATTTAGCAACATGATCCAAAGAGGAATCATGTACTGCAGTAATAATATGGGTCATACATTCCAGTTCAGAGCTTAAACTCTTTACTCATTCTCCAGATTTGAGTAACAGTAACAAAATTGTCCTCAATGGAAGTAGAGAGTATTTATCAGGAGGAGTCTTTGGCTTTATCAGCCCAGATTTTCATTCCTTTCTGTCCAGCCTTCCAAGTGTTGCTGGTACCACTCATGTTATATTCACTGAGCAGATTGTCTGACATTTTCTATTCCAGCTGCCTGGAGCCTACTAGATCTCTTAACAAAAGGTATATTCCTGTGACCAGCAAACAGTGCTCTCTGCTGCACTAGCAGAAATCAGACAGAGAACCTGCACTTCACCATGCTCTTTCATCCCCACATCTAAGTCACACTTAGGACATTTCTACAGGACCTGGCTGCTTTTAAGGACAACATAATTAAAAGTTTTATGAGACAGAGAAACTCCAGCAACTCAATTTAAGAACCATATTCATGTGACAATTGACTTGTGTAATATGGCCTTAACATGTTCTCCTGCAGTTAATCACAGCAGAGAAAGGTCAGCAGTTTTGCCAGTTAGACAGCAGACCTTTTCATCTCAATAGGAAATTTAGACATACAAAAATGCTGGTTAGCTAGCAAGAATTTTCTTACTGAAATCAGCTCTCACATTAAACAAAAAGTAAATCTAATCTCTAATCCCATAACTTTTATGATGTGGTTTATGAGGACTCTCTTCCTGGTCCTGACAGAAAACATCTGGTCCGGAACAGAAGGCTCTGCTGCAGGAACAGAATCTTTTGTCAGTACTTTCAAAATTAGACTGCACTTTGAAATCCACAAAAACACTGTATAGCTAAACAGGATCAGCTCATTTTGTACTGATGCAGTTTTGAAAATCTCAGAAGAGAGACACGACAGCAGGAAACAAAACTGAACAGTTTGACGGCACTATGAAGAGGGACAGAAATACCAGCAAAATGCTTAAATGCAAATGGACTAAGCATAACTTTAAAGGTTATACATGAGGCTTATCACTGGTACCCCTTCGGACACAGCTCTGCTTCAAAAAGGGGAGGGTTGGGATGAAAGGGTTTTTTTTTGCATGAGAAAGATGAATGTGAACAAAATAAGAGAAACACCCAGACCCCAAATCTCTAGCTGTTCTATGTCACGTAGCTTTGTTTTTCTGAAGCTTTTGATAAAATCCATCAGATTCATAATGTCAACAAAGGAAATTTCCCAGCAGAAGCTGCCAATCAAAATGACTCAATCGTTTTACTTACCCAGCCTTTTAGATCATCTTATTGGAGGAAATAACTAATTCAAATGCACCTAACAGGTTCAGAAACCAATAGCTCCTCTCATCAGCTGCCAAACGTATAATCCAGTTCCACTTAAAGGTAAAGATTAACATCATGGGAGTAAGAATAGCCAAGTAAGCACAAGCAGCCAGCAAGGAACATCCTCAAAGCAGAGAGATGCTCCTTGTTTTATTATCTCCCAGAGATGCATACCCAGCTGGGGTACAGGTTCCCCTCCCTATCCAGCACTACCACGGGCAGATAAATGAGCAGTCAGGGGTTGCACATTGAGCAACTGCTGAAGCGGCTGATAGTAAGGGACCAAAATAGCTTCCCGTACAGTTTATAAGCTGCTTCTAGTTCAGGTTTGAAGAAACTCTGATAGGGTCCAGGTGGATCCCAGCTTCCCCTATGAAGAACACAATATAATCACACCTTTTTTTTGGTCCAGATCATTTCTTACCTATTAGGAGGAGGTCCAGCCTTCATGCGTCCTCCCACAAGAGCCAAGAAGTCTGTTTTGAATTCTGTTTTGATGATGTTGTTTTCCACCTCTTTTTCAGCATTTCCCGTCCTTCCTTGCTGTACCTAAGGAATACAACATGTAAGACAAGTTTAAGGCCTTTCTTTCAACTGAATGGAGCGGCAGAGACAAACTGTAAAGAGAGGAAAAGAGCTCCACTAATTAACAACCACAGAGACGCTTAGTTTTTAATGATATATTTTTGTATTTCTCGTCAATGGAAAGAATGGAATCAATTTTTAGTTAGATTTTAAGCTAGTTTCTCTTCCTATACTCTCATTTCTGCGACCACAAAACCAAGCCCCAGTTATACTGCAGCCACATGCAGGAACAACATCACCTACTGTGATCTTATTTTCAGTACTGATTGGAGGAGCAGGGTCCAGTCCAAGCTGAAGCCGTCGCTGCTTTTCACAATAAGCTTTCCATGTCTCTTCATTGAATCCGTAATTAAAGTAATCAGAAAGGTCAGCACCTAAAAAAGCGAGTAGAAGTTAACAAGGGCATCTAACTGTTCTGTAAGTGATTAAATGAAGAGTTAGGAGAAAAAACAAAAGATAAAAAAAAAAGCAGAGAGAAAAAACTAAAAAACTCCCAAACCAGAGCACAAAGTTTGGTATCTGCTTTAATCTATTAGAAAACTGCTGCCCGTTATCCCAGAGATGGCTGCATCTTTGGGTGGGCGTGAATGGGGGTGGGACTGTTTGGGACATACAACATGCAGGCTATTATGGGAGGCTTGCAACCAGCTATTCACTGACTGGATTCTCCAGAGTGATTTCTCTCAACTTTATGAATGAGAGTTGGCAAAAGCACAGGAATGATGGTTGCAGCTACTGCCACAAAGATGGGATGGTGCTCCCCAAGCTTCCTCTCAGCAGGACTCTGCAAATGTGTTTTGCTCCTGACCACGATTGTCTTTGTTGTTTTGAGAGAAATTCTGGGACCCGCTCAGTGGGTGAAACAGGACTAAGCAGAAGTTTTCTACTGATACAGCTACATGAGCAACTACAGTTCAGTCACTATCCTAACTACAGTCTTCCAAGACTGACATGTGGTATCCTGTGAAACGTGCATTTCAGCACGAACACTTCTGAGTAAGACAGGTGGCCACAAAGTAATTGACAAGGAAACATAGATGAAGAAGGACAAACTGAGCTTCAACTCTGTAAGGTGTATCTCACAACAGAAAACACTATAAAGGATCTCCTAGTCCTGGTGAGATGTCCCTCAACCATTTCCCTGACAAAGATATTCTGAGCCAGACCGCAACTCTAAAACAAAAAGTGGATACACAAGGGCCAGGCAACTGTGTTTAGCCACAATGAGCTTCAATCTACACAACATCTACACAACAAGGTTTAAGTTTATCTTTTACACAGGCTGCTCTTCCTGTTGGACCACCCAAATAGGCAAATTTCACCAACATACTCAGCCACATGACACTTCCGTATGTTTTATCAGTCTGTGTTTCAGCCCTCTATCAGTGCTTCTTTGCCATAATTCTTCTTCCTTTCCTTTATTTAGGGGATACCACCTTGCTGACCAATTAACCACACAGAACATAAACCTGAAAGGCTGCCAAGTAAGCAGCTACTTACTCGTCATCTAATACAAACTTACAGGCCACACCTCTGTGGATATCTTCCCTCTAGTCGTACTGTTTTAAGGCTAGCTGCATCTGTTTTGGTCCAGGGATGTTGGCATAACCACAATGATTTCCACGCTTCTACCTCCCAACTGTTGGGGGTAACTCCCCCCAACTCCCATTATTGTTCTGCTTCTAACTTCTTCCTATTCACCATATTCACACCTATTCACCACAGACGGCTTAGTGCTAGCTTCCTAGCTTGACAGCACAGTTATTTGCACTATTATGTACTCTGATGCCCTCTATTTCAGGTGTGCAAGAGATCAAATAAGCATCATGGGCAAACTTAAAAAGCACTCCTTATTTGACCTATCTTTCAAAAACACTATGTAAGTACAGGACTGGAGGGAGAATTATATCTGGGGACAGGCAAGTGGATGTTATGCTTCAGTTAATATTTTGTCATAACACATTTGATGAGTGGCACAGTAAAAATTGTGATCTCTGAATCCATCATTTACTTTTGCATCAAATTTAGATTAAGAAAACCCAAAAGATTACCTGCAGCATTTTACAGCTGGCAAGACTCATTTTGTCATACAAGAGTTGTTTTGAAATATAGATCTCCCAAATACAAATGAGGAAGACAAAAGAGACCAAGTACAATATTTACATGGACTTTGGACCCCTCGGATAGCTGAGCAATCTACATAAATAATTCCTACTGTCACCGCCCTCTGCAGCGAGGGTACTTTACCAGAAGCGTGGACGTCCCCAAGGCCCAGATAAGGCTGCACAAGGATGACTACGAGTGTGGCCACAAAGAGACACAATAAATAAGCTGCTGGACATGAAGAGGAGACTGCATCTCATCAACAAACAGCCAAATCTTGATCTCACTTAAATGACTTTAACGTGAGAAAACACGATCATATTGATATAAGTACAATTTTGCGGGGGAACTAGGGAATTAATAAAATAAAACATTAAAAAAAAAAACAAAAAAAAAAAACAAAAAAAAACCACAACAACCTTCTCTACGGAAGTTAAACTAATAGAGCAAATACAGCCCAATTTTATGTAGAGGCATGACTTAATCAGTGCAACTCCCTAGTTGTCTTGATGGGTATCAAACACTAAGCAGAATTACTCAGATTTTCCCCTTCCCTAGCAGCAATACAGAGGCAGAAATTACAAGCAAAATTAAAAACAAAGAGCTAAGACTGCAGAAAATATTTACCACAAGAAACTGTGAGGCCCCACCTGGTTTCCTCCATGGTTTGTCTTCAAATGAATCTAAATCCACTTCTATAACAGGCAATCCATTTATATTTCCTGCAGCATCTAAATCAATACCTTTGGGCTGCAACTTGGCTTTGGAGAGAGAGAGAGAGAGAGAGAGAGAGAAACTGTTACTACTTTCAATGCAGTATCTTTAACCCACGGATTTGCTGAGCAAATTATTCTGGTTAAAAATAAATCTCTACTCTGAATTCAGTGTTGGATTTATAGCACGTAGGTAACCACAATTAAGTATTTAATAAAAAGCACTTTTGTTGCTTTATAAATGGATGGCAAGAGCGTGCAGCACCTGTAGCTGAACAGCAGAGGGACAAATTCAGTACAAATTGCTACTGGAACAAGTTATGAGAGCATGCATAAGATTTATCCTAAATGGAAAAAAAAAAAAAATTCCCAGGCAAAAATTGTACTTTTTCCTTCAAAGACACATATATTTACTTATAACAAAAGGCTGCTTCAGGATCATTCTTAAGTGAACCATACAGTAATTGGAGTCAACAAAAACCTGCAGGGCACAGAATAAATTCCCAAACAGAAGAGAAGCATTTATTTAAGGGGAGAAATGGAAGGAAGAATATGAAGACTGTTAAGGTACAGTCTCAAATATGAGGTAGGCTGGAATCCAAGCCACAAGACACAATATAAATTAAACTGAATGAGGAGATAAAGCTCATGTGCACAGGAATGTGCACAGCTAATACTCAGGGCCAGAGTCTGTTTCTTAGCATCTCAACCTGCAAGTAGTTCAGTATATTGACCACAGAGTAAAATTTCTTCTCTAAGCAACTTAGAATGCTTGGCCCTGCTGCAACTGTATAGTTTAGAAACGTTTTGAATTTTGATCATAATAATCAATGCAATTTTTTTTCCATATTAAAACAGAATTACAACTAGCTTGCTCACTGATCAGTAATCAACCAGCCATGACTCCATGGCACTTCGGGCCACCTGACAGTCCTAGAAAGACTGTTGTTTGTTAGGAAAGGCATTGACTACTACTTTAAGTTGTACTTATTTCACATTCCTCCAAACAGGAAACAAGGTTTGGAATTGCTCCAACTCCCAGTGCCTGAAAAGAGAAATATTCCAAAATGTGAAGGATAAAAGTAACAGCAATACCTGAAGCAGATGCTCCATAGCCTCTACCCGTTTTTAAGTTTAGATTCATAGGAGTTCCCCTATATAGAAAAAAAAATGCTGCATTGGTGTTTAGACAAATTATTTGGTTTAAGTCTTTCATTCAAAACATGTTCAAGCCTCGACACTCTTCAGAATATGAAGTGAACTAAGGTTTACTTGGGTTTATTGACACTTCTTTGCAATTTTGAGTAATAAATCTTCATACCTTACAAGTAAGACTAAGCTACATATAACATTCCCTAACCTTATGGAAACCCAGCAAACATACATATCAACCAACAACAGAATTCAGGGGATTGTATTGAAGAAGAAAAGGGAATTTCAAGGAATGGTAGATATCATTCTGCCCAGGAACATACTTAAAACTAAGTATTTACATGAAGCTGAACACCATGGAAATTACAGCTGCACGGATATCACTGAACGAGGAGCAAAAGATGGAAACAGCCAACTCCACACAGGATGTTTGCAGAATCTAGTGAGCTGGTGACAGACTGGACAGAGCATTGCTTTTCAGAATAATCCATCAAACTGAAATCACCTCTACAAAAAGAGAAGGAAATTATCTGTGAAGTGGAAAATTAGAATATGCTGCAAAGGACACGTAAGTCATTTCCTTAGGAGGAGGGTCACTAACAGTAAGTAAAAACACTGTCTTATTTTTATTCAATGCAAATTAGGGAAAAAGTTTAAGCCAGTGACATAATTTCCTGGTTTGAAAACAGCCTCACTATTTCCAAAGCATGAAGCGTGTGGCTGAAGGTCTCAGTAACTTCAGCACTTACATAAATTCTTCATACTGCAGATTTTGGTTCCTGAAGTTTTCAAAGATGAGTTAAACATAACTTTCCATCTTTGATTTTGCCTGATCAAGTGATTGTCTGATTTTGCCTGATCAAGTGTTTTGACAGTAGACAATTTTTCCACAAATGACCAATGAATTATAATTTTTTTTTTTTTTTTGGGATGGATTCTCCATTAAGCAATGCCAGGACAAAGAAGTCCACCGGCTTCTAGTTCTAGCCCTGTGTTCTAGCCTTTAGAGTCTAGGTCAACTCTCTTCCCTACTTTAAAACCAATCAAGGTGCTAAAGAGTTATTTCAGAACAGAAACAGGCATCATAATCAGCAATACATACATATACGATGGTGCTCCTGTTTTAATATTGCCAATAGTAACTTTCACGTCATCATCATCACTGTCGCTATCACTGTCTTCCTCATCATCTTCGCCACTTGGAAGAGCCTAGCAATAATGAAAACATACAGTATACTTATAACTGAGAAACTCCCCTGGATAGTAACCCAAATCTTAAAAAGCTTGAATGAGGAAAGACTTTTAGAAAGAACGATTCTGATATCGAGAGGTCTCTATTTTGCCCCACATCTGTGCAAAGAACTGCTTCAAAACACTATAACCATGAAAATAACCAGACTTCAACACAAAGAGACATAACACTTTCTTCCTGGATAGTTGTCCTCTGAAGAATTAGCCTTAGCTTCTCAAGGTGAAGAAAGTTTATCACAGTTCAAGGAAATTCATCACATCCCACAGTTCCTCTCCCCTGCTCTGACGTGGCTAGGGCTTTCCCAAGATATCTATTTCGGAGGTCCAAGTTCAAAGAATAGAATCACAGATACAAGTGCCCAAACACTGTCACCAACCTTCCCTTAAGGAGCTTGGAGCAATTATTCTCTTTCATAGCAACCTTTGCAAGAGGAAACTGTTGAGGAGCAATGCCTGGCTTATTTAGCACATTTAGTCCCCAGCTCACTTGAAGTTAAGGACGAACTTCGGAGCTCTCAACTCCCAACACTGCACTATACTGTGATCAAAAACATATCTTTATTGCTGGAGCACAAAACAAAGAAGTCTTTCAGATATCTAACCTCACTGTTTCAGAAGACTCATGAGCTAAAAAACTCACATCACTAAAAAAGGGAATGGAGAAGGTGTTCCTGATCCTCCCTCCTTTTCCATGGCCATGGGTTTGCTCAATCTCTCTGCGAGTTCTCTTAACATACCACAGGGGCAGAAAATAAATCCAGGAGAAATGACTGGAAGGAGTGGGGAAGAAAACCTCCCTCTATGCTTTTGGCAGATCACATTTAAGATGTGATAGATAGATCACATTTAAGAAGCCTGAGGGTGAACCAGAATAGAATCCCAGCAATCCTAACACTGCAGGCTCTCTATCTCTGTGCTTTACATATTTTCCTGACCCCTTCACAGTTAAGCTAAATAAATACTGAGCTGGAAGCAGCATCATGTTTTGCTCACCCTGTCAGCAGACTGCAGTATCAGAAGCCTTCATCTTCAGTATTTTTGAACCATCCTCAGAAGAGGAACCACTCCTGTACCCACTACACAAGACAGCCCAAGCAGAGAAGCTCGCTGTAATTCGCACTGAGATTGGACTATCAATATGCTTCTACAGTGCAAGTGTAACATATCTGCCAGTTTGAGCATCCTTATACTGAGACCTTTTTATCTACAAACATTTCCACATGCATAAATAGCTGTCTACCCTTTACAGCAGGATACATACGTGCTGTGACATCTCTCGGTCCTCATTGCTGGCCGGCCGGTTCTCCTGAGGAGCATCTTGCAAAGGATGAGCAGATTCTGCATGCCTGGTGAATGTAGCAGAGAGATGTAAGTCGACAAGCCTGAACTAGAGGTCTCCCTACAAACACTTTTAAACCATTTGCCCAGTGACTTTCAGACAATGGCTTTATTCACATAGTGCGTTTATTCTGTTGGCAGTTAGCTCAGCTAAATGACAAAAAAATAATCACTCTTGCTTAGCTTTGCTTTTATTGGAAAGAGTCAATTTAGCATTTCCAAAGAGTGCCAAACAGAGAGCAAGGCTGTCTAGTCAAGCATCAGCCAATTGTTAACATGCAAGTGGCAGGTATAAAACTTCCAGTTTGGGTTTGGTGCAATCACAGCTGACAGGAAGGAGACTATGATTAACTGTCCACTGCATAAGCAAAACTTCATCTGTCCTTCAGGCTGTTGACAATTATACTTGGTAAGAAATAAGGACTACTGACCGGTAGAAATTAGGGAAAAATTATTTCAGCCTTTCTACAAAAACACTTGCTTTGAATTTTAACTACCCACTAGAGAAGGCAGATAATTACCCACCCAATTTTCTCATTCAGTACAAATTAACGCTAATGCAACATTGGCCATTTTCAGATTTACTTCCAGTTAAAGGGCTGGTACAAATGTTAGCGTTCTTTTATGCATTAACCAAGCAAAAACAGTCAAACTGACACACCAGAAAAGACTATGCTGAGTGCTACAAAACTAAAATTAGAAAGAAAAAAAATCTCTCCTTTTATATCAGAGGCAAAATCTACTAGTACTTCAAAATGATTTGAGCTTTTCAGCAGACAAGATTCCAATAGCCTAGGCTGAGGAAACCCAATCCTAGTCCCAGTACTTGTAGAAAAGCTTGTCACTAATTTTAAACCCCACACCTGGTACTAAACTGCACAAGATTACATTCAAAGAGAAGAAACCTACATAACACCTAACAGAATCCAAACACTGGTCAGGCTACAGCCATTTCAGAGGCTGCAGGAAAGCAGACACCAAAAAACTAAGACAAAGATCACACTAACACAGCTCAGAAAGCAGCCAGGGAACATTTAAAAAAAAAAAAAAAAAAAAAATTTGAGCAGCCAACAAAGTTCCCACGTTAGGAAAGTCCCATGTACAAAGAACTCCAATACTAAAACCTAGTTGAAAGAAGGAGGGAATGAAGGTTCGGCAGATGAAGCTGAGGGCCTATTTTTGCCAGGTTCTTAAGGTGACAGCTGAAAACACTTTTGTTACAAAATTAGCAGAAGTGTCTCAGGAAAGATCAAATGTGACACAAGTTGCTATTTAAGGATGAAGAGATACACCACAAGAGAAAATTTTACAGATGGCTCCAAGGCTTTCCACATTTCATTTGCCAGATCAAAGCAACTCATAACATCAACCTCAACCCCAGAATTTTCTTAGAATCCAAGATGTTCAAGTTAAGGGTGACAAGTATTACCTTTGGCTTCAAGTCACATGAAGTATCTGTGGGTGTGCATTAAAATTTATGAATTGGAGTTCATGGATACATTTGCTAAGTAACAACCATTCCCCAACCTGTTTGCTTCTAGGGAATGAACAACCTGAAAGGATCACAGCGACCATCTGTGCAAGAAAAGGCCTCAGTAGCTAACATCCTTGCAGTGCTAACATAACCCCTTGTGCTAACACAACTCTTCTTCACAGGCTGCTGGTATTCAATGTATTTGTTAAGCTAAGGAATGTTAATGGACCTCGTACCCTACACTACATTTATTTCTGATTCATCAATAGAGACAATACCCTAGATAAGCAAAGGGATGGGCAGAGATGCAACAGTTAAAGTAGTAAACACAGAGTCATCTTTTTAGAACTGTTCCTAATTAGGAACACTCTCATTGTGGTATAAATATATATATATATATATATAAATACATATATATATAAAAAGACTTAGCATAACCAATAATAATAATTTGCCTTCAAACAGTTTATAGTTATTGGAGACAGTTTTTGGAAATTCAAATCTTTAACTGTGCTTGTGAACTAAAATTATATTCAGAAGAAAGCGAAAAGGATCAATAGATTTCTGCAAGTTAGCAGTAAAATTCCATCTCAGCTAAAAGATGTTTATTTTAACAAAGCTCAATTGACATTCTTAGGTAAACACGTAATAAGTCTGATTTGTTGTTATTGATTCACATTCCCAAGCACACGATACAACAGAAGTGGGATAATATCCGTAACAGAAATTTCAAGGATACTGGACTCATGAAGACTGCACAAGACAGTGAACATCACATTGTACCTCTGAAGATGCTGAGCACGCAGAAGTCAAGTGCATATTAAGTTCTTGAAAACTAGACTATGTTCAAAAAATGTACAGAGACAGCAGTTTTGCAGAAAGAGAAAAAAAAAGAAAAAAAAAAAAAAAAAAAAAA